>JARKID010000094.1:0-454091 GCA_029449255.1 Mycena polygramma | reverse complement strand
CAGAGCTCCAGCCTCCTGTGGTCTTTAACGTCGACGCAGGCAGTCAGCACTCTGACGGGCGCTACATTTTCCCCAGCTCTTGCCAGTGGCCACTTGGGGGTTTTGAGTCGGATCAGTGCATACTATCTCCGTGTCACTCCAAATTCGACGGAGGTTGTCTATGGTGTAGCGTAGCAACGGCACCGAGGAGTGCGTGGATGACTCGCCCGCCCACCAACGTTGTGCGTTGACCGCCTCTCGCGTGAATGCACGAATGCACTGGGTGACGGTCTGGGTCTGTTCGGAGTAGGCTCGTGACCAACCGCTTCTTCACGTGGCTGCGCTATTCACGTGGCGAAGCGGCTGGGAACTTTTGTCATTTTGGGTGATCCCGCCAAACGAGGTTTCGGACTTGTAATTTTCACTGTTCTGAATGTCCAGGACCTTTGAAAAATGTGCCAAAAGTCATGTAATGAAAGATGGATAATTTGCAATTCTGAGTCGAATGAAACTGCTTCATTTCGGATTTCACTGAAAACCAAGTGGGGACCATTCAATCCAGAATGGAAAATGGCGCATCTTTCTCCAAATAAGTTTGGTCTTGCGAGCCTTCGTCCTGAAGATACGGGAAAGCACTCAGAGGCGAAAAAACATAAGTCCGAAACCTCATTTGGCAGCATCAGCCAAAGTGACGACATAATGTTCATCTTGCGACGGCAATCCGATTCCGTGTCGCATCAGCAAACAACGATCATGATCATTGCTTTCGAGCCGCCCTCCGATGGCCAGCAAGGCTTCGGATCCCAGGCTGGCTTCAGCTCTCCTGCGGTCTATATTATTCTCGTCCTGGCCATACTTCAATCTTGCGCTCAGCGGTGTGCAACTCATCGACAAGGAACCGAGAAGAAATCCAAGAGAAGATTCATTGGATTCACAGCCTGAGTGTTCTCGACTCATGCGTATGAGACGCGAATGTCTAACTCGTTATTTTACCTTGGCTCGAGGCGCACTGAGCGGATACCGAGGCAGATGACATCTCCGATTTACGGCCTGGACAAGGCCTGGACAAGATCCGCTGGTACGTTGATAATAACGAGCCTCCCTGCGGAAAAAAACGTGCAAACGCGGTATTATTACTGGGTCTAGCTTCTTCGCACCTCACTTTCCCCAGTTACATGGTAGATACACAACTTTCTGTTGCAGCCTCGCACATAATCTGTAACAGCGAGGATCCCGCTTAACGACGCAGTCGCAGACATCATCCTCCGCTCTGGGGTCGATTTTCGAGTCCACAAGGCCTTCCGCAGCGTCGCTGGTTTTTTTCGAGGCATGTCTTCGCACCCTCGAATTGAAGCCAAAAGGACCATGGGTTTCTCAGCTCGACACATGAAGGACTCGAGCGTCAATGCCTCAAAGATGAGCAATATCTTCCAGGAACTCCATTATCACGGTCAACTATTATACAGGATACAGGACTCCGAAGGAGAAGTACATACGCCATACGGTATGGCTGACACGGGCCCGAATTTTCATAACTGGTAATGGAATTGCGGATGTCGGTACCCCAGTTCTTGCAGTTCCTTCGCTGTCTTCCCTTCGAGACGATAGTCTCGCTCACCTCTGTTGCGCTTGGCGTTCTCCCGCTGAATATAAATCGCCATGATAACGGTGAGGACGCATGTGGCGCTCGTAGTTCCGAGGTTGAGGCTGTTGCCTTTGTGATAATTCGGAGCATCGGCAGGTAAGTATGTCCACTGCAACAAAGTTGATCTTTTCTTTGGCGTTCAACGACTAACGTACCACGGCGATCACCGAGCCCAGAGCACCAAATCCTTGAAGCCATGCTAAGTACCGTGGAAAGGCTAAGACGCCGCTTTACTGACCAGGAATGATTGCACTAGTGACTGCCCGAATTGTATCGGGAGCGGCGTTGTCTGTTCCCCACGCAATTTCTAGCGGCGCAATTGGACTTCCTCCCATTATTGAGAAGAAGCACGCTGCATATCTGTCCGACGATGAATTCCACCTCAGCCTATCATCTGTCCTCTTACCTTGCATGTGAGTTCTTCGTACCGACTGCGATTCTATCAGCGCGGCCGAACACTTTGAGAGTGGGTGATCTCACCTGCAATCGCGTAGCCTAGGACCATAAATGCGGCAGATACGAAAATCGGCCCAGCACGTTGTCTAATCCGCAGAGAAATATACGAGGTAATGACGGCCCAAACCGCGCCAACCAAATACGGTGGGACAGTTCCTACATTGGACTGTCAGTGCGGTAACAACTTCTTACTGAAACACGAACTAAGCTGGGATTCAACCACAGCTGGTACATATTTTAGTCGTTGATATAGGCACAATCAGGATGAACTAACAGAAGTGACCCACTACGGAAAAGGTCAGTCATATTTACACCCGTTTAGAGGACAGACAAACGAGTGGCAATAACCGTAGGCATGAAGAGGCTAAGTCCTTGGAAAGAGATGTTCACCATGATATAACAAAGAAGGCATAGAGTCGTCTGGATATCGCGATGAGAACAGGACGGTGCACTGAGGAATAAATGCCAACATTTATGTTGAATGCCCTCCACACCAACTTGAACGTTGTTTGTTCTTTTCTACCGTGCGTTCGAACGACTTGATCTGCATCGATACGAGCGAGCGCGAGGGCCTTTTCTTCGGGGGTAAGCATCCGGGTGTGTTGTGGATCGGTTGGAATTATGATGAAACACAGAAGACCTATACCCGTGGTGATTATACCTGTACAAGAATGAGTTCGCAAACGAGGTCGTGGTAATAGCTTTCTTCACCTTCGACGAGAAAGATTTTGCGCCAGGACTTCACCGTTCCGATATCCCCGACGTGAAGCAACCCAGACGCAAGGAGCCCACCAACTACAGCGAATTCAGCGCTGGCCATGTCATTACTAGAAAATGACTGAAACTTACACGCCCCGGCCAATGGCGCGGACACTCCAAACCAGATGCCCATCCGCATCACAAGCTCTGTGCGCCGATAATACTAGTCATGTCAGTGCTAAACCCAAAGCGAAGAACAAGAGACATACACGCGATATTATGTATGTGAGGCCGGACTGCACGAATATAACTCAACTCAGTTCCTGATTGCATCCAGATACCGAACCGGACGAACCAGCGTGCCCCCTTCTGCCATCCCGAGAAAGACTCTGGTTGCAATCAACCCCGAGTAAGATTTGACGAACGCCGTTCCAATTGATATGATCCCGAAACAGGTGACCATCGCGGCGAGCCACACTGAACCAAAATGCTTCAAGGCAAGGTTTGAGGGAATGTCCGCAAGGATGTACTATTTGAGCAGTGAGTAACGAGAAGGATACGAGAAGTTCAACGCGTACGAAAATATAGAACACTGTGAGGGCGATGTTGTAGTCGAAGCCCGCCATACCGAGGTCTTTTTCAATTCCCGCGATCTTGGCATTTCCTATGGCCGTTCTATCCACAAAATTCGTACAGTCTGGGCTGGATTTGAATGTTGAACACATTTCTCAGAAAATCAACTCACATATTACGGTGAACAGCGGTAACAGAACCCAGTCAAGTTTCCGTACAAGCCTTCGCTCTGCTTCTGGGTCGATCACCAAGTCGCTGGTATTGTGGAGCTCTTTTGCGCCATGGGTGTCCAAACTCGTCTCGGGTTGCTGCTCTTCAGTCACCTTTTCGGTATGCGTTGACGACATGCGGCAATCGGTTGATTTCTGGCTGTGAGAGGGTAGGCCGTAAATTCGTTAGATGGAAGACGTACAGGTCGCTTATAATGTATTCGACCGTGAGAGCTTTGCTGTTCAAGGCCAATCTAAGGCCACCGGAGTTTACCGATGAATGGGTGCGTGTTGTCGGAACATTCGAAGCCCGGGTTTTGAGAGGCTCAATCCAGAGTCCAGATGGATAGGATAGGATAGGATTGCCGACGCAAGGTCCCGGGTTCGGTGCCTAGTAACTTCCGCTAAACTCGACTTGACCTGCCTAGTCTTGAGTACACTGGTGAGAAGGGAACATCGACTGAGTCGATTGGGTACTCGAATCCGCATACGACGGGTCATGATTCTTGCCAAACCGCGTGATTGAGAAGAATTTCCTTATTCTGGACCGCAGATGACTGCTCCCAAACGGGCCACAATTTCTCACGCCGATCCACCAAGTTTCCCGCCATGTTCTGGTCTTCTTCACATGTATACCACGTCGTCCGTTTTCCTCCAGTCTCTGGCTAACGCAGGCATAACCCATGTCTTCGCGAACTGGGGCTCCGACCATCCTGCTTTGCTTGAAGATCTTCAACGACAACGCGCCGAAAAAGATGGACAGACCGCGTCCAAGATTATTACTTGCCCCAACGAAATGGTTGCTTTGACTGCTGCACAGGGCTTTGCTCAAGTGACTGGAAAACCTGCAGCAGTCATTGTCCACGTCGATGTTGGCACCCAGGCGATGGCAGGCGCGATTCACAATGTCGATAGAGGCCGGATTCCGGTGCTCATTTATGCCGGAGCCTCACCGTTTAGCAGTTTGGGGGAAATGAAAGGCAGCAGGAACGAATGGATCATGTCCATCCAAGGTATGCACAAACATGCTTTCTCCATGTCTGCCAAAAATGAAGGGTGAACTGCCAGATATTCCCGACCAGGCCGCAATCGTGCGCCAGTACATGAGATCTACCTCGCAGATCGAGAGTGGCAAAGTGACCACCCAGGTGGTGCACAGGGCCCTGCAAATGTGCATAAATTATGCGCTTCGATAAGTGCCATGAACTTACGCAGTATTCAGAGCCACAAGCCATCCCAAAGGCCCCGTATATGTTTGGGCCAGGAGAGAGGTCATGGAGGAAGAAGTTGAATTATCAGCAGTAACTTCGAGCGTCTCCCTTCGAAAATGGCCCTCAGTCGAACCTGCCGCTCTCTCAGCAACAGGTTCGTAGCTGCTGCGTTGTCTTTCGCAATTTCTTAATAATCCTTCAGCCGCCAACGCCATTGCCCTGGCGCTTGCGCAGGCTCGCGCACCGCTGATTATCACCTCGCATGCCGGCCGTAATCACGACGCCGTCCCGCTTCTCTCCACCTTCTCCACCACACTCGCGATTCCGGTCGTAGCTGTGTGCCCCTCCGCCGTTTCGCTCCCCTTCTCCCATCCGCACTTCCTCGGCACTACTTATCTGAGCGGCAGCACGCACACGCACCACCTCGCCACGGCAGACGTGATCCTCGTATTAGACGCCGACGTCCCCTGGATCCCCGGCATCCAGCCGCCCCACCCGGACGCGCGCGTCTTCATCGTCGACTCGGGTGACCCGCTGAAAACCATCTCCGCCGTGGGTCAGTGGCACGTCGACGCGGAGATGATGTGCAACGCCGACATCGTGCTTGCGCTCGAGGGAATCAACGTCGCCGTCGGGATGCACCTCGTGAAAAGCGATGCGAACCTGATCGAAGAACGGCGGATCGCACTCATGGTCGAGCACGACGAACGGGTTCGTTCGTTGGATCGCTTGGAAGACGCGTGGTCGCAGGATCTGCAAGACGGACGGGCCACGCTGCCGAACGTGCTCGGCGTCCTCCGTAGGACAATCGCACAGCAAGCACCGTCGCATAATCTAGACAAGACGTTGGTGTTAAACGAGGGGGTCTCGAACTACCCGCGAGTATGGGAGCATATGCGGACGGAGGTGGCCGGCGGACAGCTAACGAGCGGTGGGGCGTCCTTGGGTTGGAGCTTGGCTGCAGCCATCGGAGCACACATGGGCGGGAAGAACTACGACTTGATCGTGTCGGTCGTCGGGGATGGCTCTTTCATGTTCTGTGTCCCAAGCTCCGTGTTTTGGATCGCCAGGCGCTACGACACGCCGTTCTTGACCATCGTGATCAACAACGGAGGATGGAGGGTATGTAAAGATTTCAGCGCTCCCTGCTGTCTTTCTGAACTCGACTGCTTTCAGGCACCGAAACTGTCGATGCTGGGCTGCCATCCCACCGGGTACGGCAGTCATGCCGCTGGTTCCGAGCTCTCCGTCGGATTTGGGCCTCATCTACCCGACTACTCGCAGATCGCCGTTGCTGCGTCTGCAGGCTGGGTCTGGGGCAAGCGCGTCGGCGGGGATGGCGGCAACGTCAAGGAAGCGCTCAGTGCAGCCATGGCTGAGGCGGTCCGAGTCGTCCTAGAAGAGCGCAGGTGCGCGGTCCTCGACTGCGTGCTCGAGTCCATATGATTCCGTCGTGCATCGTCTTCGTTTGTTGGTTCATAAATGTGAAGTAAGTAAGGGAGAAGACTATGTATCGTTGCTTTTGCTTTCGCTATAACTGCCCCGCGACGAACTTCTGGTCGAGACTGACGATCAGCCGCAGAATCACGTTGATCTGGGTGATCGCCATGTTCATGTCCAGCTTGCTCCATCCCCCGTCGGACATGGCAGCCCACAGGTAGTCCGGCTGGGGAATTATCCTGCCAACAGTGTAAGCGTCCGTCTTGTTTCGACGGTGATAGGAAACGACGTACCCGATGGTGGGGATATTTGAATACCCAAGGATGCTGCTGCCGCCCGCGCCGTACCACTGCGACGTGACGTTGTTGACGACCTGCGGGGAGACCATCGCCATCCGCAGCGTGTCCGGCGTCCCCTCGAACGCATCCAGGTACAGCTCGTGCAGCTGGTCGCTCGCGCTCGACGAGTTCCTGCATATATGTGTAAGTAGACCAGACAAACCGGTCATTAAGCGCAGCACGTACACCATCGTCCACATCGGCTCGAGCTTGCCCGTGGGCGCGTACACGGGCTTCCCCGACGTCCAGTCGTCCTTCCACTCAATCGCGCCAAAGTGCTCGCACACAATTGCAGCCTTCGCGGTCTGCAGGAGCGCGGGCCGCTCGCCCATCCAGCTCGACTCGTTGAGGTGCTTGCCCGACATGTGCCCCGTCGTGATCACGAAGTCGATGTTGAGGCTTATAGGGTGTGCGGCGAAGTATTCCGCCATCGCGAGGAGCAGGATGGGGCCGTTCTCTTCGATTATGGACGGGCCGTCGCCTGGGCGGGATGTGAGCGGTGGACTTGATCAGTGGTAATTAAACTCACTGTGCGTGTACACGATGAGCGAGTCGTTCGTCCCCGCCTTCCCGGTCAAGTGCCCGATGACGGTATTCGACGGCGCCCAATAGCTCGGCGCGTCGAGCACGACGGTGGCGCTTTCCACCTTGCCATCCTTCACGAGCCCGCGGATCGTCTCGCCCGTGGAGTTCCCCACGAAGAGCGCGGGGACGTCGTACAGCGAGCCGTTCCCCGGCGCGCCGTCGTTGGGCAGAAACTGCAGCGCGCCGTCTTCGTCCGAGGTGTGCACCCAGCTCGTGACCACGCCCAGCACGCCCAGCCCCCGCATGGTCGTCCAGTTCAGGGTCTTCGTGCTTTGCCAGTGCGGGTTCTGGAGGTTTCCGCTCTAATGAGTTGCGTCAGTAAAACAAGCACTGGGGTGGGAGGGCACGAACCTCGGGGATGTCGACCAGAGGGACTGACGAGCTGAAAACGCGTTAGTGTCAATATTATTTGGAGGACACAGCAAACGCACCCAAGTATCCCATAGCCAGGCTCCGAATAATTACGCGTCGGACTCGGGTTATCGAAGAACAGGATGCTCCCGCTGGGCGGGATGCCTTT
Source organism: Mycena polygramma (assembly GCA_029449255.1). NCBI lineage: Eukaryota > Fungi > Basidiomycota > Agaricomycetes > Agaricales > Mycenaceae > Mycena > Mycena polygramma. Next base: position 446,436 of record JARKID010000094.1, on the reverse strand, counting down.
CAGGTTCAAGCTGGCCGGGTTCGAGCTTTGATTCGGGAACAGGCCGTAGCTTCCCGCGTCGTGCACGGGCGCGGTGACGCCCTGCAGTCCCGAGTCCCCGGAATACGGCCAGTAGCCGGTTGTCGGCAGTCCCATGGTCGTGCCGTCGGTGAGCTTGAGACTGAGGGACCACCAGCGCGGGTCCCAACGGAAGAGCGTGTAGTTCAGCGTCTCGACTGCTAGACCCGCGATCTGCATCGAGGAGGCGACGAGCGCCGTGAGGGTGTTCTGGTTGTCATTTCCGGCTTTGGGACGTCAGCCAAACGTTAACTCAGATAATTAGAAGGCGTACTCCAGCGCGGTCCGCGCAAGTTGGTTTGGAAGAGGCGGTCGTGGAGGAGCTGCTCTGCGTGCTGGTCGAGACACGGCGCTTGAGCTGCCGCGAGCAGCGTGCGCGCAGCGAGAAACACAAGTGCAGTAGCTGTAGACCGCATCGTTCGCGAGAGGTGGGCGAGTTCGAGCGAGCAGGGTATCGGCTCCCCCCATTTTTATAGCGAAGCGAGCTCCGTCGGTACGGTCACGCATCTGCATTTCGAAGATGGCGGTTACTTCAGGCCAGCAGCTGACGCGCTGACGTTTTTTTGGGCAGCATCCGCAAGGATCAAACCCGCGATAAAGTTTTTTTGGTTCTGTTGGTTCTGTAAGGGAGCTGCGTCTATCTTGGACCAATGAAGAGGGCGGTCTTACTCGCGCTTCAAGTTCCCAGTTTGGAGCGTCGATGGTCGTCCGAGCTGGGAGCGGGGAAGAGGGTAGATGTACGGCAAAGGGTTCCGCCTGCTCGGCCCACTGGGCGGTAAAAATATCCAGGGACACAAAACGGACATGGATATAAGGGTCCTGTGATTACGGAGGATGATAGAGAGCTGGGCGTGTGCGGGGAGACTCTTCACTTTCGAGCAGAGGTTAAAAGGAGACTCCGAAGAGCGATGCATCATACAATTGCGAGATGTGGATGTGGGCCCGGGGTGCGCGAATAACAAGCTTAAGCGCGATGCAATATTTACAGACAAGGCAGGGCGCGAATAGCGCGATACGGAAACGATGCGAGGTAGATGCGGATGCGAGAGGGTACTGCGATGCGGAGGACACGGGGCGAACCAATACTCACAATATGCGGGAATGCAGGCACAATGCGAAAGACGATGCAGCAGACGCGAATGCGGGGGCCGACACGGGCGCTGTGCAGGTACACGATGCGATGCGGAGTGCAAGGAGAGATGGAACTTACCTGCCCTGAGCAGATTGGGAAGCTGTTGTTCACCATACGGGATGCGAGACGAAAATATGGACGCGACTTGCACGATACACGCGCACTACGCACTGCAGTGCGGTATGCGATGCAGTATGTCTGGAAGACTCGGGGTAGATGTTTATGCTCAACTTTCGGTCGGAGCGAAATCGGTTTTGTGGGACAAGTCAGCCTTTGCCGCGTGATGTACGAGCCTTAGCGAAGCGGGATGTCGTTCTCTGAACCTGCTTGTTTGTACCTTGTAGATGTGAAGATGCTTGCCAGGCTAGGTAGAAATGGCCCCAGCGCAACCCGGATTCAGAATTGCGCTTGGACGATTTCTACTTAGCCTGGCAAGCATCTTCACGTCCTTTCGTGTTGATATTGATCCTCGCAGACTAGAATCACAGATGACGGGGTATGTTCTTGAAGTTGAAGGGGATGGTTGTCCGCCTGTCCAACATCTTGCGAAGTGCTGAAGCTGACGAAGCCGGTGACACTTCGACAGACTATCTCATCTCTGCTGTTCAGCCTCATACCTACCTCAGATTCTAGCAGGATGGAGTAGTTCTAATGCGGCCGTGACTGTAGATACTGTTTGTTAATTGGAAGAATTCTGTTCAGTGTACGTGTGATGACTGGCTCAACATTAAATTATGTTGATGATCCCGCATATCGCAATGAGGGAGCTCAGGGATAGGGACGTGCTCGAAACTGGGTCAATCTGAGTACCGTTGGACACACCATTGTCCTATGTGTTCCACCATTTCTCCTCAGCTTGGTTTTTACGACTCGGGCAGTGTTGCACGTCCAGCTCGGCTCAGGCGTTGACTTTGGGCCAGATATCACTTCAGTCGAGCGAGTTTCGCAGAGATCGGTGTCAACGGTGACCTCTTGGTTGCCTCTTGGAGTGTTTACATGGGGGGAGGAAGGAGAGTGGAAGGAGGTGACGGTCACGCGGGTGACTTACAGTCACAGGCCAAACCAAGAACGCACTCCACTCAACTGACGACGTCGCACTGGCAATTTGAACTATAATTGGTGCCCATACACAACCCGTACAACCATACGAAGAAAAAAGGTAGGAAACGAAGTGGAAATATTGCTATTGCTCGGAATCGTGATGGGAAGGCTCCACAATGGATGGAGGGTTTGAAGCAGCATTCGCGAGTGTAGCAGAGACACCAAGACTTGAACCCGGACGACTCATCGGGAGCGCCAACGGGCTCGACGCGGGCGCAGCCGGTCTCTCTCCATACTGCAGGCGCGCTTGGTCCGGCACGAATGCATCCGCTTGCGCCGCGGTTCTGCGATTATGCTAAATCAGACTGTTATAGACTTGACAGAGAAGGAAAAGAAACGCACATGAACCGCGAAAGCCGCCCCTCGAGCTCGGCGTAACGCGCGAGCGCCTCGTCGCGCTCCGCGCGCATGGACAACGCGTGCTGCCTCGCAGTGCGCGCGAAGCTGAGGAGGCGGGCGTTTCCCGTGGCGTGCGCCTCCGCGCGCTGGCGCCACATTTCGCATTTGGCCAGCAGAGCCCGGTACGTCTCCCAGCTAACTTCGTCGTCCGGCTTTGCGGCGTCAGCGGATGTAGATGTGGAGGCGGACGCGGGTACCGGGGCGTCGAAGAACATAGGGCGGATGGTGGGCAAGATGTATGGGCGCAGATACGCTGGCACGAGTGCGGGGTCGACGGACACTGACTTGGTCAGCCAGCACGAGTGCAGCGGGGCAGAGCCTCCTTACCCGCATTATATCCTGCTCGACATGTCGGACAGACATGCTGCATGGTGCTCTTCTGGCTCGCCTCTACGGTACGCCGTATGCATTCGCAGCAGAAGATATGTCCTGGTTGGGGATTAGACAACATTCCAGCGATGAAATACTTGGCCTAACCGCACGGTAACGAGACTGGCGCGGTAAATTTTTCGTAGCAGATGCTGCAGGCCATGATTCAAGCTGAGGTGAGTAACAGCTGTCTTCCAGTGCGGAAGTCCTCCACTTTAAATACAAACGATCAGTCTATCCCTGTCAGTACTTACACATAGTCATGGAGGAAGACGCCGGAAGGCATCCCGGGCAAGGATTCTCCTCGGGCTTGCATCCGGTTTCGCCACGGCAGCGTCAGCGAAATGAGGTCATCAAATGGCTGCCCTTCCGAGTACGTTGCGCGTGTCCAACCTTCTGAGCGGGCAGCATGCGAAAAGAGACGGTAAAAAATCCGGTCAATTTGCATTCAAGATGACCGAACTTGAAAGGGCGGAATACGAGATTCCGGATAAGGATTCTTGGAATACGATCAATGTGTCATCATCATGGCTCATAAGACGCTTCTTTCCTCCGATTCAAAGTTTCTAAAGCCCAAAGCTATTAGAAAGTCCAAGGTATTTGTAACATGAAAAACCCGCCACAAAAGCGTGTCTAAAACCCAAGAATACAGCAGCTGTTTATACAAGAATTAGTATCGCGATTAATCTACCCAGTCCCAAAGGTCAGTGAATGTTACAACACAGTGTCCCCCCTTTTGCGCGCATCGGCCAGGGCTAGCATACTCCGTAGACTAGCCTCCAGCACCGGTTTCGTTAACACACTGGAATGAAACCCTATGAGCCCAGCTTCAGTCCCGATAACCAGAATACTCACCGATCTGCGCCAGCGTCCAGATACTCCTGAAAATGAGGTCAGTGGCAACTTAAGAGCCAGCGGATGAACACTCGCCTTTTGGTCGGTCAGTAATGCGTTCCCTAAAAATCAGACTGAGTCCCAAACCGAACAAAAGAGTAACCAAACGCTACCTGTGACGCCAACCACAAAATCGGTCCGCCCAAGGGACCGCAGCCGCTCCACCATTTTGACGCCCGAAAGCTTCGGCATCTGGTTATCTACCGCACGCAACCCAGGTAAGCACCATGTAGCAAAGCCAACAAACACCGCTCGCCTAAGAAGATCACCGCAAAGCGCGGCTCGGGCGACGCCGCCTCACCGCCGCCCAGCTCCGCGCTATTCACCGACAGCGCAGGCGACTGCACGCCGACGAGCCGCTGCAGTGCGACCTCGCCATTCTCCGCCGTCGAAACGCGGCACCCCATGCGCTCGAGCATCCGCGTCATCAGCATACGCGTCATCGCGTCGTCGTCAACGACCAGCACGCGCAGGCCCACGGGCGGCGTCGTGAAACCCAGCGGCGGGGACGGCGTCGGCATCGCGTCCAACGCGAATGCGCGCGGGCTCGGCAACGGCACGTACGTCGGGCGCGCGCCGTTCCCACGCAGCGGGCGGATCGTCTGCCCCGAGTTCTCGCGCGATTCGAGCGCTGGCGGCGGCGGTATGGGAACCTCAGGTCGGCTCGCCGTCGCGTGGTCGGGGTCGGGGTCGGGCTCCGGCTCGATCTCGGGCGACGCCGGCAACGGGTACTCGGTCCCAGTCAGCGCGTCCCCGAGCGTCCGCGTCGGCACGGGCGAGTGCGAGTCGTACTTTGTGAGCATCAGCTCGAATCGGCCGCCTACCACGATTCAATCAATAAACGAAAACGTCAAGAAGGAAACCCCACCACGCACCCTGGTCCATCAGCCCATGCAGCGCGGACGTCGAGCGTGCAGTAGAGGGCGGGGGCGCCCGCGCGGCTACCATCGCCGCCGCATCGACCAGCTCCGCGACGCTGCTCCCCGTCCCCGAACCAGGCGAACCCGGGTGTGGCCCTGTGCCGTTGGCGCTCCCGTTCCCGGTGCCACTCCCGCTCCCGCTCCCGCTCGCAGTGTGCACCGGGCGCGGTATGGGGTACGGTATCGGCGCTGCATGCAAATCGGTCGAAGACGTCCCGGGCCCGCGTGGCGGCATCATCGCCTTGCGCCCGACGCCAAGCGGCAGCTCGACCCTGCACATGAGAGTAGAGTGAGCCTGCGCTGCGCCGGTCTAACATGATGCATACCAGAAGGTGCTCCCCACCCCGACCTTTGAGCGCAGCCCGAGCCGCCCGCCGCTGAGCTTCACGATCTGCCGCACCAGCGCGAGCCCCAAGCCCGTGCCTTTCCCGCCTGCACTGAGGGTCAGTGTCATGCCTACGATGCTACATGCAACCGCGAACTACAGACCTTGCTGCCTCCCCTGCTCCGTCTGGTTGAACGCCGCTGCACCGCGTTAGTCCCCACGTCATACAAAAACCGAAAGCGGGTCACTCACAAAAGAGCTTGCACTCTGCCATATCCTTGGGCGGGATGCCGCTCCCCGTGTCCGTGATCTCGATGCGCACCACGATGCGTTCCACGGCGTCGTTCGCGCCCGCCTCGTTGTGCAGGCTCAGCGCAGACGCGGTAAGCGACTGGTGCGCGCTCGGGTGCAGCGACGAGGCCGACGGGGGCGGCGTGCCCACGCTCGCCGGCGCCGCGGGCGCGGGGATGACGAGCCGCGTCGCGATCGTGAGCTTCCCACCCGCAGGCGTGAATTTGCACGCGTTGCTGAAAAGGGCTCAGCACTTGGCATCACGACACCCGCGGACGCTGCATACGTACCTAGCGAGGTTCGTGATAATCTGCCTCAGACGCGTCTCATCACCGACCACCATCCCCATGACGCGCTCGCCGCTCGGCTGGTCGAGCAGGTGCTGGGCGATCGCCTCGGGGCTCGCCTCCATGTACTGGTACGCCGCGCGGCGTGCGACCTATTTCAAGTTAGAAGTCAAAGGTTAGCTTGTGGGTGCGATTGGGATAGGAAAGCAACGGATCAAGCGCACCTCGTCGATCCGCATGTCCAGATCGGTCACAAACTCGAGCCTGCGCGCGTCCGCGGCCAGGCGCTGTGCGGCCAGCATCAGGCATTGATATTCTGTCGGCATCAAATCGCGACGCACCAGCGGGATAAATAATGAGCGCAGCACTTTGTGGAACGCATACGGCTGCAAGTCTATCTCAGGTACAAGTCAGTTGAGGGATGGAGTAACGCACCCGAGATAGCGACTCGAGGCGCCCACTGTCCATCCGATTGCTGTAATACAGTCAGGCGGGAGGCAGATTAGGTAAAGATACCGGGAACGCACAAGTCAAGCACGTCGTTGAGCACTGCCGGGGTGTAAGCATGCAGAAATGGACATAGCAAGACAAGGTAGAAACGCGCCTTTGGACATCATGCTCAAGCTCCCCTCCAGCGCACTAAACTCGACCTCGTGGTCCTTCGCGATCGGGCGCGCGGCCATATTTTGCACGGCGAGCACTGCAGTATGGCAAATATTTCAGTAATCGAATCAGAATTATCAATGCAAGAGACTCACGCGCAGTGTTGAGCGGGACGCGGACCTGTGCTGACCAGAAACATCTGAGTTGGCACCGAAATGGGGGCGAGAGAGGCACTTATCATGGAATACATAGCTACAAACAGAGCATGAGTACATCCCAAAGAAAAAGAAAGAGGGAAAAATCACGCACGACGTGAGCCGGCGCTTCGAGTCCGCGGCCTGGCGCTCAGCCACTTGTGCCCTGCGCGTGTGCCGAAACTGCATCCGCAGCTGCGTCCTCAACCAAAATAATTTGCGCGAGGACTAGAGCTCGTTTGGTCAGCTCCCACCACCGAAAGAATGCTGAGGCGGACACACCCGTTCCTTCGAGTCGTGCATGTACAGCAGCACGCATTCGAAAATCAGAAAGTTGAAGACGTCTGGAGTGGGGTGAGCACGCCGACGTCTGGAAACAAACGAGCAGACCAAGACTCACTGCGCACGTAGTCGTGCCTGACAGGAACAATCGTTGCGCACATACTACACCATATCAGTGCGCTTAGTTAAACGAAACATGGATGAAACCGCGACCCACAGGATCAAAAAAGCGAGCGCGCCAATGGTAGCGGGGAGGCGCTTGAGCGAGGTGCCAAATAGCGCGACAGCCTGCAGCGCAGAGGTGTAGTAGAAGGTGGACAGAAAGTCCTTGCTGCCGCACGTGAAGAGTCGGCCGTGAGGGTGCGGGTTGTAGAATCCGCACAGAAAGGCGTAAAGTACTTCGTAAAATGGCCTGTGCGTATCATTTGGGTTTGAGCAAAGAAAGAGAACTGGGGGGATCGCACCATGACCACGTGGACACGCAGAGGACGGTCTGGAACAGAATGGGGCGTTCGTAAGGGAAGTTGTAGGCGCACATGAACAAGATCGGGACAGAAAGCAGGGGCGCAACCTGCGGAAAATGTCAGGGAGAGAATGTGCTATGCATCGGCACGTACGCCGTAGTAAAATATCTGAAACGCGTTGGTTTTTTTGTAAACGAGAGGAGCAAGCACACGCACCTTGTCTGCCAGCACAATAGGGTTCTGGATGGTTAATATCGCAAGGATGCAAGTTGCAATGAAGAACACAGAGGCCCAAATCGTAACCCGCTTCGTTTGGTTCCAAATTTCCTTTTGGTACAGCAGCTCCTCCGCCTCCTCGAATCGCGGCATGTAAAATTCCCTCACGACGGGCCACATACGCGTGCGTGCGAAAGCGAAAGGCGGGAGAGCCCAAAAGCCCTCTGGACTCGAGTCAGGGGTGTCGGTGTCGGTGACCGATGATGGGTCCCGCCGGCTGCTCGCTGTCTCCGCGCCATCCGAGTCCGACTCGGTCTTCTCATAATCCTCCGACCAGGAGCGGTCGACGACGACCTCGTCGACCTCATCCGTGTCGTTGAAGCGGTCCGCATGGAAGCGGTCGTCGTCTTTCGCCGAGGCGGGTGCAATGTGGTCCGCCCCGACGACGTACTCGACCAAGGTCGAGCTAGACGGTACGTATGGTGCAGCCAAGGTGCGTTTGATGTACTCCTTGAAGCCTGTCCATTTTTGAGAAACCGCGCGAAAGCGCACGGGGTTACGCGCAACGGAGGACGGCCGTTGGGTAACTGGGATGGGTAGCTGGACCTGGAGAGAGCCAACAGAGGGGGCGAAGGGGATTGGATTGCGGCGCTTTGAGCGGGGGGACATAGGAAGATCAGAGGGCCATTTGGTTGACTGAGAATGCGGGCCCAAGAAGGACGTCGACATGCAGTGCGCACTAGCCCGCAGTTACGTAAAGACGCGATACCTGCGCAGCACTTGGAACTTTGGGAAGTTCATGCGCTAGATCGGAAAATAATGGCCGTGACCACCGTTCCTGACGCGTTAAAGTTACCTTTTTGCCTTTAGGGCCGAAAGATTATGAAGCAAGAGGACGTATCCCACGAGGCGATCAGGAGCGGCAACACGGGTGTAGTAAATCGGACTCGTTCGTCACTCCATTCATCATCTCAACCACTGCAGGCCAGGCGCTGAATTGTTGTAGCTAGCTGTCTGTCCATCTGCGTACTTGGAAGGAATAAAATACTGGAATTGAACGTTGAACATTTAAGGGTGGGAGCCTAAACGCGGTCATATGACCACGACTGCGCGCCATTCGTTTGAACGTTACCAATTCGGGAGCCAGTCAAGGCGTAGGTGGAAAGCGCGATGGATAAGAACCGGGAAACGGGCTGCAGAGCCAAGACCCGGAGGCTCGAAATAACCCTCAACCGTCATGAGAAACGGGGATAGACACCAACGGGAACAGCCAGAGTCGAAGGGTACGGAGATTGAAGAGGCAAGGCGCAGAGATGGTGGTATGCGTAGGGGAATGAGACCATGTTCACCTCGGGATGTCGAAACAAACTTCTTTACACTCAAAGTTGGATTTCCAAAGGTGGGCAACTCACTTGAATATTTGCTCGACTCAACTTTGATCTGAGACTGGAATATTTCCGTTGCGGTGTTTTTTTCTCAGCTTGAACGCCATTGAATGTTGCATGTCAAGCTTGAAGTTTAGCGTTGTTCGCATGGTCTTGTGATTCGAAGATCCAGATTCAACCGTGTGTTCAGAACTTTGCGAGGCTTGCGTGCTGGAATTGAATTCAAGGAAGGTGTAAATTGTCACCGCGCCTTGACACGTCGAGTGTGCTTCGGCCCTAGCTGCACTGCGACTGTCGTGCGCCCGCCGCTGAGCGTAATAGGGTACCCGCTTGGCGTCTCCTCCCGTTCCTTCCTCTTCGTCCCTCGGTTCAGATGCCAGTCGCTCCCAAACCCCGGCCGTGGCATGCCCTCAAATCCGAGAACCGGTGCCGACCGTGATGCTAAAAGTGAAGGTCGGTGGGGCGACGTCTGCTCAGAGTATTCTGACGGAAAGACTTCCGAGTCCTGTCGCAGTTCGTTAACTGCGGTCATTGAATCGACCCACACCACGCACCTCAATCTCAAGGTCATCACTGTACACAAAACTTGCCCCGTCACGCGCTTTCCGCACCGATAGCTCGTTCCTCAGCTCCTCAAGCTGCGCTTGAAGTGCCATCTTCTCCCTAAGCAGCGCCTGCATTTTGTTCTTCTGCACTTGTCGCTGAAACAACCATGCATCAGCATGAATAGATAACCACAGAGCTGATCGGCCACTCACAGCCTCTGTTCCATGCTCTAAGTACCCCTTGAGCTTTCGGACTTCCGTCTGTGCCTCCCCCTCCGCAGCCACTGCGCGCCGTGCCTGCGCCTCCGCCGTCTCCGCACGCGCGCGCTCTCGATCGCGCTGTGCAGCGACATCTCTCACTTCACCCTGAATCACAAGTTTATCCGCGCGCAAGATCGCCACCTCCCCCAGTAGCCCCGTCACGCGGTCCGCCTCGCCGCGCAAATTCTCCATTTCCTCCAGTTTTTTATTCAGCGTCGCGAGCTGTGTCGCCTGCGACCGCGCCTTCGCAAACAGCGGGATAATCCGGTCTTGAAAGTCCGCAATCGCTCCCAGTAGACCAGCCTGCCACAAAAAACAAAATCGGTTATTGCTCCCCGAAAGTAGCTGATAGGGACGCACCGCCGCCTCGCCTCGCTCCTGCTGCTCTTGTAATACCTGTCGCAGCTTGCGTTCTGCTGTGCGCACACTCACGAGCTTCGCATCGCCGTCCATTCGATCGACCCCGAAAGTAGCTGATAGGGACGCACCGCCGCCTCGCCTCGCTCCTGCTGCTCTTGTAATACCTGTCGCAGCTTGCGTTCTGCTGTGCGCACACTCACGAGCTTCGCATCGCCGTCCATTCGATCGATGCCCTCGGCGACGACGCGCTCGAGCGGCTTGGCCGCAACGAGGTCCAAGTAGATCGGCTGCGGGCCGTCCCTAGCTATCGGCGCCCGGCATTCGGGACAAGCAGGGCGGGCCTGTGTTTGCTGAATCGAGCCGATGCACGTCACACAATAGCAGTGGCCTGGCGGCAATTGCAAGAAACAAATGAGTGCATAAGAGCGTGCGGAAGCAAGCTACACACCACAAGCAAGCCGGCGGAAGGTCTTGATAGGATATTCGGACAAGCAGACGGGGCAATAGCAGTTCGACATTGTCAACGCGTGTGATGAGCCAAAACGCGTCGTGTCACATCAACAAGGGTCACGTGTGGCTTATTTATGATCGGCGCCCAAAAAGGAAGGGGCCCCTGTGTAAAAGGCACAAATCCCCAATTTAATTAGCGGATGCAGTTCAGCGCCTTCGATTGATCCAGGTATCAAATGACCGCTTTCCCACTTTGGTCTCCAGGACGCCCAAAGCCCCCTATCTCAACGGTTCCAATATATATTCAACACGAGCACATGAGCAGTGAACTAATTTGAACACGATCATCCGGCTTGGGAGTTCAACTCGCCCGGGATATGTGATACCAAGATGATACAAAAGGTTTGAATTAACCAAGGGTAAGTATATACAGGAAAGGCCGTCAAAGCCAAAGTACAATACAGGATGCCAAGTATGCCACATTCAACTAGTACCCCGAGAACTCGAAATTTAATGTTAAGGAAACACCCCGATTATTCCATAGGCTGTAACGAAGCTACTTGTTCCAGTCCGGCTGCCAGCCTGATGCCTTGACATTATCGAGTGGGTGGTCGTGGCCCTGCGCACACGATCAGTATGTACAGATAAAAGTGCGGGTTCAACTCCGGGTTGAACGCGTACATACCTCAACGGAACCACCGGAGGGCGACACATGGGTAACGACTTGAGTGTTCACATAGATCTGGTCTGGTTTCGACGAGCGGACGTTTCCGAGCTCGACATCCCCAGGGCCACGCTGCAAGACTTCGTCAGATATTGCGAAGATGACAATACGCGCGGACAGACCTTCGGAGCAGTGCGGATGTGTCCTCGCGAGCCAGAGGAAGTAATGCGGTCGCCGCTGATCATCTGGTTGTTGCGGTATGCGCTGATGCAGTTGAGGGTGTACAACAAGCTGATGGCGTACAGCTTTGCCAGCCTGCGAAAATCGTTAGAATGAACTCGTATGATTTTTGCTACAAATACGCACGCAAAGTTGAGAACCAAATGCCCTGCAACGACTGAATGAGCTGGGGTTAAAACATGCAGAAACCTGAACCCACATAGTAAATGGTTGAGATCCAGAGTCTGCGTCATGATCAAGTCAGTGAAGGCAATTACCTGGGCACGGCATCAGAGGATTGCGAATAGAGTTCGAAATCCAAGCATACCGTCGGCGGGATAGCGCTCTCAAACACCAGCCGAAGTAGACGATTGATGAGGGAGGTCGTCCTTGGAACGAGGTTTAGCCGACACGATTTTCGACCAAAAAAATATGAACGTACGAGGCAAGCCCTGACGAGTTGCGACTGCGCAGCGCATAGCACGTCCCGACGGTGATGAAAAAGTCGGTCAAAAAGGCGCAAACGAGGTGCACCTAGAAGTACAATTGAGGACCACATCTGCTAACCCCGTTGAGACGCACCAATAACCACATAACCTTGGCCTTGGCGTCGCCAATCAAGATACTGTTCATCTGCGATATGTGTATGAGATTTAGAGAACCGGCGTTGACAATGCATAAATTACCTGCAAGCAAATGGCCGCAAAACCGAGGAGCATCGAACACGCGATGGGCAGAAGGACCCAGATGGTTCGCGCCAACAGGTAGAATCTGACTGCGAAGAAAGACTGAACAACGACGGCAATGACTCCCGTCTAGCCGAGGAAACCGCGTCAGTACAGCAACGACGCAAAATCAACAGTCAACGCACCATAAGCGGGGTGCTCACTTGCCACCAAGCTTCGGCAACGAGCAGTCGAGCGACGTCGGGATTCGCGAATTCTTGCACGATGTGAGCTGATCGATGGCGGCGAAGAAACTCATCTCCAACCGACCTAGAACATTTTGAACCCAGATGACCGCGATGGCTTGACCGGTCTATCAATAAATTCCTTCAACATTGAACCGGGCCATGGAAATGAGCCCGCACCTTCACCATCGACAGGAAAGTGACAAGCACCACCAGCCAACGATAATGTCTGATAAGGTAATAATGAACCACTGCGCATTTTCGACAGAAGAAAAAGTATGAACCGTCCGAGGCCTTCCTGAGACCCTCGCGACTTGAAAAAAGTTCCAACTTGGCAGAACACGACGCCTTTGAACAAGGAGTACGGCAGTAAATAACGGCGCGGCTTGCTTCAAGACTTAGCTCACCCATGAGTATTGCGTCCGTAAAAGCCGCTATAACCTACAAGCCATTCAGTCTTGCCGCGATCACGGAGAAAGCTTGTCAACACGAACCCATGATCCTAGTGTGGTTGTGCGATTCGCGACGAACGCCGCTGAGAGCGGAACGAGTTGAATGACCGAGCTCATGGTGCGTAGGCGACGATAAAGGCCAAGGAGAGATTTGGGAGTTTGAACTCGGTCACATATTAATAAGTACTGGGTTGGGATCTTCCTGGATCCGTCCACGAGCAACACAAAAACGGTCGCACGGTGATCGCGTGAACATTTATTTCAACCCTGGATGGCGAAAATCACAGACTAGTCGTCGCCACTGACAACGCAGAAGCCCAGCGGCGTCCGCATTTGGTCGTTACGCTAGGACCTGAAATATAATGGCACCGGATAAGTAATTAAGCGAATACTGAAGAATTCGTTGGAAACCGGAACCGGGTGCAAACCTATAAATTCGACAGCTTGCAACTGGCTTGAATTCAATAGACCTCCAGATCGGGGATGGTAGAGTTGATCATCTTCGCAACGATCACGAACTTGTAGAACCTCTTTAAGGAAATCGATAGCAGACTGAGAGGGATTGGATTGGGCAAATTCGGGCCTTGTAATCGTCGAAGGGAGAAGATGTGGGGTGGAGCACGGTTGCCGAGGCCGAGGCTGGTCGAGGAAAATTGTTACGTTGCTCATGTCGAAATCTGAAATACTAAGCGATTGAATTGTTACTGTTTGTAGACAGGGGGTTCCTCGAGCGGATATACCGCCGAGGGCCGAGGCAGTCGGGCAGCCCGGCGTTCAACCTCAAACGACAAATGCCTCATCGGAGCCTATAGCAAACAAGTCGTCGACCTGCCATTTCTTCTTGGCAAGACCCTGGCATGAGTTGAGAAAAAATAACAGCTCGAAAAAAAAGCATGTACCTGGTTGAACGAGTACTCGAGAAATTTATCCAGAGTCTGACGATTCTGCGGCGTGAGCCCGTCCTGCCACCATTTATCTTCACCTTCCCCGCACATGGCCGCCTGCGTCTCTTCGACATGGAATTGCAACCAGGGCAGAATGTACCTGAAAAAAAAAAGAACATTCAGCTGGGCATGTTTCACCGGACGGCCGCGTACCTCAGTGCGCCACGTTCATGGATAGCCGCGTAGGCGTAGTCGAAGGCAGCGGCAAAGGCTTTGGTTAGCGAGCGGGCAACCCACGGGTTATCTTTCAGTATCGATCGTTTCACAACGATAACGTGCTGCAAACATCGGGGATTAAGCAAGACAAGACGGGACTTGCAACCAAAACGAAACTGACCATGATGGGGAATATTCCAGTTCGCTTGAAGTAATCTATCGGGAAAGAAGTTGAACGCACACATACTTTGCGTGCACTGTAAGACTGGGACCGGGTTTTTTTGATCCGCTCGCCTAGTGAACTTCCCCTTTCACCCAGACTTCGGGTGAATACCTGGTGAAACCAGACCGGGTTAATTTTGCCCGGGAATAACGGGTTACAGCGTATAACCCGTGAATGTAGTTATTCTCCTCATGCAGTATTTAGGGCGCTACTTTCACCACTTTTGCGAGTAAATATTACCCGATCGACACCGGTTACTTGTAACCCGTTTTTCAACCATGATCCGGATCAAAGTCACTCGCGGCGATGGCAGGCCGTAAGGACCTGCAAGCACGTCATCACAAACCACGCAAGTAGTTGCCACAACCTCGATTTCATTCAGTCAAGAGCCGGCTTGAGGCTTGTACGGGATTCGCAAATTCTGCAACAAGTCATTGAAACTCCGACCGACACACGTGATGTTGATATGGCGTGATTTTGATAGTCGACTGAGTCTCTTGCTTTCGCCCCCCATCTCCTCCCACCTCGCCCAGCCCCACCTCCCAGACTTCTTGGCTCCGGCTTTCCTATTGATCTCGCAAGCATTCTCTGGGCTCTACGGCACATCTTGGCCTTCTACCGCAAGACAGCTTCCACCGCCGCAAGATTTTTGTGCAAGATTTGCAAGATATTGCAAGTGCTGTCGTGGGACTGGGACTCGATGCGGCCTATCTAGGTATCCTCTGTCTTGCAATAGGCTCAACTCCCTCAAGCTTGCTGCTTGGCTCCTCTCGGCCCCTCTCCTGTCCGATATCGCAAGTGCTGTCGTGGGACTGGGACTCGATGCGGCCTATCTAGGTATCCTCTGTCTTGCAATAGGCTCAACTCCCTCAAGCTTGCTGCTTGGCTCCTCTCGGCCCCTCTCCTGTCCGATATCGCAAGTGCTGTCGTGGGACTGGGACTCGATGCGGCCTATCTAGGTATCCTCTGTCTTGCAATGGGCTCAACTCCCTCAAGCTCGCTGCTTGGCTCCTCTCGGCCTCTCTCCTGTCCGATGTCGCACTAACTTTGTTTTCAGTCACGATTTGCTGGAGATGGAGGAAATGGGAATAGAGATCAAGATGAGTAATTTCGACCTTCGGCTTGCTTGCCTCATACCCGTTTGCAGATTTCTGTGCTCATCGCGTCTTGCGCCTTTGAGTTGTGTGCGCGCGAAGCTCATTGTACGTCAACCATCCATATTTCCAGCACCATCTCTGACTTGTCCTCTGTATCTAGTGATGAGTTCCTTTTGGCGTCGTGATGTTGTTAATGGGCATCTATCGCTGGTGGTACCCCCCCAGCTCATGTACACAGTATACACGTAGTAGTTGAAATCTCATCCTTTTTTCCCTATTCTTTGTCTGCTCGTCAACCAGGCCAACCGTGGACGATACCCATCCGAATGGGTGATCAAAGTCCGGTCAGAACAAGTACACTAACTCGCAGGATGGGTGGCAATCACTCGGCCAAGTACTCCGGGAATCTGGTTTTATTAACCCGTTGAAGAGAAACCCATGTAACGGGTTGCCCCAACCCAGCCAGATCAGCGGTTTTTGCCTGGTGAAAAGCAAAAAAATCTTGATTGAAGGTACCCGATTCTCACCCAGATATAACCCGGTACTTTCATCCGCTTTATGGGTTACTTCTGTCGTGTCCGGGTGAAAATCATCCATTACACTGATGAATACGATCCATGTTGCGGGTTACGCAACGAGCAAAATTAACCCAGTCTGGGTCTTACAGTGCGTGGTACCAATCAAGTACCTTTTTCGACTTCCATGGCATTAGGAAAAAGACGACCAACATCAGGGTGTTTCCCAAAGGTGGAAGGTGCGGTGCTAAAAGAACACCAACGCGTAAACGTTTCATACTGTTAGACAAAATAAAATGACTGACGCGCTTTCTAGCGCATCTATCTCTCCGTCCGCGAGCATTTGCGCCAGGCATTTACCTTTGGCGATAGGCTGAATTTTCACCGTGTCCCTCAGATTCAGGGGGACTTTTTCTTTGCGTTCAACAGCGCTAGGTTCCACGCTGCCGGTAAAGTAGTGCGGCGCATCATACTTGAGCCCATACTCGTCCTCGAGAATTCCGCGCTGCCAAACGGGAGCAGTCATCTGGAACTCGGGCGTGCCGACGCGACGCCCAGCAAGTTGGGAGGGATGTGTTATCCCCGCCTTTGTGTTGACATAGATCGATTGGTGACGGAAAAATCGGGAAGGAAAAATCGGGAGAGCGATGAACGGAGGATCCTCGTTGTTCAACGTGAGCTGGATCAAAAAGAAGCAAGAAATAAGCGTAGGAGATGCATCTTGATCGCGGCGCGTACAACATACGACGAGAGAGAAAGCTCGCTGATATCGAATTCCTGGTAGCGAAGTTGCCGAAAGAAGCTGAAACACCCTAAAAAAAGGACACTAGATTCGAGAAGAAGGCTTACGTCTCTTCAACGCTACAAGTAAGTGTCCTAGTTGAGCAAGGAAGAAATTCTTGCGTGGCTAACCAAATTTACCGGAGGTTCAAAAAATTCAACTGTATGCCCTCTGGTTTGACGCGTCCGTCTTCGAGTGCCTTGACGCGATCGTAATCCCAACACGCGAGTGAAAGGTGCAGGGGCGCCATGGTGGGAGCAGAAGAGTGCAGATATCCGACTTCGTCCCGGACCAGCGAGAATTTCGGCACCGACTCGGCTTACCAAAGAAATCGCGGAACACCGAACAGAGCCGGGCCGGGCCGGTAAGTAGGTTACGCCTCGGCGGCCTCGAGGCTCTCGGTAACGTCCAAGTTACTACCGGCTAACGACCATCGTCCATAACTTGAACTCAGCTTGAACTTATCAGGCACTCAGGGCGGCAGACCGGCTAACCCTCCCAGACTCCCAGACTAGCCCAGACTGAACAGCGCCAGTGCACCTCACCGCCCTTCCGGCTGGTTTCTAGGAACAAGAAGTCTATCCGAACTCGGTCTTTCGCAACCATAATTGGAGCTCGTACCTTGCGTGTTGGAAAACTCGAACCACATGGCCAGTGGACCCGTTGATCGGATGACCGAAGTCCATGCCTGAATCGACGGTGTTCAGTCGTTGTTATATGTATGTCGAAATCGAAGCAACGAAGATACGCTTCCCACACTGGATGTAATCATCTCCTATTTGTTTTTCCGATATTGAATTCCAGACAATCGCAACCGTCTAGACTTGGCAACAGTTGTGCCGTCGTCGGCTCTTGAAGCCTTGAAGAAGGCCAGATATGTATTTTTTGGACGCGTCCATTCTCTCTGCTTCCTCGTGTTCTCCCCCCGCCAGAGAGCACTTTGAACAATGTCAACCGAAAAGGTTAACGTGCTTGACGATAAATCCTCTGGACAGGGTGAAGTCATCGCTCTTGCGGATCTCGAATCACGTAGGTTTTATTGGCTTTCTTGTGCGACTTCTTTTGAAAAGATAACAGAAGGCTTGCATGTTAACCTCGGCTCCAAGTCGGGCTTGAAGCTCGACAAGACAGGCCTTCCTCTTGTTCCTCAGCCATCAGACGATGCGTCCGATCCTTTAAACTTCCCTCAATGGCTAAAGGTACTGTCCGCTTTTGTCTGAGAGTGCAATCAATCCATTTATCTACTCATGAACGAACCAGGTTGCAGTGTTGCTCCAAGTCTCTTTTCTTGCCCTGCTAGGCCCTTTGAACCAAGCTACGATCAATCCTGGCAAGTGTTCTTCGCGCCTTTTGATTTTTATCGACTCATTGACCGGTAGCCTTTGTACCCCTTGCGGCTCATTTCCATGTTTCTACCGTCGTGGCCAGGTCTGTTTCATACAATTTGTGTATCCCCAGTCATCCTTATCCTTTCGCAGTTATCAAACCACTATAGCGATCGCTTTCGCGGGCATCGGTTCCTTCATTTGGGTACCACTTGCAAACACCTACGGTCGGCGTCCAGTCATCCTCTTCAGTACCCTCATCGCGGCTGCGTCATCGCTGGGGTCCGGTAAAGCACTAACCTGGGGCCAGTTAATCGCAACCCGGGTGAGTTTCTCGCAGACATCAAATTCAACCGTGTTAACAACAATCTCAGGTTCTGAATGGGCTTGGGACTTCGTCTTTTTTCACTCTCGGCGCCGGCATGGTTTCTGACTGCTTTTTCCTTCACGAGAGGTAATATTTCAACACGAGTTTCCTCCAGTCACGACTGACCCATGCGCAGAGGTCGTGCCATGGGTATCTTCACTGTTTTCCTGACAAACTCGGCCCACATTGCACCGATTCCTGGTACGCTTTTTTCTTCCTTCTCCTCCAACTTGAACATTCAGACCGCCGTGACAGGGGGTTTCTTGGGCCAGTTCGTCAGCTACCGGTAAGCGTCACTGACCCGTTTCTTTCCTATGCGTCTCAATCCAAATAGGTGGTGTTACTATCTGCCGGCGATTCTCGACTTCACTATGTTTGTCGTCATGCTCTTCTGCCTGCCGGAGACGCTCTATCTTCGTGGATCCACCCCAGTCGTCACCGACAAGCCGATACTTCGGAGAATGAAGCTTTGGGGTCTTCGTCCCGAAGGCAAACACCTTAAGACCTCCGACTTCTTCCGCCAATTTATCATGTTCGTCCATTTCATAGTACATACTCTGTGATCCATCTAACGAACGGGCTTTCAGGTTCAAGTACCCGACCGTGTTTTTGACGGCCCTCTATTATTCCGTTACCTTCACTCTTAGCTCGATTCTCCCCGCAGTCACATCGGCGACCTTGTTCCGCCGCCTGTACCTGTTCAATGCCTCAGAGACCGGCCTCGCTCTCGGTGTTGGCACGCTCGTTGGATCGACGCTCGGCGAGCTGCTTGGTGGAATCGTCGTCGATCGCTCCATGTACCTCAGCCGCAAAGGCAAAAAGGACGGCGAGATTGTGCCTGAAGTCAGGTGCGTAAAATGACTGCTTTGGATCGGTCCTCCGACTCACAGCTGTACAGGCTGCAGGGAATCTGGGCAGGGGCCATCCTTCAGCCCGTGAGTTGTTCTAGCGGTATTTCTGCGCGACAGGAAAGTAATTGTTTTTAGATTGGGTTGCTCATCTGGGGCTTCTGCATCCAATACAAGAGTGAGTTTCAGCGCTCATCTATTCCTACATTCTGTCTGACGTTGCGCAGCCTCGTACATCGGACCTACGATGGGCTTTGGCATTATGTGCTTCGCCATCCAGTGAGCCTCACGGTTCTTTCCTTCTTCATCCGCCAACAACGTCCCAGGATCATCTCGACCGTGATATACTCGTACAACGCCGACTGCTACAGGCCTCAGACCCCCGAAATTGCTCAAGTGCTGAACTTTGGCCGGCAAACTGTCGGAATGACCAGTACGTTCTGCTTAGTCTCTAATATCACCTGCACGTCTTCTGACAATCTCCCCTCCCCCTATTAGCTGGTTTCTGGGCGATGTGAGATCCATCCATTTTATTCACGCGGCCTGTCGCTAACTAATATGTCAATAGTCCTCTTGGCGACAAGATCGGCTACCAGTGGATGGCTATAACCACGGCCCTCATCGGCATAGTCACCCTCATGCCCGTGATCGGGTTCATGCGGCATGGGAAGACGATCCGGGACAAGATGGGGGCGCCGACTTACAATCGTTCTCTTTGAAAACGCGTTACTATCCCCTTGTCTCCGCCGTGCTAAATAAGTAAATTCATTGTAATTGTGGTCGTGTACATACTTGGTTTGGGCTGTACGAGCATTGATTTTTCTGTTACGGCTCATATCTGGTTCAAAGTGAATGGTTTCGAAACGAATTCACGACTGATGAGTTTGCAATAGTTGCAGTGACTGGGGACAAGCAGGTGGAGCAATAATTGAAAAGAAGGGGCAAAAGCAAAACAACGACGCGAGCAGGATTTGAACCTGCGCCCGGAAACCGGAACAGATTTCTAATCTGTCGCCTTAACCACTCGGCCATCGCGCCCGAATGGCAATGGGCGCGGAGATATCGCCACATCATGAACGCAATACGTGATGTACTGTTGCGGCGTTTCTGTTCCTCTTTAAGTATGTCCTCGAGAATCTTCCTCAGAATTTTTGTTGCGAGCGATCTGTTGTAAACGAGCTGTTGTAAACGATCGAAACAAATTGCCTGTTTTGGGTGCTAGCGGTTGTTTGTTTGTCCTGCGAAGTTCTGGGGGCATCGCCACCAGGGCAAGGCGCGCCACTCTGACACTGACAGGCGGCAAGCCAAGGGAGATACTAGGGCGGGGTAATATTAGAATTCTGGCTGTAAATTACAGGTCGCTGAGAGGGGGGGTCCGGTAAAGTATAAAGGGCCTGTAATTTACCGTAATTTACAGCGCCGCAGGCCCGATTTTTTTACCGTAAATTACAGTAATAAATGGCTGTAATATTTGTAAAAATGGTAAAAAATGGTAACCTTCGCCGTTCAGGGCTGGCCATGGGCATCTGGTCATGACCGGCCCACTTAGACGGAGCTACACACCTATGCTGGTTACTACCGGACCCGATTTGAATGTCCAGTGGGTTGATCGGCTTGCAGGCGCACCCCGTACGTTTCATTCTTTACAGTTCTTTACATGCAAAATCGGAGGGCCTCTGTAAAGAATGTAAATTACATGTAAATTACGTGTAACTTTCTCCGTGTAATTTACAAGATCATTCTTTACGGCACTAGGAGATACGGAGGAGCCTCAGCCGTATCGGCTCCGGTTCACAGGATGAATGATGGCCCTCAGGTCATCAAGGCGAAGCATTCCAGCAGTCAAAAACGGTAAGATTAGATATGTTCGCACAAGTTCGTTTGTGAACAGAGGATCGAAGCTTCGCTCAGCTTGTTGAATTTCTCCACGCTCTGGCTTCTCGTTCATAGATTCTTTATATCATTTGGTCACTTCTCATCGAGAACAGAATAAACGATTTTTTTGAACCAAAATCCACCACCGTGCACAGCCACAGATTTCGAACCACATTGTCGCAGACTCTTTGAAACAGTATATAATTGAGGCCGCAGCGAGTGTATGAGGTAGTAGAGAGCATAGAGATCTAAATTGCGATAATCCTGGGGAAGGTGGGGAGCGGCATGATTGCCAGCGAGAATGGAAGCTCAATCACGGAGGCGATATCAATCAATTCTCTCTCACAGTGGCATACATCCGAGGGAAACCACACCTAGTAGGAGTTAACAGGAGTTAACACTCAATTACTGCGACAGAATCAATCATGAGCGCTGGACAGTATCAATCAATCAGGAGCGGGAGAACCAGGCTGAACGGCATATGTCTCCGTGGGGCGTTGAAGTAATGAATCAAGAACACTTAAGAAGAGTTCAACTCAGCTTTAACGGTAAGTTAGAGTCACGATTAGGCGCTGAAGCAATAAATCAAGGGCCCTTGAGAAAATTCGACCTGGCGCGCCCATGATCGACTACCTATCACCGCATCCCGCGATGAGAGCCTCCGAGATGGTGCGGGATTACTCACGGGGAAAGGGGAGCGAAGCACATATAAATGCGGATGACTTGGATGGCGCGTTGTGCATTCTCCCCAGTAACCGCCTTGAGGATGCCGAGTATTGGTGAAGATTCAGTCTCCCTCCTTGAATCGGCTATACCGACCAGCACCACGTCGAGCGTTTTGTCTTGGGCTCTCATCCTTGCCTTCACAGCCTGCACGGTCTTCTACGCTTCCCCAATGCGTTTGACAACCGCCTTGATTACTGCGTTGCACGAAACCGAAGAAGCGCATCTCAGGGCAATCGAAGCCGGGATAATATCTGGCTCAGACGGTCACACAAAGCTGTTGGCCCAGTGCGTCAATTCATTGCTCTGAAATATTACCTTTGATCGACGAGTATAGACTCCGGCTGAAAGTATCGCTCATGCGCGAAGCGAGCCTCTGCAGTTCTCTTTCGAACAGCCAGGCGCTCTGGGATTTGGCCAAAGGACATCCGTTCGCTTTGCTGCAATGCATCTGGGAAGTCCAGAGTCTCAAGACGCGTATCGAGGTGAGTGTGCTGTCCATCTTGTTCGCTCGAAAGAGCGTACTGATTGACTGTCCGAAGATACTTCAGGAGAGGCAGTTGAGACAAAGCGCTGGTTTTCGAGGCCGCCAGATACTTCCGCATGGCGTCCGGTGTTGCAGATACTGTTCATGAGATGTGGTTATGGCTTAACTTGTTCTTGCCCTCTTTTTGTCCCGCTGCTTACTCGCGCTTTCTCGCTTTGTTGTTTGCTTGCTTTGCTACCTGTCATCTATGCTATCGATTTGGTTCCTGGATGGTTCATTTAGTCGGCCCAAGTGCGAAAAGCGGGAAGGAAAGATGCACATATTAGGGCTAACTGGCAGTAAACCAAGGGCTGTCAAAATTCGAAGTTGAATCGAGGCTGATGTGAGAGTTAATCGCTTGAATTGTTCTATTCATGCAAGAAATCGTCAGTTTGTGCTGCGCGGGCAGCCGACACTAGCGCCATAACGGACAATGATCTGATAGCTCGACTTCGACCGGCACGGAGTACATAGATACATCGACTTAGATCAAGGCTGTCAGAATTGAACTTTGACCGAGCGTACAGCGAGAAGCAGACGGTCAAGAAATACTTGGCACATTCAAAGGCGCTATGGGAATTGGCCAAAGGTCATCCGCTCGCCTTGCTGCTGCAATGCATCGGGGAAATCAAGAACCTCAAGACGTGTATCGAGGTGAGCGCACCGTTTATTTTGTTTCCTAGGAAGAGCGTACTGCCGATTAACTATTCAAAGATCCTTCAGGAGAGGCACTTGAGGGAACGCACTGAATTCCGAGGTGGCCAAATGATTGCGCATGGCCCCTTGAGGCGTTGCAAATGCTTTGAACCAGATGTTTCTCGACGTACGGGTTCGAGTATGAGCCTGTGTATTCGGATGGGGTACGTGTTCCTTTTGTCTTCTGGTTATTCTGTTGTCCGTATGCTATTGCTTTGATGCCTGGTGGTTTATGTATTCTGTTCTGGTGCGGGACCGGGGAATGGGTATTAAGAGCAAGGTACACTCCTCGGCACCGAGTAGATACCTAGCGTGGTGACTAGCCCATTCGCGAAGCCAAGTCCGCGCGGGGACAAGCTTGCTGTCAAGTTTCAAGGATAGACAGAACCGAGCCTAAGAAATACCGCGACTAAAGCTGTCATTTCAACTTACTTGAACCGAGGATGCAACGAGTAGCAAACTAAGCTTCAACCGCCAGCGCACGAGTCGGAGCACAAGAAGAAAAGTGTCAGCGCGCTCGACCAACGACCAAGGCGTCGGGAAAAAACGCATTACCTGTTGGAATTGTTTATCGCCGTGAGCCCGACGGGAGGATCCAAATCTCACCAGATAGCTGACTCGGGTTGCAAAACACCATGGAATGACTCGGAGCTGGACCTCGACCAAGATCGAGAAAACGCACTGTTCGAATTGTCGGTCGTCAAAGAAGTTCGACCAACGGGCAGAATTCGAACCCTCGGCTGACGCAGATATTAGTCGTGGCGCTCACCCCATTGTATGAGCTGGACCTAAGAAAACAAGGGATACCTGTCTTCCGATTTGGCTATTGAGGATCCGTTGAGAACCGTGCTAAATGAACCAAAATCAATCCTAGACCTCGTAGTTGTTTCATGAATTCAGGCGTTGCCTTCAATCCCATAAAATCTTTGTACTCACCCCGCTTGGATTTTGGAGGGCATTCAAGTCCATCGGGATCCTAGAACGCCTGAGATTCAACTCCTTCGACCACCTCACCCCGAAATTCCACAGAATTAACATTGCAATTTGCATAAAGCGATAAATACGGCTAATGATAATGGGCACTCCTGCACTCCTTCATCATGCATCACTAACAAACTCGAGGCGCGTGTAGTATGCATGTATATATGCGCACCCAGACTCAGAGCTTCGCCTTGGGATTGAGGTACTTGTTCCCGCGCTGCAGCTGCACGGCGGCGTCGCGGACCATGTCGTCGACGATGACCTTTGCGGGGAGGACGTCGTTGATGAGCTGGTGGCGCGTCACAATCAGTTCAATGCACATAGCGGAGGATAGGAGGAGGGAGGAAGGGAGGAAGGGGAGAAGGGGAGGCTTACAGCAGAAACGCGACCCATAAGCCACGGGCGTCCCTCAACGGACTTTTCGGGGTGCTTCTCGAGCTCGGCTTCGTGCGGGAGAATGCCCTTCCCCGTCAGCTCCTTGATCTCGCTCTGGCGGTTCAGGTTCCTACACGCACAGGTGAGCATATATTCGCTTGAAAGGAAGGAGGAAGGAGGAAAGGAGGAGAATACACACCAGTCCTCGATGTAAGGTGTCCGCCGGACGCGCAGGGGGCGCCCGGTGAAGATGAGCGTGGTGATGGCGTCCTCGAAGCCCGCGCTCAGGATGAGCTCCTTGTGCTTCTTCGGCGCGCTCGCCTCCTCCGCCGCGACGAACCGCGTGCCGACCCCTACCCGCCAAAGCCAAAATCAGTCTCGGCGTCCAACACGAGAAAAAGGACAGGAACACGCACAGACAGCCTCAGCGCCCCACATAAGGTTCGCCGCGAGCCCCCGCCCGTCGTACACCGCGCCGGCGCCGACGACGTACACGGGCTGGCCGGTGAGCGGCGACTTGTGGCCCTTGACGGCGTCGACGCACGCGGGGATGAGGATGCTCGCGGGGACGTCGCCGGTGTGCCCGCCGCCCTCGCCCGCCTGCGCGCAGATGAGGTCCACGCCCGCCTCGAGCGCCTTGGGGACGTGCTTCGGGTGGCCGACCATGTTCATGATCTACCACCAATTCAGTCAGTCTTTATGCGAGTACGGTGAGTGGGAGTGGAGGGAGAGGCGTACGGGGATGCCGGCCTGGTGCAGCCTGTCGACGGCGTGTTTGGGGGGGATGCCGATGGCGCAGACGAAGAGGGCGGTCTTCTCCTCGATGATAACCTCAATCAGCTCCGCGAGCTTGCCCTTGGTATAGTCATACTTTAATAATGGTCAGGGAGGGCAGCTCGACAAGCTCAAGGCGCTCACGTTCGTCTTTCGTGCGTTCCCTCCGATTTGGGGGATCAACAGGTCGACGCCAAAGGGCAGAGACTTGTCCACGAGCGCGTCTTTGACCGCCTGGATCTGAAGGAAGGAAGGAAGGAAGGACGAACAGTCAGCACGCCGCTGTGCAACGTAAGTATGATATCGGTGTGCACGCACCTGTTGGCGCAGAATCTTCGGGGTGTACCCGAGCCCGCCAATGACGCCCAGTCCACCTGCCACGGCGAATTCATTCAGCATTGGCTACAGCTATAATTACGACTAACGAGGGACCCACCGGCGTTGCTGACTGCCGCCGCGAGCTCCGGGCCCGCGGCGATGTTCATGCCCGCGAGGAGCACGGGGTGCTTGATGCCGAAGAGCTCAGTTATGGGGGTGGATATTACAGACATGGTTTGTGCGAGGCGGGGGCGGGGAGAGGAGAGGGACTAGTAGCGGGTACCGGGGTAGCTGACAGACGATCTTATACTTGTACCGATTTCAAGTGATACTTTCAACGCCGGGTACTCTCGAGCCGGGTCCCGCGATCGGGCACGGCGCACGCTGACCGACCTTAGACCTTGCCCTGAGTGAGGGGGAAATAAATACACAGTCCTGAATGTCATGGAAGTATACAATGCGAGAGAATGTATGTATGCAGAATGTATGCAGAACGGAAACGGAAAGCGATCGAAAGGAGTGAGTGAGTGCGATTAGGTATGTAGGAGGCCGTACAGTACGAGAGAGGGGTATACGGATCCTCAAAGTCAAGGGTCAAGGCCGTCTTCATCGTCGACGTCGTTTGGCAGCCGCCGCACACCCTGCATCAGCCTTCTCAGTCTTGCTAGCTCGGCCGACAATTGCCTGCAAGCGAGTAAGCCAAACAAAAAAAAGCAGTAGTGCGTAGTACGCCGAGAAAGTGAATGAAACTCGCCTGGCAGTGTCCCCCGCCTCCTCGCTCTCCTTACTGCTCCGGTTCACCTCCTCTTTAAGCCTTCGGATCTCCTCCTGCCACCCCTTCTCCAGCTCCATTGCCGCCTCCCGATCCGCCTCGCGCGCCGCCTGAATCTCCGCCCTGCCCTCCCCAGCGCCCTTAATCTCCTCCAACAGCAGCCGATACTTCCTCCCCACCCCCTCCGCCTCGCCGCGCCACCTCTCCTCGCGCCGCGTCATCTCCTCGCGCAGCCGGTCCCCATCGCGCTTGAACCCCTCGACGAGCCCCTTGATGCTGTCGCGCAGCGTGATGTACTCGCGCTCCGCCTTTTGCGACAGCGCGGTCGACTCGGCGAGCGCCGCCTCCATCTCGCGGAGCGCCTTTTTCGACGTGCCCGTCTCCGACTTGAGCTGCGTCTTCAGCGCCGTCGCCTCGGCCTCGGCCTTGCGCGCGCGTTCCAGCACCTGTCCCCCCACATCAGTCATCTTACATCTACATCTTAAATTGAATTGGAGGAAGAAGGGAAACGCACCTCCTGCAACAACCGCTCCTTCCTCGCCACCACATTATTCAACCCCTCGTTCTCCAGCCTCAGCCGCTCCCTTCCCTCCTTCAAGTCCTCCGTCTGGCGCGTGAGCTGCGCGACGCTGCGCTGCGACAGCCGGAGCTGCGCCTTGGTGTTTTCGAGCGCGGTGCGCGCGTTGGACACGCCGGTCTGCAGGTCTGCGAGGACTTTGGTCGTGCCGCCTGGGGTGAGCGATGCGCGGCGTGCGTTTGAGTAGGGGGATGGGGACGGCGAGGGCGGGTGGAGGGAGGTGGGGGAGCGGGCGTCGGTGTCGATGGAGAGGCGCGAGGTGGAGGCGGTGGTGGAGGCGCGGTGCGTCGCGGGCTGGCCTTCGTCTGCTAGTGCCCGTGCGTTGCCTGGATTGTCGGTGAGCAAAGCGTAAGACAAAAAGGAAACAACACGCACCCACGGACGACAC
Source organism: Mycena polygramma (assembly GCA_029449255.1). Lineage (NCBI taxonomy): Eukaryota > Fungi > Basidiomycota > Agaricomycetes > Agaricales > Mycenaceae > Mycena > Mycena polygramma. Next base: position 419,395 of record JARKID010000094.1, on the reverse strand, counting down.
GGGGATTCCTGCACGCAAAGTAAATACACTAGCAACAAAAACAAAAAAAGCTAAACGCACGACTAAGCGTCCTTGTAGGGCTGCCGCCCGCGCGCTTGTACGCCGGGGACGTCGGGCTGCCGTTGAAGCTCATCGGCACGCCCTCGCGAAAGTCTTCTAAAGGCGCGCTCTCGCGGCGGGGGAGCGGGATGTTGGAGTCGGGGCCGGCGAGGCCGCTGAGGACGTCGTAGCTGGAGCGGCGGTTGACCTTGATGGCCGAGGGGGAGCCGTTCGGGGGCGAGGTGGAGGACGCGTCGGACATTTCTGGCGGGTAGGGCCGGGGGCCGCGGAGGAGCATGGTTTCGAGGGTTTGCAGCTGGGCTTGCTGGTGCCTGCGTTGAAATATGTGAATAGATTTAGTAGCTAATGGACAACGCACCTGATAGTATGTTTGAGCGTGGACACCTGTACCGCGTCAGTCTACCGTCTTTGTGTTCGCTCGTCACTGACCTGATTCCGGACGGCGACTAAGGCAGTGTAAGTAAAATAGAACAAAAGAGACACAAAACGCACCTGGGTCGTCGGGAGAGACAGAAGGGCTAGGCGCACGGCTCGAGCGGACTGAGGTACGCGATGAGGGCCGGTCTGATTTGGGCGTCGTGACACGGCGCTCGTACGGCGGAGAAGACGGATATGAAAGGCTGCTGGACGCCGAGGCCATTCACAAGAAAAAGGGAAGCCGGAAGATGCTACTGAACCAAAAGCAACGCTCAAACAAACCTGCAACGTTGGTGAATGAACGGCGGGATACAACGCGCTATAGGAGCATGAGAGAAGCTAATAGAAGGTATGTGAGTATGTATAAGAGACTATATGAGACCACTGACCTTGTTTGACTGAGGTGGGACGGCGCTGGTGGTGGTTTGTGTCTGTTTGTGTCCAAGAGGCGGCGTGGGAAGGGTGCGCCGAGTCGGCTTGATGGTGCCGGGAAAGCCCGAGGGCGAGTTGAAGTGAAGAAAGAAAAGATGAGAAGCGGGAAAAGAGTAAGATAGAGACTTACTAATAGATTAAAAGGCTGGCTACGGCAGTACCGGAATGCTGGTGACCCCGGGACCCCGGAGGGGGGAAGGAGTGGAAAGTGGGACAGATGTCGAACATTTTGAGTGGGCTGAGCGACCTGGGTTTTTATACAAGGGTTTAAGCGCGACGTAGGAAGCCCAGACAGCCCGATGCCACCGGGATGGTTGCCAAATAACGGATCCAGAGGGATCCGATGACTTGGGCGCGCGCAGTGTGGGGCCCGTGAATTCAGGGCTCGGAAATGCCATGAAACGGCGGGAGCGCTGCATCCAGAGCTAGATGTTCAGGAATACGCACAGGCATTGGGGTGGGTGTGGGAAGTAGTTTGGGAGCCGAGATTGAGCTGATGTCGAAGATCTTCGGCGTCCGGAGTGAAGTGATGTTGGGTTTTTGTTGGTTTCGTGCCGACGTCTGAATCGCGCGCAGGGTGCGCATTTGAGCAACGAGGAATCAAGATATTGAATATAGAATGAGGTTCAAATGGAATTGGGGTCGATTTGGGGGAGGAGGGAGGGACAAGATGGGAAGGAATTTATGGTTGGGAATGAGAAATATTGGTAAGTCCGCAATCGCGCGCGAGCAAAAGCCACGCACCGCAGTCCACATGCAATAATTTTTTTCCATTATATTCGGCGGCCAAGGTTCCCGCCCAACCCCGTTTCCTCCAACCAGAGTCAAAATAGCGGGAAAGCGTCGAGAGCACGATACTGAACTCACCACGATCTCTTTAGCTGAGAAACATCCAGGAAAGAAGAAAATAGAGTCTTCAAAACGTTATGGGTCAGCAAGATGACGATACGTCAGCCAGGTACAGCGGAATAAGTGAAACAGGGTGCAAACGCACCGGAGACTCATGCAGGTTCTACGCCGCTCCAATCGCCCCAGAAACAGCCCGGGATGCGCGGCGTAGCCATCATATCATCTCATGAACGTTTGGCGTGATGGAGACCGACAGTCGCGCTTCCATCCCAAATTCTTTGGAAATGGCTGCAAATGCCGTGTGCAGTTTGCCGCCATCCCTGAGCACAGATACCGCCGAATTAGCCTCCAGGCGAAAGGGAAATGATGCCGCAGTCGATGCCGAGAGGCCAGAGCCCAGCCGTGTTGAAGGCCAAAAGATGGACATGGCGGTCGAGAGCAGGATTTTGGCGCCTTCCTCTTTGGGACATCTGGCGTTGAAAGAACATGATGACGTGATCTGTCAATCAATTCTTTGCGGCCAGCCACTTTCGGCTAACTTGAGGATCAGCCGCCAGCGGCCTGTGACCGTGACCTCCAACTACCACATCCAGGAACCGATACACTCATCGTCTCTTGGGTATGCATGCCTATTTCGACTAAAGCCTCCCCCAGGGGGGGGGGATTTATTATACTCGCATGGTCCAAGTGTCTGAACAACGAGTTTACCGAAGACAAACAAGCAAGTAATGTACGGGTGGTTATCCTTTCATATACCTACAAGATGCCAACGGAGCACACACCATTCCAGGGGGTCGATCACACGCGACACTGACCTCACTGTAGATTGGCCGACCTTTCGATAGGCGGGACCTCCGGTTATAACCTCGTGTGCGCCTGACCACGAGCGCTCGTGGTGCACAAATGTGCGGGAGGAGGGGCCCTCCTCCCCAGACGGTAATAATTTCCCCGGTATCCACCAGTCACAATGAGCTGTGGGATGTCTTTCCCTTTGCAGAATGCATGCACAAAATATCAGCATGTTCAACTTCCAGAGGAAGGTCCACAGCTGAGAATCATAAAGTTTTGGGTGTCCACATCCAGATGCAGACCGAGAATCAACGAGTGAACGAGAAGGGTCGTGGACCCAAGAAAATAAGAGCGGCCTCCATAAACGTCGGAGACAAGAAAAACAGAACATCTCAAGGCAAGCACGTTGGCTCGTGCACAATGAGCATGGGACTCCCGTCAAATATTTTGAGCATAGGATGTCATGGAAGTCGGGATCAGTGAGTTTAAGCGTGAAACTATGATAAATGTTCCAATAATATTCGGGACGTCCGAATCCACATGAATCTGGTTCTGAACTGAAGAATTAACCGCCCAGCGTGAAATTCAGTCCGCTCGAGCGGGATGAGCCGCGGCGTTGGCCGGACCACGTTGCAATGGACTGCACCGGAGCCCTGCAGACGAAGCAGGTAGCAAACCATTCCCATTTCCAGATACAGGTGCCACAGTGCGTGCGTAGTCGGTAGCAATCAAGTCCAGGATACACGTAGCCTCGCCATCGGGACGGGAATGCAAGGCGGGAGCATGGCAGCGTTGTACGCGCGAGCCAACTTGAAGCGCAAGAATCATTGACGTTGTCGCGTTTAGCCGCATGGAGACAGAGCTACATGTCCCCTGAGCCAACAGAAGTGCAGTATCATTGCGGCGGCGCATAGCTATCGAGGGAGGACATCCCAATAGACCATCGACACAACAGAGAGGGAGACCAGCAGTGCGAGTAGGACGAGAATTGGCAGCGTCGCGGACCGGTTATACGCGGAAGGCAACCCGAAAGATCCGACCTTTGACAGCGGTCCGTGCGTGGCAGCGAAAATTTCGGGAACGCTGCCCCCGGTGGTCCTCGCAGTGCCCGACAGGCGGCAAGGGAAGGACTCACCCTTCTCATGGGGCTCCCCGGTATCGTCGAGCCTGCAGGCACCCGTCAACACCATCTTGAGGGGGAACCTCGGAGGACGGGCGGGTGTCCACAGGCGACGAGTCCCTGGGCCAGAGATCCCAATCTTGAGCTCGGCTGTCCATACTTCCCAGAACCTTCTGTCCGCTCACATCCGGAGGCGATGCGTGGGTTTCTGGGGCAGGAGCGGGATGCGCACTACGAGGTGCATGAAGCAGGACGTTTCTCTCGTTTTGAGCTCGACTGCGGGGACTAAATGCCAGGATGTCTTGTCCATCAGCATTCTCAGGCAATGCTAGGCTATCCGGGGCAGGAGCGAGAGCGAGCAGCAGTTTGGCCAGAATCGACATGATGGTCTATCCTCAGCTTCCAACCTTGAACCGATCAATCATCCCGTTCTCCAGAATCTTCACCCGCTGGCCCCGGGTCAGTGCCAGCCTCCCGAGGCTCCTCCTCGTTGACTTTGGACTCCTCATAGTAACTTGAAATTGCATCATCGACCGCCGACGACCGATACCCACTCGAGGTTGACCTCATTGCACTTTGCTCTGGCCACTTTGCCAAGACCGACGATTTTTTTGCGACTTTCTTGCTCCTGGGATGGTTGTTCATTGCGTTGAGCCAGCGCCTGCGGATGTCTGTGGTGTCTTCCCTTTGGATTACTAATCTGTTGCTTCGCCTCTGAGCTCCCATCCGATCCGGATACGCGTTGGTTTGGTCGTTTTTGCTTGTGACTTTGGGTTGATATTGTCCGACTTTGTTTTCCACCTCGTCCCACGGACTGCCTTTGTGCCCTTCGGCCAGGTGAAGGTCGTCTCGGCCCTCCTGTAGCGCAGTACTCCGACTGTCGCTCCTTATCAATAGTCATTCTCGATGGAAGTTCAAGCCCCCCCCAATCTCTTCAAGACGCGAGCCACTTCTAACTCCTCATCGACAGGGCATTTATCGACTACCTCTTTCACCATCTCCCCGACGTTTTTCCAGCTTCCAACATTCGCCAGGACACTAATTACTCTTTTTCTCGGTCGTCCCTCTCCGGAAAAAATTTCTCGGCGCGTGTTGTTGTTTATGGCTGACCCGTCAGTATAGAGGGCCATTCGTTCTGGTTCGTCTTTCCGTGTCCGGAACAATTATTCAACCCTCTCTTCAACTTCATCCTGTGGTGCGGAGCGGCTGACAGGCAATGAATCCGTACGATATGAGGCGTGACTTCGAAGGGGGGAAAGGCAAAAACGCATGCAGTGGGTGCCAAAACGTCGAAAGCACCACAGGCGCAGAAAGAGACAGTAGACACTGCCAGACAGAGCGGGGAGAGACTCAACGCGAGAAAGCTACTTAAACAAACGCTACACAAAATAAATAAATAAATAAACAATGGAACAGGTCGCGAAAGGTCACACCGTGTGAGCGTGACACCCACCGTCGCGTCCTGCAATTAACCACCACAATCCACTCCCAAAAATGAGCTGCAGTATCTGTCTGTCTCGACTAAAAGAGCCCGTCTCGGTTCCCTGTGGTGCGTCCGAGGTCTTGCCACTCACATGGATTTTTTTTTACCTTTTTTTCAGGCCACGTCTATTGCACGGATTGCCTCACAGCCCACGTCTCCGCGACGAGCCCAGACGGCTTCACCTCGAACTGTCCTTCATGTCGTGAAACATTTAACATGGGTGAGCCCCGAGCTAAGCTAAATCTTATCGCGTGCTCATTGTCTTATCGTCCAGTCCGACCCGAGGTCAGTGGCTCTTATCATCGCGCACATCGCAGGACACTAACTTCAATCCAGCTAACCTGCCTCCCGAAGAAATTCCACCAATACATCCAGCCCAGCATCCGGCGCGTGTACATCGACCTCTCGCGGCACGAGCACCTGCGCAAAAAGCTCGTCGCGTCCGACGCGCGCGTGAAGGCGCTCGAAAAAGACAAGGAGCGCCTCATGACCGAGTGCGAGCGGCACATCGCCGCCGCGGGCGCGCATGCACGAGGCGAGACGAACGCGCTGCTCAAGACGGAGGATCTGGAGGAGGAGCTCGAGTTTACGCGCGAGAAGGCCGCGGAGGACGTGGCGGAGGCGCAGGAGGCGCTGCGCGCGATGAAGGTCAAGTACGACAAGATGAAGCGGCATTGTCGGAGTCTTGCGCAGTGCGTGGCTTGTCTTCTTTCTTCCAAAAAAAGTTGTCTCACTCCATCACAGCCGCGAAGAGGAAAGCGGCCCCAAAGAAGGACCCTCGCTCCTCGTCGGGAAACGCAACAGCTCACTCATCGACCTCTCCCTCGACGAAGCAGGCGCCTCGTCCCCAAAACGACTTCGCGTTATCCGCCCCCTCCCTCGATCGCGCCAGAGTCTGCCGCACACCCCGTTTATGCCCGGAGCCCTCCGCTCGCCTTTTCAAAGCTGAATCTTTGGGGCTTGGCCAATGTACATCTATCTGTAGGTATTAAAATTAACGCAATATCATCGTTCTCCGTCCTTCATGTAGCTGCAGCAGCGGGAGCAGCCGCAGCGACGCCAACGGCGGGCGTGTGCCTCTGCTTCTGCATCTCCGCCTGGCGCTCCGCCTGCGCCAAGCTCCACTTGCGCGCCGACTGCAGAAAGTGCTCCGGCGTCAGCCCGGGCCCGGGCATCCCGCGGAACACGCCATTGTGCAGCGAGCGCGGGACGTGCACGCCCGCGGCGACGTACGGTTTTAGCTATGCCCAGGAGCATGGGTTAGTACATTGTTTTAAAAAGCGGTGAGGACGAGGATGCGCACGGGTGAAGCGAGAATCTCGTCGATGGGCGGGGCGACGAAGACGCGGACTTTGTTCTCGAGGAGGCGGTAGCCCGGGCGTTTGCCGATGTGCACACCGGGCGCGCCAGTGCGGTGGCCAACGAGCGCGGACTGTCTGTTGCCTGTTAAAATTTTCGGGTCCTCAGCCCGGTATGAGAATGCAGGGAAAGAGGGGCGGACCCTTGTAGTAGTCCTTGTTCGCACGGAAGGACTGCAGCGGCCTGCGGGCCAGGTAGCGACTTCGCGCGACAGTCGGGTGCATGGAGGACGGTGGAAGGCGCGATGTCACGCCGTCACCGTTGTGACGCGCTTGATTCTCGACAGCCATGGGCAAGAAAAATTCGGCATCGCCTGGGACGTCCTCAAGGGGCAAGCGCGGACGCGGGGGAGGGCGCGGGGGATTGCGCGCGATGAATTTTAAAGGGAGAGAATGGACGACGGGGGGAGATGCGCGGCCTGAAAGTGCTGTGGACGCAGTCAGCGGCGAGGAGGAAGAGGACGGGGGTGAGAGCGGGTCGGAAGAGGGTGCGTTGTTTCTGCTATCTGCATTCACCCCTCATCCTCTCGCTGCAGAAGCCGATGAGGAGGTTATAATCGAAGTACCCGTCGCGATGTGGGTAGGTCAATTCAAGTTGTTTCCTCCGCAAAATAATCGGCCTTGCTGCAGGACTTTGACCACTGCGATCCCCGTCGATGCTCCGGAAAGAAACTCTCGCGCCTCGGGCTGATCAAGGAGCTGAAAGTCGGCTCTCGCTTCAGAGGCATCGTCGTCTCGTGAGCATTCTTGTCCGTATCTCACTTCCTCTGCATTTTTGCTCTCAAGTTCTCTATACCGCGCCTTGCTTACCGCATTTGACTGGCTACAGACCGAAAGGAAAACAAGTCGTCAGCCCCTCCGACCGGGATATCATCCTCAAAGGCGGGCTCGCCGTCGTCGAGTGCTCCTGGGCGCGCCTCGACGACGTCCCCTTTGGCAAGATCGCAAGCCCGCACGAGCGTCTGCGTGCGTCTCCCTTCCTCTCTGACCCTCGCATCTCGAATCTCTCTGATTTTGCTTATGCGCAGTCCCCTACCTCCTTGCGACGAACCCGACCAACTACGGCAAGCCGTGGCGGCTGAACTGCGTCGAGGCCCTCGCCGCGGCGTTCTACATCACCGGCTTCGACGCCTACGCCGACAGGCTCCTCAGTGGGTTCGGCTGGGGCGGGGCGTTTTGGAAGGTTAACCGGTGCGTTGTCTCCTCCTACTTATCCATCGCGAAAACTAAACTAATAAATTGACGGATACAGCACGTACCTGGAGCGGTACAAGACGTGCAGCACGGCGGAGGAGATGACCGCGATGCAGGAGCAGATTATGGACGATTTGGAGAAGAGCTGGGAGGATTCCCGGCGGCATAAAGGTTAGCTAGCCCTCTTGCTCCTGTGCACCGTGTGCTGATGGAGGGATAGAACGCGGTCCGGACGAGGACGAGGACCTGCTGGTCGCGAACCCGAATCATCATCACGCGGATTCGGATGCGAGCGAGGACGAGGACGAGGAGGCAGCCGAGGGAGCACCACCGCAAAATGGAGAGGACGCGGTGGAAGGGCTGTCTCGTAATTGCTGAACCTTTAGGTTTGGCTACCCAGGGGAACTTGGATTTGGGCCACATTTCGTCCACATGTACAAACAAAATTTAGTCATGCAACATCAGTCAGAAGAAAGAAAAAAAGAAACCAGAACGCAACAGAGCAAAGTGATAAGTAAAAAATTGCAGCCACAATGTTGAATCCTTGCTGTTGCGGATTGCAACTGTGCAGGCACGTTTTATCTAGAGCAGACGCGGCAATTCTTCAAGTTTGATTTTGCACATCGGTCATTTCAGCTTTGTGTTTCGGTTAGCTATCCGTGATGTGTCATTTGTAAGTACTTAAGAGGCTCGGCATCCCGGGGCGGTGATTTCCGGTCAAAGTGTGTTCGAAAGTTGAAACCATCGGTCCATCACCCTCTGAACTACACACGCCTACTCCTTCATCTTTCAGCCGTGAGATTCTCCCTCTCCTCCAATAATAAACTTTCGAGAGTAATGGTCAAAGAGTGAGTACTTAAAAAGCGATTGAAAAGCGATCCACTATGAATCATGATGCTCTGAATACTAGTAGTTGGAACATAGAGAGGTTCAATGAGCCTCTTGTTCGACTCAAGCCCGGTTTTTTTGTGAACGACAATTTCAATTATCTTCTTCTTCTTTTCTCCCACACTGGTTGAACATTTCAAGTAATTCGGTGAAAAATTTGGTGAATTTTGTTTGGAACAACACAGAAGTTTTTCACCGAAAAAGTTGGTGCAAAACTTGAAACTTCTTTGTGGTTTATTTGAATGCCACCAGAAATTCAGCACGTTTTCAAACATAATTCACCTCATTTAGGAATTTTACAAGAAAGTTTCAGGTTTTTCGCCGATTCTTTGCTGAAAAAGTAGTGCATTATCCAAAACAAAATTTACCCGTTTTTTCACCGAATTATCTGAATAGTTCAACCAGTGCCATTTGATGTTGTCGTTCAACGAAATAGTCGCGGTGAAGATGCTGTTCATATCATGCAAGCCATTTCTATCCAGGATTGATCCAGGAACCATCTTTGCCTGACTCGGATCTGGGAGTAAGAGGGTACAAAGAACCTGACTCGGATTGGGAGTAAGAGCGTACAAAGAATACCATTCCTACATGGACACTGACATACCGATTGACGGTCTCAATGAACCAATCTTCAGCAAAGTTGGATTCAAGTTGAGTATGACATCCATCAGCGGCTTTATCACGAGTGGTTAGAATCTATTCTTCTGAAGAGACTACCTCGTAGAAACTGCGGAGCAAGGGCATCGGCCACCCAAATGTGGGTGAACCGGAGATATTGAAAAGCAGGAAAAGCCTTCTACATATTAAACGAAGTCGCGAAGCCAACTCCGCCAAAGTATCAGGAAAGTCAAAGCCGAGGCAAGTCCACCCATGGTGCTGTTTTGGTGCATTTCATTACAACGGTCTGGGTTCCGATCATGATTATCTACATGTACTTACAGCCAAGGTTTGAGAAAAGGTTACTGCACAGATCAAGGGCGGCATATAACCTAAAGGTTCAGCACCCGCCTCGGAGAGGCCTAATCCAGGTCATATCCATGCGTTAGCGGTGAGGGGACAGTAGATCAGGCCCACAAGAAGTTCTGTTAGAAGCACCATCAGTCCGATTCTGAGCTTCTCTGACTAATGAGGCTCGGCCATCGCCGATACTCGGTGATCTCGTCCGCTTGCCAAACCGAGCCGTTGGCCGAGGTTCCGAGATCAATGGATCACGAACCAAGGCGTGACCGACCAGCCACCGCTGCGTCGCTCTCCCTCGCTCTCCTCCTTGAGGCCCCTTTGCCGTGCGCAGCCGCAAACACAAGCGGCGGTATGCTCCCGGCGAAGTGCTACGCATGCTCACACTTCTGTACTTTGGCAACAACCACCCCGCCGCCACGTCGCCGTTCCCCACGTCGTTCCCGCCAAGTCACTCCCAGCTCCCTTTGCAAGCTGCAGACACCGCTCCATCGACTCAAGACAGACCGTATTGGGACTCCACGGCACGCTTGCGGCTTGCACCTCCTCGTGGTACGCCTCGGCGACAAGGCTGATGGACGGACTTCCTCACGACGATGCTGGAGGACGGGATGGACGGGATCTCGCAGCTCGGGGCCAGCCGCGCGGTAGTGCGCCTTCTTTGTAACTTCTGAATACATATCTCTTCCTCGCCTAGCCTATCCGAGTCGGCGCGCACTGCGCGCTCCGCCCTTCGTGCGCTTGCAGCTCCTTGTTGTATGTTATCTGTCGCTCGAGACTCGTTCGTGCGCCGAACACTTTCTCAAAGTTACCCCTTTGCGTGTTGATGCCTTCAGCGTTCAATAAGCCCATATGTGGGCGTCCCAACTTCGCAGAGCTCGTCTTCTGGCTCCGCCATCCTCTCGTGAAGGGTTTGCTGACACCCCTCCACGACACTCGACGGAAAGCCCGCAGTCAGACGAGCACCTCAGATTCGGAGTGATGAACGATGCCCCGCACAACTTGCGCGCACCTTCGCGTGCAAGTTCCGCGCTGACTCCCACTCAGCGGATCATCCAGGCAAAATCAGTGCGCGAGAATCTCCCCTTCCATGCACAAACTTTGAACCACACCCCCGCGCGCCTTGAACACCGTCTGCGGGCTACACGTTGGCGTGCCCCGAGATGCCGTTCGCAGAGTAACTCCACCCCGTAACGTTGTTCACCGAGAGTGCGGGGTGCCTCGCGCCGACGTTGCAAGGACTCGGACAGGGCCGAAACAAAGACTGGAAACCACCCAATCCACCAGCGGCTACGCGCCTTCCGTCCCTTTCTGCACTGCTGTTGTCTCTCGTCTCTGGTGCCCGCCCTGCTGCCTCGCCTTCCCAATGAATTCATTCAAATCTGGGACGTTGTACCGCAGCTGGAACCGTGTGCATCTCGTGCAACAGACTCAGTTGCGACGCACATCCGTATTCACTGCGCAGGCTTTGTTACTGCCCAGGGTCGGCGTGTAGACTCGGCACGGTTAGAGGTGCCCACGCTCAATTGCCCGAGCCGACGTCTATGCGCCGCGTCGAACCCGCTCGTGTAGCACGTCGAAGCGCGCACTGCAGGGTGGTCATGTATAGCCGACTTCCGCTCGTGGGTGCATGTCAAACGGCGCGCAAATTGCTGATGCAACCGCCGCGTGAACCGTTCGAGATGCGCGTGCGGACTCGGCCGATGCGCAGCTTGGAAACGCTGGGCAGGACTGCAAAGATGGTGGGTACTTTTGGCGTCGACACCGTGCTTGCGTCATGGCGACGTGACGATGCGGAGTGGTCTACAATGGTTTGGGATTGGCCGTCCTGCTCGTCTACTTAGTTCTGTCCTGCCGCGAGTGTGATACATGTTGAAAGTGAATATATATTCGAACTTCAATATCAGTCGCTTGTCATCCGGATTTCTTCAATTTTGCCCTTCGCAATGTCCTTAACTCATCGTAGGGTGCCCAAAACATACTGGGGAAGAGGTACAACAATTGAGGATATTTTTGTTGAAGTCAAGGTCGAAGTCAAAGGACATTCCCCACCAAATTCTTGTTTCGCTTCGAGTCTGTTCAAGGCATTTTTGGGGTCATCAAACCTCCCCCTAAATTACCGCAAAAATTCATACACATGTGGAAATGTGCCGGAATGAGCCCAACAAAAGGGCTTGAGGTCCCGAGCCCGCTGGTCAGGCGAAAACGTTGCCCGATGCGGACGGACAGCGCCGATCATCACCAACTGGTGATGATGGGGCGCGGGTGGCGATACGATGTCATTAACTGGGGATGATGGGACGTGGGTGGGCGATACGATGTCGCCCACCCATTCTGACGGAAAGAGCCGGTGTATCTTATCTTATCTGCTGTCCGGGACATGCCGACTTTCGGATGAATCCGGGGATGGTCTGGATCCAAGGCCCATTGATGCTGGCGGGTTGGTCGGCTGATCGCCGGTCTTTACGTCGTACGTGACTTCTATCTCGTACAACGGTGTTCTAGGCCTACGTCTTAGAACCAAGGGGTAACACTTTTGCGAAATCCGCACTACACCTCGAAACTTTATTTTCAGAGGCTTGAGCGGACCCCTCCCCCCCCTTATGACGTAATTTACCTTTTTAGGACGTGATCCGGTGTTCCCACGCTCTCGGTAGGGCTCCCTCCTGCTCAAAACACCGCCGAAAATTGCAGTCGCTGCTTCAAAGCTTCATCTGAAGGCTTCTGCGATGTTTCGGATAGGTTGTACATTTTTTCGTTGAGGACAATTTTTGAGGATCACGACACCACCTGATGGGTTACTGCGTTCGGAGGGGCTGTGCTGGACTGATTGACCAAATACGGTAATAATGTACACCCCTCTAACTCAACAACCACTTCACTTTTCAACCTCGGAGGTGTATATTCCTTCTCAGAATCACCCACAGTTTCATAATTTGAGGTGATTCAAATTTCGGGGAATCCGAAGCCCCTTGCTTAGAACCCTCTTTTGTTGCTTCGCTCCTTCTAATCACTATTTGTTCGGGCCTCTTCTACTACGGACTCCGTTAGCGGTAGTCCCAGACTAGAGTAAGTCGCCCGTCCTGCTTATCCTCACTAAGTGCCGTCGTACCACTTCCGAGTCTGTCTTTCTGCCAGCGCTTGTAGCAAATATGAATTGATTCCTCTTTCGCTCATTCCCACTCCCTTAGAATCGGTTATCGGTTATATCGAGATCGGGTTTCTTTTCAAGCTTGGTTTCACCTCAACTCAAGCAGCTAAGTCTTGACTGGGTCGCGTCGTTTGTGCGTCGTACCTTCCACCATCAGCTCCCGTTCTCCGCGGCCAACATTTTGTTGACGCCCCCTATAAATGGGCCGGGGATATGTCATACACCGAGTGTGGGCGCACTCCCAACGCATCTCTTCCCACCACCACCACTGCGCCTTCTACCTGCGACGAAGGAATCCGCAATGGCCGTCATCTCGACACCGATAACGGCGCTCTTCGGCATGCGGCACCCGATCTTCCTCGCGGGCATGGACACCGCTGCGGGGCCGGAGCTGGCTGCCGCGGTGAGCAATGCAGGTGAGTGGGTCGCTGTTAGAGTGGGATGTGTGTGCGGGAAACCGACCCACCGCGACGTTATGTAGGCGGGATGGGAGTGATTGGCGGGTACGGATTCACACCGAAGGCACTCCGTCAGCAAGTAAGCTAAGCTGTAGAGGCTGCCGCGGACTCTGTGTTTGCGGGCTAATGACAGGGCGATAGATTCGGGATTTGAGAGCGGACTTGGTCGACAGGAACGCGCCGTTTGGTGTGGACCTGCTAGTTCCGCAAGTGGGAGGGAGCGCGCGGAAAACGAACGTTAGTAGCCCGTCTTGCTTAATGCCAGTGGCCTTGGAATTCTCCACGACGGGCATGTGTACTTACCTCACAATAGTATGATTACACGAAGGGCCAGCTGCCGGAGCTTATCGAGGTGATCATCGAAGAGAAGGTCGCGCTGTTCGTGTGTGCAATCGGCGTCCCCCCGCGGGACGTGGTTGATAAATTGCACAAGGCTGGGATCCCCGTTCGTGCCCCCCTTTTGTAGCCGCTTGATATTTATTTAGGTTCCGGCAGATAATGAACATGGTCGGCCACCCGAAACACGTCGCAAAGGCGCTCGACGCGGGCGTGGACCTCATTTGTGCACAGGCGGCCGAGGCGGGCGGACACACCGGCACCACGGCCGCGAGCATACTGATCCCCGCGTGCGTGGACGCCGTCAAGGGCCGCACGTCGCCCTTGACGAAGCAGGCCGTGTACGTCGTCGGCGCGGGGGCCGTGTACGACGGGCGGGGGCTCGCGGCGAACTTGATGTGGGGCGCGCAGGCTGTTTGTGAGTTGATTCTCCATTGCCGTTGCGGTGGAAAGCGACTCATGCCATGGCAGGGGTGGGAACGCGCTTCTTAGCCTCCGTCGAAGCGAACGCGCCGAAGGTGCATAAAGACCATGTTTTGAGCGCGGGGTTCGACGACGCGGTCACGACACTGATCTATAGCGGACGGCCGATGCGCGTGAAGCGCACGCCTTACGTCGATGATTGGTATGTGTTCACGTTTAGATTATCGGCCAGTCTTCATTTTTGACCACGCAAAAATAGGAACACAAACCGCGAGGCCGAAATCAAGGAACTTACATCCAAAGGCATCCTGCCGCACGAGCTGGAAATGGAGAAGCGTCCGGAGAGAAGGGTTGAGGCTGGGCGGTGGCCTATCGGGAGCGTCGCTGCTGTATGTATCACTTCTCGAGTGTGGTACCCGGCTCACGATATAATATGCAGCTCATTCACGAGGTGTTGCCGGCCAAGGTACGTCGGTGATTAACAGAGGCGCGACTGTGCTTACCAGGTATCTAGGTGATTGTCGACAACATGGTGGAGGAAGCAGCGAGGGTGTTGACTCACGGGGGGAGCCTTGTCAAGCGGGCGAAGCTCTAACCATCTGTTGGCAAGCGTTTGTTTTTTTAATGTTAGCATTTTAAAGGTTGGGATGCTTGAGGTGGGGTTTTTGTTGCAACACTTGCTTTGACAACGTTCAGGGAGCAGTGTTCATCCTGTGAGCTGGGGACGATGCCGTTGATATTCTCTGTCAGAGCAAGGAGCCTTATCCTCAGCGAGGCTTTCAGAACGTCACAAGACGACCGTTAGCAGCCAGAACAGGCATACTCTTTTGAATGCTTCATCTGTACGAAAATTCAGACCTCCTCGAGCTCAACAGCGGATCCAAGTTAACTTCGAGTGGGAACGACCGTACCAGCGGTTACCGAATTCCAACAGGCGCCAACTACATAGTACCCTCTCGTCGGGAGCAGTTGTATCTCCTTGCATCTTCGGTCCAACTTGAATCCTGCCAGCCTTGGTCTACTTGATGTTTGTGCTCGTATCTCGCATGTTCCAACTTGGTGTAATGTAGGACCTGGCGCTCGTACGTCTTTTACCCTTCCCCACTTCACACACTAAACCAAATTGATGCATACAGACAACAGACCTCGAAGCAAGTCGCAAAGCAACAAACAATGAAACAACAGTCGCAGGTCACATTAATTCTGAAGAAGATCCCAACATTTGGTTAAGCAGCATCTCGATTTCGAGAGTACTATATAGCAGCAGCGAGTCCCAGTGCGTTGTTGCCTCTCATGAAGTATTTTGAGGCCAACCAGCAGTGTTCTTTCTAACCGGCAAGATGAAAGAACGTCTTTTGATTCAATTTCTAGAGTGGGTTGAAAGAAAATTGACAAGGCTGGAGCGATGCTTTCATCTGGAGACTGTACTCTTCGGTCGGTTGTATCCGACTCAATAATGCATATTCTCAAGTGTCCAATCCACGGCCCGAAAATCAAACCGCTGCAAGGAGAAGCACTGACGCCACTACCTCCAGCTGAGATCCCGGTGCACTTGCCTGGGTCCGCCCTATTATTTAAATTGAAACGGAGTTACCCATCAGGAGTCTGGCACTATAAAGGATCCAAAGAACTGTAATGTTCCTCCAGTCTCTCCGGTCTCCTCGGCTTGTGCTCGCTGTTCTCCCATCAGAATGCTCGCCATTCGCGAAACACTAATCCATTGTCGCCTCGGCAAATAATATCACGATTAAAGCTCTAGCTGCGATCACCATTTTGATGGTCATTGCATTTACCCTCCGGTCCGCTTCGCCTGCCCGCCTGACGGATATCCTCGCGGACACCATGCGCAGGGTCAAGACATCATGTGCTGAAGCGGTCGAAGCAGGCTACCTCTCGTCGTCCGAGGTGAAAAGGGTCCGAAGGTGCACTTTGCTTTGCGTTTATTATCCAACCGTTGTGTTTATCCTCGCCAAGTGGCTGCCATCAATTTGGCGACCTTCCAGAACTCCCGCTCGCACTGGCAGGAATTGTGTGGGTTCTTGAAGGGTCGCACCTTCACCGTGCTTCTTTGCATCAGGGAGGCTAGGGACACAAATCAAGGTACACTTTCAATCTGCGTGACTTGCTGAAGCGGTCAGTTGTCCGAGTTTTGAACCAGATTTTGAGAGAAAAGAGAGCAGCGTAGCTTCCTCATAGCCACCGAACGTGACTGCTACTATTGCTGTGTCGTTGTCCCGCCGTTTTTCTTGCCTCCAGCTCAAGATTCCTGGGCCATTGCCGAATATACTACTGGTTCCTTGCGCTTGACTCAGAGCCAGTCATTTCATCTCATCTCATCTGCACTTCAATCAGGTCCTGGAGATCGAGAAGTAGGCTCGCACCCCCGTCATATACGTTAAATCTGCAACACATTCGGGGGTGAACAAATACGGGCTCTTTCAGTAGAAAAGGGGATCAGACTTCTTTAGAAGAACACAATGATTAAAAATGGTGCGTGAGAGCGTTAACGTTGAGGAATGAACCACATACATCAGGATCTCGAAGAGCTAAGTGCACCAGTTACTGAGGGCGCTAGTAGTGATAGACGGTCGCGCCACGAGCAGCTATCTAGCGCCCGCATTCGGGCCTTCTGTCCTTTCTGGCAGATTTCGCCCAATGTATCGCCCATATGCAAGATGTGCCACACTATGCACTGAACAACATAGTGCACGGGATAGTCGATAAACGAAGCCAAGCGGGTCGACTGCCCTTGGACTGCCCCTGCCCCCCGGATGAAGCGAAAAAGATGGGGCCTTCTGAAGCCGGAAATTACACGATGATGTTCGCAAAAATTACACAAATATGATTTATCGTGTGGAATTTAGGCGCAGGGCACAGAGAAGGCGTAAATAGCCACACTCCGGTGGCGCTCTGCACGCAACGACTGGGAAACAAATTCAAACTTGACGGTCCGGACTGGTCCGGATAACAACAAAGACACGTGACGACCTATTTTGAACCGTGAGAATTGGATCACGGACATTTCTTTTCCTCCGTGACATTCATCTCTACAGGCTGCTGGGACGCATGTGTCCGTGGTAATGTCCGTTGAGCGCAGAAGCGGGGCGAATTTATGCCCCTAGTACGAAGTGTCCCGCACAACAAAAGGGAACTGTTGGACTACACTGGAAGGAGGCGCGACGACGCGCTTTGTCGGACTGACTATCGAGTCTTTCTTTCTCGATCTATACCCTTCATTGGTTTGTTGATTTTTGGTATATATCGCCCATAACGACACCCCAGACCTGGTACGGTGCGGCGATTCGGTCAGTGTCAGCTTTATAGACTCCGTTGCACGAAGACCTCGATAGTCGTAGGATGGCTGGGCATCCTACCCGAGCGGCGACTGGGGAATGTTACACGCATCAATGGCTATCGCCGAGAACAGTATCAAGTGCCGCTTTGAATTATCTTGGGAATCGACCGGCCTTCGAATCAATCATCTTGGGAACCGACCTCACTTCAAATTTTATCTTGGGAATCGACTTTCAAACTATCTTGGGAATCGACCCGCTTCGAATCAATCATCTAAGATCTTGGCCCGGGGACTCGCTTCGAATTGTATCTTGGGAATCGACTTTCAAACTATCTTGGGAATATTAATCGACCCGCTTCGAATTACAGTAATCATCTTGGCCCGGGGAACCGACCTCGCTTTCAAACTATCTTGAGAATCGACTTTCGAGGTCCCTTTCTGATAGGAAAAACAAAGAAGTACGGAGCCTTTTACAATCTCCACATAAAAGGGCTTTAAACTTTAAAGACGTCTCTGTCACTTCTCTAGCTTGTCTACAAGTCCACTCTTCCATGGTGTCCACCAGAATGACCTTCGTTGTTATTGAAACACCATTCTCAACCGTTGCCCCGGCGCTCGCAGAAGATATCCCGGTCAAAACTCTGGTGGTGATCACCATCTTCGTGGCCATCTCAATCATCCTCCGCTGTGGTTCCCCAGCGCGTCTGACGCTCATCGTCGAGGACGCCATGTCCAGGGCGAAAATAGCATTTGCCGACGCGGTCGAAGCAGGCCACCTCTCGGCCTCTGGGATTGTCTCTGAGTCGGAAAAATGGACACGTGCGTTTACTTGCCTCTGTCTTTATTTGTCATGCTCAACGGTGGCCCCCCCAGTCTTAAGCGGAGAGTCAGAGACATTAAGTTGGAGACCCTAGCTAACTCTCGGTCATACTGGGGATCGGTACAAGGATTTTTGGAGGGCCGGACCTTCACCGTGCTTCGCTGCATCTGGGCGGTGCAGGATTTTGAGACACAACTCAAAGTGAGGGTGGTGTGGTTTGCACAACCCGGTCGACTAAGCTTTCAACCACAGATGTTGAAGGAGACGCGCGCAGTTTGACTTCCTTGATGTTCCGCCATCGGACTCGGACTTGAAACGTATATACCCAGTGCATACGCGCACTTTTCTGGAATATTGTTAGGATTCGGTTTCGAATCTGATTTTCCGTGGGATAGAAAAGGAGCGAAATCGAAAGCAGCGAAAGAAAGAGATATAGGAAGAAACGGGTAAAAAAAAACTTAAGCCACCGCACACCCCAAGCACCTCGAACGCGCTACCATTGGGCCCTGTGCCCAACCTGCGGCGCGCTCCCTCATCCCCTGGCTGCCGAGTATCGGAGTCGGCGGCTCGGGTTCGACGGGCCGCTGAAACAGTGGACGTAAGTAGAAGAAGCCGACACTGGCAATGAAAGCCGCCGCCTCAGTCGCGTCGCTTGCTGCCTTGAGTACACGGATACAGAGGACGTTGAAGATACGCTTAGACCGTGCGCTGCCCGGGTCGACCTTCGCTGCTCATCCGGCGAGTATGGGGGCAATTAGCGCAGGTCGCAGTCACCACATCTGCCCCGTTTGCGTTCGTGATCCCTTTCACGTTATCTCACTCTCGGGCGCCAGGTGGGCGGACGTCCAGCTATAGCTGACGTGTACGGCGGGCTTGGAGCGGCCCAGGGGCGGAGGAGGCCGTTTTTTTTTTTTTGCAGAGGCGGCCGCAGAGCGTCTTGGATCCGGAGGACAGCAAAAGTCGTAAAGGTGCCGTTCATCCTAACAGTTGCCCAACAGAGATTGAAAGAGTCGGATCGAAGTTTGAACGAGAACAAACCAGAGAAGAGCGCACTCGCATCCAACATTGTTGTCGGGCCAACTTGAACTTTGGTAAAGATTCCCAAGCAACCAGAAAACCTCTGTTTCCGTGATAAATTAAGCATAGCACCGCGAGGTTTTTGCTTAACTCAAGACTAGGTGGGTTATAGAAGCAAGACGCGATGCCAATCAAAGGAATGTTGGTCCGGGTTAGAAAGCCACATCAGCCGAGTTCAGAAAGGGAACCTGAGAGCCCCCGGCATAGCATCAAGGAGAGCATTGTGGAAATCGGAATCCAGTGTCCAGAGCCTTCCCCCAAAGGGCCGTCGAGTACACTGGGCCGATATAAGTAATAAACTTTCAGGCAAGGAACCATAAAAGTCTGCAGCCGGGGCTTAGAGCCCGGCCGTATCGAACAGGTATCGACTTAAGAGGAACGAGTTTTCGCCTCGACTGCCTCTGTTCATTGCGGACGGAGCTGGAGGCCACAGATTCCGCACCGCTTTGCGCTTCAGCATATTTACGAGATATTGAGTCCGCGGCCAACGCAAGGAGAGTGAGGTGTGGAAGGGTCAAGGAAGGGTGTGAAGGGAACCAAGAAAGAAGCGGATCACTCCGCGCCGACCGCGTGAGTCAATTGAGTGTACGTGCCAAGCGCCCTTTCTCTTGCCCTTTCTCGGTCCTCGGAGTCGTCGTCGCGCTTTCAATTCGATCCTCTTCAATCCCACTTTCACTGTCAGGATGAACGGCACATCCCTGCTGCACGATTTCTGTTGTCCTACACATCCAAGTGCTGTCCTCCGCATCAGAGGACGGTCCTGCTCCGCCCTGCACCTGCCACTAGCACGACGGTGGCCGCTCCAAGCCCATGGCACAGCCAGCCTTCGCGCCAGGTACCGCCTTGCTCGCCCCACCACTCACTGGTCCGGGCGCACTGGACGCCGCGACCGCGAGTGGGATAGCTGAAGGGACTGGGAACACACACGAGGCAGATGCCGCGAACGCGAGCTGCGCAAATTCACCCCGCACCACCGCGAGGTTGACCCGAGCAGCCCCCGTTCCAAGCGCACCTTCAACTTCATCTGTCTCCGTGCGTTTAAGCGCGGCAGCAAGAGACGCGAGGCGACGGGACGCATCCGCTTCTCTCACGTCCGCCATTTCGGCGGCCCATCAAACCCGAGCCGACGAACGCGATATGGTGCAGCCAGGAGAGGAACGGGACACAATGGTAGCGCGTTCGAGTTGCTTGGGGTATGAAGTGATCTTTTACTCATTTCTTTCTCTGCTTCGCTCTTGCTACTTTTGCTTCACTCTTTTCTAGCCCTCGGAAAATCGGATTCGAAACCGAATCCTACAGAAAAATGTCCTCAACAATTTCGCGTATGCGTCTATATATCTCAACTCCGGGTTTTTGCTTCACCGATGGCGAACCATCCAGGGAGTCAAACTGCGCGCGTTTCCTTCAACATCAACATCTGTGGATCAACACTCAGTCGACTAGCCTCCTTAATCGTGACCACACCACCCTCACCTTGAGCTGTGTCTCAAAATCTTGCACCGCCCAGATGCAGCGAAGCACGGTGGAGGTCCGGCCCTTCAAAAATCCTTGTACCGATCCCCAGTATGTCCGGGAGTTGGCCAGGGTCTCCAACTTGATGTCTTTGACTTTCCGCTTAAGACTGGGCAGCCAAAGTTGAGCATGATAGATGAAGACAGAATGAGGCAAGCAAACGCACATCTCCATCCTTTCCGACTCAGAGGTAATCCCAGCGGCCGAGAGGTGGCCTGCTTCGACCGCATCGGCAAATGCTGTTTTCGCCTTGGACAGAGCGCCTTCGAGGATGTCCGTGAGGCGTGTCGGGGAGGCGTAGTGGACCGCGATTGGAATGGCCAAGACCGTGGTGATCACAACAAGAGGTTGGAGAGGGATGTCTTTGGCGAGCGCCGGGGCGACGATGGACACTGGTGTCTCGAGAGGGACGTGCATGGTGGTGGGAGAGCGGAATGGGTAGTGGACACGGAGAGTGAGGTGTATGTTCTTCAAAGGCTTTATGGCCTTGAGTAACGTTACCGATCAAGAAACCATCGTGTTCAACGGGAAGAGTGATCAAGAATCCATCGAGAGTGATCAAGAATCCATCGAGAATTCATTGCACTGATCAAGAATCCATCCAGTGTCAAGAATCCCCGTAAGAGCAGCCTCGTCTCATACGCATGCTGTGGCCCGTCTACCGGGCGCCATTGAATGGGCAGTCACCGAGTCGGCGAATGATACACAAAATTTTCTCAAGGTCGGAGTCTCAAAGAAACTATACCGTTCTGACGAATAGACACCGAGGAGGGCGTTCAGGATAGTTGCGTATTCTCCGGCAATATTTGGACAGTATCCCATCGGCGTTCAACATCCGTCCAAGGCGGTGCGGCCTCTAACATATGCATAATTCTTTGACGCCTGGGCGCCTACCGTTTGCGTCTTCCGATCAAATAAGTATTCAACCATTGATGCCTGGATGGGTGGCACTTTCAGTAGCGAGACGAGTACGTACCTAGTGAGAAGAGAGACACCACTGAGACTTTGAGCCAAGTCAGCGAGCCTGGAGGGTGACGAGGCGAACTGAGCCGATAGATAGCACCCCAGCGACGGACGCACCAACTCGCGCCTCTTTAGCGCGCGTATTATCAAATATAGGCATCCGGATCCTGTATAAACCAGTAGGTAAGTTGTACGCCCAGGGGCATTGGTGGGTTGATATTCAGACAATCGACGAAACCTCCTGGCGGTACACAATCGGTTGAATGGAACATGGAAGCGTCGTGTCGGACTCAGCCTCATAGCCCTGTGTGATAGACAAACAAAACCAGATACCGCGCTTCAAGCACGAGGGAATATTTATCCTTTTGACGGCCGAAATATATGGTAGACCCAAGTCGAACAAGAGATCAATGAGGGGCCAATAAGCCATCAGTAGCGTCGGTAGAAGTTGAAATTAGGAGCTTCGCCGTGAGATCCTGGCTCAACAGTTTAAGAGCATCGAAGAGAAGACACAAGTAGATTCAGAGGCGCAAGGTAGGCTGTAAATCGCAGTGGAGAAAAGACTCCCGGTAAGCGGCGACGGTAGGCAGTGCGTGTGTCGCCGGAAGAATCCTAGCACGAGTTGATAAAACGGTTCGATACATTCGGCCCAACGAGAGATCCCAGTTCAAGACCCGACAGGAGATAACATCCAAGTTATCTAGAATTCCTTCGCCGCTGCTTCTCCCATTGCCCATTGAGGCAAGCATGAGAGAAGCTGAGGGATTCCCTCGCGATACGGATCCACATCGAAGTAAGCCACATACCATGAACAAGGGGAGGTATCTGAAATCTCACCTCGATGGCGTTCCCCCTCTCTATAGCGTTGCGCTGTAAACATTACAGCTTGAAGTCGGATCAAGAGGCTCACGACGGTCGAGTGAGTTAAATTCTTGCCCGAGACACCCAGTCCCTTGTTGAAGGGAGACGCCACAGTCAAGTTGCGTGAGCGGATTGCAATTATTGGCGCAGACTGAGAAAAACAGAGGCCTCTTTTCCGTGGCGCTTAGGTCTTTGCGAAAGGACGCGAGCAATCGATTCTTGGAAGCGACTCCAAGGCCCACCTCAAAGCACGGTCGAGCGCATTATCCTTGGAGGTTGAATTGCTTCCAGAAGAGTGTGAGGCCGCGAGGGTTGTGATTTCAACCAGGAGTTGCCACAGATTCAACCGCCCATTGGCAATCAGAGACTCTCACCAGTAGAAGACTTGAAGGGAAATAGCGGTCACGGACTTCCTCGCGGTTGGCTCTCATCGGCATCGAGGTCAGTTTAGAGATTGAAAATCAAGAGTTCTCCCTTGAAGTACGGTCGAGCGCACCGAGTTCGGTGGCATGCTATGGAGCCGGATTTGAAAGTCGGATGCGAGGCATTTTTCAGATAAGACTGACCTCTTGTAAGTAGCTTTGAACCTGAGAGTTCCGAAAATTCGGCACCACCCAGTGAGCGTACGGCTCGTCAACATTCCTGGAGTTTAGGGACAGATGAGGAGACAGGAGGAGATAACCGAGCCTGACGGTGGAGAGCAGCCTGAGGAGACTGGAGAGAACTTCCGGATCATTCCCTGCCGACAGCGTGCGACATGCTACTATTTCTCCGCACCTGCCAGCGCACTCTTCACGCCCTTTCGCCTCCTTTCGCGCCTCGCAGAGACACCCCAAAACAAGATCTCTGGCCCCCGCAAAGCACTCAGCAACAGTCCCACACCTATAGCTGCCCCAGCAGCCTTCATTGCCCAGCCATACGCCGGCCAGCCGATTGCCATGTATTTGCACCAGTTGCCGCCGCTACCGTCCCGGAAACCACTCTGGCGGTAGCTGGGCCGCCGCCGACCCGCCACGACCGCCAGTGGTTTAGTGCGAAAGGAACCACCAGCGCAAACGAGGCAGCCTCAGGTGGATGCAGCCAGGCCGCGACCGTGGCCTGCGGGAATTCGCCCCGTACTCACCGCATTTGGAGCAAGGTGGACTCGGGCAGCACCCGTGCGCTCAAACGCGGTAGCAAGAGACGCGACTGAGGCAGTGGCTTTCGTTGTCGGTGTACGGTGCGCGTTTTCGTTCCTCTTACGTCCGCTGTTTCGGCGGCCCGTCAACTCCAAGCCGACGAACCCGATACACGGCAGCCAGCGCGCGCGATGGGTGGAGCACGGGGGCACAGTGGTATCGCGTTCGACGTGCTTGGGATGTGGGGTGGCGTGGTTTTTTTACATGCTTCTTTCGAGCTGGTTCCACTCCTTTTATAGCCCAAGGAAAATTGGATTCGAAACCGAATCGCAGTAATATTCCAGAAAAATGTCCTCAACAATCTCGTGCATATATTGCGTCTATCTGTTTCAAGTTCGAGCCCCGGCTTCACCAAGGGCATGCCATCATGGGAGTCGCGCTGCTCGAGTTTCCTTCTGTATCTGGTTCAAAGCATTGTCAACTTGCCGCCTCAGTTCGGTGTATCAAAACAACGTTACCTCGAGTTCTGTCTCAAACTTGCGTACCCTCCATATGCAGAGAAGCACGGTGAAGGTGCGACCCTTCAAAAATCCCCACAGCGATCTCCAGTATGACTGGGAGCTGCGTATGGTCTCCACCTTAATGGCAGAGACTTCCCGCTTCAACCTGGGCCACGTTGGGCATAAGCATGGAAGAGAATCGAAAGCAGGCGCACGTTTTAAACTTGCGCTTCTGGGACCGCGAGACATGGCCTGCGTAGAACGCTTCGTCAAATAGCGTTTTTGCCTCGACCATGGCGTCTTCGAGAATTCCCGTGAGGCGCGCCGGGGAGGCGTAGTAGATGCCGAATGGAATGGCCAAGACCGCGGTGATCGCAGCGAGAGGTTTGACCGGGATGTCTTTTATAAGCGCCGGCGCGACGATGGACAATGGTGTTTCACTAATGGTGGCCATTTCACGAATGGTGGGCATTCTGGTCGGAGAGCAGTGGATACAGCAAGCTGGGGAGAGCCTTGAACGGCATGACTTTATAGTTGTGCGGTGGTCATGAACATCTCGGCCTTGCTTCCTATCTTGCACGGACGATGCCACCAGGAATCAGATTCCAGGCTAATTCTAGGGTCGGATCAGGCTCGCCTGTGAAGCAACAGGGGACCGGAGGAAATCGTCGGGATTCTCTATTGCGATGAAAGTATGCAGTGGTCTTTATCAGCCTGATTTCTCCCTAGCCAGCCATTTTACGCGCTCGAGGCAACTCCCCCGTCCCCGTGCACCTAAGCAGCCCAAAAGCAACCTCTGTCTGAGAGGGAGGATGCCAATGTTGCTCGTTTTGATATATATAACAATCACTGAAGAGGTCTCGGGGCGCAGTGGCAACAGGATATGCATCCGAAGCAGTGCGTTGCATAATGTTGCTTGCCAGAACTCTCCCGAAAATAGCGCTGAAATGCTTGCCAGTACTCGCAAGATAGCGCTGAAGGGACTGAGATGTCAGGGAACTTCCGTACCGCGGATATTGGCTTGAGTAACGAACCGACACCCCCATTGGCGATGGACGGAGTGATCACTCTGCGTGTCGGCCACGTCAGATTATTGGTTCCGTTCTCGGCTGATGAGTACTGTGAAGGGATGGTTGATAAACTTGTCAATCTCCCTTCCACAATTGCAATTTTCTATTTCTCACAGGTCTACATAGACAAGCAGCGACAAAATATTTTTGACAAACAACATGCGGACACCAATTATATGATAAGACTTCGGCCCTGGAAAAAAAACTGCAGAGTTCCTTCCAGTTGGAACGGGAGTTGCCCAAAGTCTCGTCGCGGATACTCGAGACCTTAAGCTGCAGCCTGCTCGAGGATTCAGAAGGAAGTCATAGTGTAACGAAGATGGAGAAGCGGCGCACCTAGCCACCAGCGGTCCTATGTTGACGACGTCGGACACCCTGAGCAAACCTGCCTCAAACCCGGTAATGGTGATGGCATTGACCAAAACACGCGTGAGGCGCACTCGTGATGCGAATTGGACGAGCAAGGCAACGACAAAGCAAGCCACAAAACTAGCGACCACGGCCGTGTCGGTATCACGCCGGATATAGGTGTCGAGAGGGACTCGGATGCCTCTGGGATATTGGTCGTTATTGTTAAGCTGAAGAGTTAAGGATGCGTAGAAGAGAGACAGGCACCATTTTATACTGCTGACTGGACTGGCGATTCAACTTGCAATATTTTCTGGCGCCGTGGCGGTGCGGGGAGATCTCCGGCCGCAGCGGGAACAGAATACAGTCGAGCAGTGCGTCATGTACTATAATTGAGGCTAGGGCCCGCATTAGCGTCTTCTTATGTCCTCTTTCGCAGATTCTGCCTAAGGCGTCGCTCATGTCAATAGGTGCCACACTATGAACTGGACAACATGGTGGACGTATGCACGCGTCCGGACCGCGCAGGATAGTCGATAAACGTAATGCAAGCGGGCTGACTGCCCCAGGATGAAAATAAAACGGCAGGGCCTTTTAACGGTAGAATCTATGCACGTGGACGGTGCGAGATGGACAATGATGGTGTACTCCGGCGGTGCCCGGCACGCAACGACGAAGAAATCTGAGACGGGCATCAATATCCGATACGAGCCAGCTCTTGGACCCACAGTAGAGTTCTCTAATTGAGCCTGAGCAACCTCCAATTCTTTACCTTGCAAAAACACGTGCCAAGCTATTTTGAACCGTGGGAAGTTTTTGATCTCGACTTTGTAATTGCAGAAGAGCCACATTTCTTCAGCTCCTTCTCTGTATAGTCTCGTTCGCGTGTTGGTGTTTATTTTAAAACCAATAGAAGTCCAAATCATGCCGGCGATAGCGATCATCCAGGCGAAGTGCCCATCTTAATCGCCCACGCGACAAAAAAAAAACTGTGTGGTGGACAACATCGGCCGAAACTCCTCGAAGGAGGTGCAAGATAATGGACCACTTCGCCAATTTTCGGGTATATGTTTCAAATCCTCGGGTTTACGGACGGTGAAATAACGGAAAGACAACATTACACAACAATTTGAGAGCAACATCAAAGCAGAGAAAGAAAGAAAAATAATTAGTAGTGGACGATATCCGATAGATAGTTTGCGAAGGAATTCAGACTGCTCGGTTTTCTTTCTGTATCTGTGGTTCGAAGCTTAGCGACTAATGACCACCTCGATCGAAAACCGAAAGAAAAATAAATACCTTAAGGTCAGTCTCGAAGTGGTGCACCTTCCAGATGCAGAGAAGCACAGTGAAGGTGCGAATCTTCAAAAATCCCCACACCGATCCCCAGTATGACTTGGAGTTGCGTAGGGTTTCTAATTTAATCGCAGTGACCTCCCGCTTTAAGCTGGGCCGCGCATGAGCATAGTAAACAGGGAAGGAAATGGGAAGCAAGCGCACTTGTTGAACCTGTCCACTTCGGAATACGAGAGGTAGCCTGCTTCGAGGGCTTCGGCAAACGTTGTTTGCGCCTTGGCCATGGCGTCCCCGAGGATGTCTGTGAGGCGTGCCGGGGAGGCGTAGTGGATGACAACTGGGATGACCACGACAGTGGTGATCACGGCGAGAGTTATGATCGGGATGTCTTTGAAGAGGGCCGGCGCGACAAAGGAGAACGGTGTACCACCCAGAGTAGCCATTTGCTGACGATTTCTGGAGAACCGAATGATAAAGAAAAGGGAGAGAGCGGGATACTGTAGAAAAAATGCCATCGTTATAAAGAAGGTACGTCGCGTACTTCCTATTCGGGATTCACAGCTCGCAGGAATTTGGACTCACACCGGAAAGTAGTCACGCGTGACTGTCACAAACGCCCCCGGGTGATGGCACCGGAACAATAACAATTCTCTTCATCAGCAAATTGCCCTACTATGCGTGACTCTAAAAAGCTTATGTTTTTCCCAAGGTCGAGCGTTCGATTTCCTGAGGGCGTGTTTTTTTCGGGCACGACGCAGTCGGCCTCGCGGCGAGCGCCAGCCCCCCGCAGTGGGCCCCGCGGCGAGCGGAAGGCCCCGCGCCCAGCGGTCGGGGTCTGGGGTGGAAACCCCAGCCGTCCGGGCCGGCGCCCGCAACAAGCCCCTCAATTTTACAAGTCAAATACATTGAAAAATGAAAAAGATAAAGAAAAAAAAGGCCCCGCGGCAGCGGAAAAAGCCAGCGGCAGCGAAAATGTAGCGCAGCGAAGAAGGCCCCGCGCCAGCAGAAAAGGCAGCGCCAGCGAAGAAGGAGGGGGTCTGGGGGAAGCCATTCCCCCAGATCAAACCGGAAAGTGTGACGCGTGACGTGACGACTTTCCGGTGTGGGTTCGAACTCCTGCTGCAGCTCGCATGCTGCGAGTCGCACTGCCTCGAGGAATCCCGAATACGAAGTGCCAACTCTACACGTACAAACATGAGGTGATCACGTTAGGGAACCCCATTGAACACGGGCCAGTTGTTTTTGGCACTTTAGATCAACGGGTTCCCGTCAAGTAATTTGACGATGGCCGTACTGCAGACTGAGCGCTCTGTCATCGGCGAGGACTCACAGGCTGACTGAGGACTGTGTTGGATCATGGATGAGAATAGGCTCGAATCCAGCATCAGCCTTTTGACAAAAATCTTGCGACCTTTTGGGCCTTGTGAGCTTGTCGACAAGCTCACAAGGTCAAAAAGGGTCAAAAGTGAAAAAACACCTGTGATGAAACTGCATATGACCCCCAGATCACTAGGTGAAAAAAAAAGTTTTTGGGAAAATATACGACCTTGCGAAAAAACCATCTCAGTTTGCGACCTTGTGACCTTGCGAAAATTTTGGTGTAACTTGTGACCTTGTGATGCTTGTACAAGCATCACAAGCAAAATGTCAAAAGTCTGATGAGCCTGTCTATGAAAGCAAGCTTGTCGATCCCTAGACAGACAAGTCACTGATCTAGGATGAGAAGAGAACATCAGTTACACCGTATCTGTGTTCAAACCAAGGGGGCATCGAGATTAGCCTGGGGGTCCCGAGAGGGCTGAAAAATGTGTAGTGCCGGTTATCTTGTGGGAATGTGACTTAAATCACCGTTTGATAATCTAGAAGGTGTTGAAGGTTTTCTCCGTAGTTTCCAGATGATTTGGATTCATGCTTGATCCCGCAACGGTTTGTACAGAGTTCGTCCCTCATTTGACCTAGCCCCACGTGTCCATGATAGGTTAGCCCCACGTTTTTTCTCCGAGTCAGTGTAAGATCCCGAGCCTGCCGAATATAGAGTACCTTCGAGACTGGATCGACCAGGCGAAATGCCTGGCACCCCACCGGAGGACCTGCATAGCAGCAACTCACCGCAATGTTGCGCTTGCATTACACATAGAAATCTGGAGCTTTACTGTGTAACCAGTAGGGTGAAGTTGTACGCCCAGGAACGATGCTGGGTTGATGTTCGGGCGAGCGACTACCCTAAGCGACCTGTGGATGGACGAGACCTGGTGATAATCGATTGAATTGGAACTTGGAAGCGTCGCGTCGACTCAAGGCAGCTTTTTGCGTCCGCAGAAGACGAATCTAGGAGTGTTGCCGTGAGATTCTCTGTCGTTCAACACAGGCCAGGGTAGGCTCAAATCACAGTGTTTTAGCCTCCTCGTAAGCCGAGCCGTTAGGTAGTGCCTGTATCGCCCGAGGAACCATTTCCAAGTCAAAATGCATTCGGCGCAACCAGAGATCCACCAGTAGAAGACTCGACAGGAAATAGCGGTCACACACCTTTTCGCGGTGGGCTCTCCCATCGACATCGAGGTCAGTTTGGAGAACCAAGAGTCTTCGCTTGAAGTAAGGACCATCGAACTGAATTTACGCGGCATGTTATGCATTGAAAGCAAATGGCGACGCAAAGCACTTTTAGAAAAATTCGACCCACCTCCTGTAGCTCTGTGTGTCCTGCAAAGCCGGCACCAATCATTCTATTCGTGCGTACCGGTCGGCAAAATGTTCCCAAGTTCAGAGACAAACAAGGTCGTGCGACATGACGGTTGAGAGCAGGAGATAACCGGATCATCCCTCGCCGACAGCGTGCGACAATGCCATTTCCTCGATTGTGTGCACGTGCCAGCGCGCCTTTCTCGGGATGAACGTTGCCTCGCTGCTGCAGGACTCCCCGTCCGACCGTCGTCCCCCAAAACAAGACCCTCTCCGCTGGCCCCAGCAAAGCACCCAACAACAGCCTCCCCCTCCTCCCCCGCCCCAACAACCCCCGCAGCAAAAACAGTCATGGCCGCCCCAGCAGCCGCCGTATGGGCAACCCTACGCCCGCGAGCCTTATCCGCGACAGCCCCCGCCACCACAGGGTAGCGGTGGGGGCCCGTACGCCCCGCGCAGCCAACAGGCGCCGTTGTACCCGTCCCCACCACCCGGCCCGGGCGGGCCTGCACCACCACAGGCTTACAACGAGCCGTCGCCCATGGGTGCGCTGCGCCAGCCGGGGCCCCCGCCGCGCGATCATAGAGACCGCGAGCGGGATCGGGACCAGCGGGACCGCGAGCGCGAGAGGGACCGAGATCGGGAACGGGAACGCGAAAGGGATAGGGAACGAGACAGAGATCGAGACAGAGACAGAGACAGGGATAGGGAACGAGACCCGCGCGACTTCGCCCCGCACTCGCCACATCCCTCGCTCGCATGGCAGACGCAGCCGCCCCCGCTGCCCACGCCACATCAGCAGCAGCCGCCCCAAGGACCGCAGCAGCAAGGTGGGCCCGCACAGCGTACCTTCCAAGGGCAGTTCCACACCTCGTTCGTCCCCGTCCGCGAGGCGAGCCCGCCATGCGCACCCAAGGCGCATAGCAGCAAGCGTGGGGAGCCGAGGGAGCGCGACCGTGATCGTGACCGCGATCGCGATCGAGAGCGAGAGCGGGAGGCGCGCGAGGTGTATGCGTGGGCCGAGGGCGAATGGGATCCGGGTATGAAGCCCAATCTGGCGCCGAACTCCAACCCAAACGCAAGTCTCGGTCTTGCGGGTACGGTAGACAACAAAACAGGCGTCTGTGTAGCTACCCCAGCGCCCCCACCCCCGCGCGAGCCCCTCGAACGCGTCTTCCGCGCAAAGCGCACCATCTCTCTGGGCACGTCCGTCTTCCCGCGTATGCCGTTCCCGTATGCGTTCCCGCCTGAAACCACTGCTTTTGGTCCCACTCCCTCTGCAACTCCTACTCCGCCCTCTTCTGCCTCGATCGCTGATCCCTTTACTGCGAAAGCCTTGTCTTTGCTTACCGAAGATGATCCACTTACTACAAACACAGCCCCAGCAGCAACACCAGCGCAGAGCCAGAAACCCTCGCCCTCGAAACGCGCGCGACGCTGCTCTTCCCTGCGCGCGGCGTGAGGAATACAGGGATGAGCCGCCCATCCACGTGCGAGGGCAAGCGGGGGTGCCCAGGGAGCACGCTCACGACCGCGAGCTGTATCACGGTATGTATTCGAAGTTGGCGCCGAATTTTGACGCAAATCCCAGGGCGAACCGAGACGCAATCTTGGTGTTGCGGGTGCGGAGGTATAGGTGTGTGTGCCAATCTAGCGCCCCTCGAGCAGGCCGAGATTGAATTGGAGGATTACTTGGAGTCTGTCACCGTACCAGGAGCTAACGTCCTGCCCAAACCCCTGCCGGTCAAATGCGAACTTGGTGAAGCAAAATCATAACCACGATTTCCTCTGCAGGATCACGCTCCCGGTTTTCCTCCGCCAGTCCTCCAGGAGTCTGACTCAGCCTGCACCGACAGAAACCTTATGTGTTACACCCTTGTCTGTCGTCGAATCGTATTATGCGAGGAAACTCACTTATGTTTGAGAAACAATGAAGTTCGATGCATTCCAAGAAGAGGATCGACACCTTAGCCAGTGTCGGGCACTATCAAGAACGGACAATAGAAAACTGTCTAAATATCAACACCAGACAAATCAGAATATATATTTTTTGCTCCCGGAGCTTGGTACGTGCTATTTTGAACCGCGGGAAAGTCTTACAAATCCAACTTGACATTGTGGATGGTAGCTAAATGAGGAGGGGAAACACCCCAGTCGCGGCGATAAATAATTCATGTCTCCGGCGCAGCCCATGCCTCAAGATACAGGCCTATTTATCTCATTGTTTGAGGGGCTTACTGAATCATGATGCCGAAATAGAAGAACCCAATAACACCAGAACACGAGGGAAACAGCTCGAGTAACTAATAATTAATCACCACCAATCGACCTAGCGAATTGGGTATCTGCTTTGATTGAAGATACATTGGCCAGAGCTACATGGCTCGGTTTCTCCTTCAATAACTGCAATCCAAGGCTGGTCTGTGAACTGCTTCGAGTGTCATATTAAGGGGAACTGACCTTGAGTTGCGTCTCAAAATCCTGCACCTTCCAGATGCACCGAAGCACGGTAAACGTGCGGCCCTTCATAAAAGCGCACACTGCCTTCCAGTGCGAGCGCGAGTTGTGCAGAGTTTGCACGTGGATAGCAGAGACTTCACATCGCAGGCTGGCAGCTGACAAGTGTATATTCGATGAAGGTTGTAAAGAACGAGCGTACATTTTCATCGTTACCAACTCACAGGTAGAGAGGCGCGCTTCCTCCTGCCTTCCTCCATTTCTTGGAAGTACAGTCTCCCTAGCCATAGCCTCGACAAAGACTCCCGTGTGAGGCGATGGAGGGGGGGAGCCCGGTGGATCTGCGAGCGCTCGGAGAAGATGAAAATCACTACATGCGAATTACGAGCACAAAAACGTTGTAGTGGCTTTTTAGAAGAGAGAAAACAATCACTGCAGACGTTTTCTTGCTTGTGATGATGCTCGGTAGGACCGAGGTGAAGATGGGCAGATATATATATACTGGGGCAGAATCGCGATGGGAGGCTCGACGTGGCAGTCAGCATAACTTGTGGGTGTGTCAGTGCATTATGGTCAGGAGATGGCTGTCCTTTTATCCCAGTTTCCTTACTTCCTCTTAATTTCAATCTCCTCGAGCGTGCTTCACCTTCCATCACTTAGTCAGGGCCAAGTCATGGCGCCTGAAAAGACTTGATCCTGTTGTACATGTTTCTTGACGGTCGGTGACCGGCCGATTTCGGGTGGTCGTAACGAGAACGGTGGGCCACCAAGCCTCCGAGTGCATTAGAAATAATAAACGGCCTATCCAACGGCCTATCCGAATGACATGAAAAACACGAATGTAAACATAATTTTTATATCTTGCAAAAAAGCGGGCCGACCTATTTTCAACCGTGGGAAATGTTCTGAGTTCAACGTCCGCATCACAAAAAAGCTACATCACTTCACCTTCGCACCGTTCTCTATAGTCCTTGGCTCTACGCGTGACCATTGATGTTAAGCAAACCTGCGGCGCAAATTTCTGCTGGTAATAATGATTATTCACTGGTGAAGCACCTGTCTTAAGTCCCGCACGGCAGTGGTGATAAAAATGTCTAAGGAGGTGCACCTGGGCCGACTTTCCGGTCTAGATGCCTCAAATCGCTGGGCTTACGGCTGGCGAGATATCTGGACTAGGACAAAGCAATTTGATAGATCATAGCAGAATGCAAACACAAAAAAGAAAGAAAGGTAGCTGATAACGTTCACTGGATCTATGGGTATGGACATAGCGGACACGTTACGAGCGACTATACTGATCGGTTTTCCTTCAAAATCTGTAGCTTGGTCAATCAGTCTCTTCAGCAAATCATATGGATCGAGATATACCTTGATTTGGGTCTCAAGATCCCGAGCTTCCCGGATGCAGAGAAGCACAGTGACGGTACGGCCTTTCAGAAACCCAAATAATGTCTTCCAGTATGAGCGGGAATTACGGAGGGTCTCCAAATTGATAGCTGAGACTTTGCGTTGGAGGCTGGGACACCATTAATATCAATGATAATCTCGACTGAAGAGGAACCAAAGTGTGGGCGCACATATTAAGTCTGTCCACTTCAGAGAACGAGAGGTAGCCTTCTTCGAGTGCTTCGGCACCTGATGTCTTGACCTTGGACATAGCGTCCGCGAGGATGTCCGTTAGACGCGCAGGGGACGCGTAGTGAACGATGAGTGGGATGACCACGACCACGGTGATCACAGTCAGAGGTATAATCGGGATGCTGTTTGCGAGTGCCGAAGCGACAACGGAGAACGGTGTTGCGCGAATGGCGGGTATTCCAGTGGGAGAGCGGACCTGGCAGAGGACACAAGCAGGGGAAACATAGAGTCCTTTCAAGACTCTTAATAGTACGTGGCTGGGCATCTGCCGGGATTTATGTAAATGGTATCTTTAGATGTGCTCGCTTGTGGTGCACACATCGCTAGTGTGCGACAACTGCTCGACGACGCGGAACTGGAGGAATTGCTGGGCAGCAGGACGGCGGGACCTTGCAAAAACACGTGCCACCCCATTTTGAACCGTGGGAAATCTTTCACTTTCAATGTCCGCACCATAAAAAAGCTACATTTCTTCACCTTCTGCTCATCCCTACCCGGATTGGTGCCCCCTCGGCCGTGATTACTGTTAAACAAAAAAAAACAGCACTTTTTTTCCACTAAGGATTATTATTCAGACGAAGCACCTCAGGCGTCGCGCGACAAAAAAGGTTTGGCGTACAACCGTGTCGAAGAAGGTCCACGACCACAACTGTTATTCCGGTCCGATGGTATCGCTTCGAGAGGGAAGCTCACCATTTTTTGCCCCAGAAGAGGTGTGTAAAAAATCACTTCAAGCTCAAGGATGCTCGCAGCTCAGAGAAGCGTCGCCGGGTCATACGGCACGCAAAGATGACCGGATGATCTGAGGGCTTCCTTTCAGACAGTCACAATGAGTTGCAGACAAAACCGTATGGTTGGAAAGCTACTGCTTCCATTGCAATGTACGTTCCTGACATACATCTGGCAGTTACTCAACTTTCCTACATCTTTCGCCGCCGCGCTGGTATTCGTGTTATGCATTGATGCACACAGGGCTTCACCTCCGAAATAACAATCCACCGCCGCAAAAATGCTCGAATGCCATATCCCAAACCACTCGCAACTGGCTCACTAGCTGATGCGTTCAAGAGCATTTCCGCATTCGCAACATTGTCCTGATTTTTGAGCTGGGGATTTATAATAACAGTATAATCATCAAGTTGAAACCGATATCGTGCCGTTGGGGCCCGTCCGTGTCACAGCTAAGTTTTCGGCCTATTCCGTACATGCGTCTTTTTTCACAACCCTTCTGGCTCCTCTTGAGATCAACAGAAGCTTCCGGAGATTCCCTATTGCCGCAGATCCCAAGTTTTACGACACCGGCTCGTTCAAAAACTTGTCCCGGTGGAACGAAGAAAACCAGGTTCTCACCCAGACGTTACCTCGGAGTCCGAACCACTTTTATCATCTGCGATAGAGATCAATTTTCCGTGGCAGAGAGTGACCTACATTTCGACTCGCACAAACTGGTTCCGAAACGAAGAAAAAGCTTGAAAAAAAGGGTACGTGTCGAACAATAATAAAGGAATGCATCCGAGTCCGCACGCTGACCGTCTAAGTAGTCTGTGATCCCAGGGTCCATAGTCCGATCCGACTCGGTCCGACAGAGGCCTGCGGGGGCGGGCCTGGCTACGGGCTACAGCCAACGGATCGAAGTTGCATGGCAGTGACACAACAGATCGGGGATCGGGACGCACACGAGAAATGACAACAGACTCCGTGGACGTGGATCTACACTGCTAATAGACTCCGGACGTGGGGCATCAAGTTTGGTAGATTCTGGAAGTGGAACGTCAAGCTTCAAGTCCAATAGACTCCGGATGTGGACCTACAAGTGCTGCGATCAACTCTGAAAGTATTGAAGTAGACCTCCAAGGCCAAAAGCTTATAGGAGGGTATCCGGACTGTTACTCACCCGTCCGTCTCCGTGCTGGAGCCTGGCCAGAGTCCAATTATCTTGTTGAGCCATCGGTGACCATCACACAAGCTGATTGGGATCATAATGTACAACTTAGGTATAATCTAATCTTATTTTATCTCACCGCACAGCTGTTTCCAACGTACGACAATCTCGGAGACTCCCAGGGATCCCACAGCAATTGAATGACGGATTGAAAGCTAAAAATTATTGACGAGCATCACGGGCACCCCGTAACACTAGAGTGCTCGGCTTTCCTTCAATATCTGTAGCTCAAACACTGTGAAAAGTATTCGTCGTGAATTTCAAGAGAATACTCCGGAATTTCAACATTCATGATGTTTCGTCATGATGCCCATGTTGAATTTCAGGATCCCTTTCACGACGCTTGGATTGAGTTTTGTAGCCAAGTTTTCCGTCCCAAAATTCAACACGTTTCGTCGTGAAATTGTGTCGTGAAAAAGGGCCGAGCCAGCCGAAACTATGATGTCATAGCTCCACAAGTTGAACAGCCGGTGGACCCACCCGTATCCACCAACTCTTCTCTCTCTCTTACCACCACCATCTCCCTCCCCAAATGCTTCCCTCCGTTGTCTTCATCCCTGCGGTTGTCGTCGTCGTCGCCAGCATCGATAGCCGACTGTCAAAGCCATGTCGCACGTCATGAGCTCGCGTTTGGAAGTCGCAAATCAACAAGTCGCCGTTCTGTTGCGACGTGCTGTGCCTTCCTACCATCCGTGACCTTTTCCCCCGACGGCCCTGGTTCGGCTTTACCGTGCAGATGGTTCTTGGACCTTGGTGTGTTGAGCTATCTCTTTTGATTCCGACCCATGCTGACAAACTGACGAGATAGCATCGCGCAACGATGTGGGACACCAATCAAGATTGTCAGTGGTGAGTGGACCTTTTCTCTCAATCTCTCTTGACCTATTGGTTTGAGCCCCCGATGTACGGCCTGGCCGCTGTACGCGCGTGGTACGTTTGTTTCCCGTCATTGTATTCTTTTATCTAATTGGCCGTTGTTTGTCTGGCGGATGCTGTCTATTGCTGGATGGCTGGGTGTGTAGTGTAACCCGAAATTCGGGATTCTGGGTGTAAAAAAAAAGTAGTTCACGTTGAATTCATAACATTTTGTCCTTCTTTCGTGATGTTTCGTAAGGAATGTGCCAGCCAGGAGATGAGGCAATTACGCGGGTACGGAAATGCAGCAGTAATTCGGGACGAAATGCCGGAAATTCATAATGATATGCCATGAAAAAACTGTCAGGACATGTACCTATATTCGTGCCGAAATTCAAAACTACTGTTCACGACGATTTGTTAGGAATTCATGTTGAACCGTTTGGAATTTCAATATGAACCATCCCAAATTTCACGTCTCAAAATGTTGAAACACATGAGGGAATTCATGATGTTTCCTTTGCACAGTGAAAGGTTAGCTATGCACAACTATAGCCTCACTGTGATTTACAGGTGAATGGGAATTCACCTTGATTTGCGTCTCAAGATCGCGCGCCTCACAGATACAGAAAAACAGCGTGAAGGTACGACCCTTCAAGAATCCACACAATCCCTTCCAGTGCGAACGGGAGTTTTGAAGAGTCTCCAAATTGATGGCAGAGACTTTGCGTTGTAGGCTATGTAGGAGACGGTTAAGAATAAACAACTGAAGGACATGCAAACTCAGCGCATTTTCGGAGCCTTTCCATCTCGGAAGCCGAGAGGTAGCCTGCTTCGAGCGCTTCCGCACACAATGCGTTGACCCTGGACATGATGTCGTCGAGAATATCCGTTAGGCGTGCTGGGGAGGCGTAATGGGCGGTGAGTGGGATGACCACGAAGACGGTAATCACAGCGAGGGCTTTAATCGTGAGGTTGTTTGCGAAAGCCGACGCCACGACGGAGAATGGTGTTTCGCGAACGGCGAGCATTTTAGTGGGAGAGCGGGCCAGGCAGGGGAAATGAGCAAGAGTGAAGTGACATACCAGTCTTTAAGTTTCGTAAGTTTATAGCCTCCGAGTTTTATAGACCCCGAGAAGTTGTGCGCGGCGCGTGGTATGAGGTAAAATAGGTTGCACCTGGCATAAGCATCTACAACCCCATCGAATAGTGACAGATTCCTCCAGATACCTCCCGCGCCTGTCCAAGGCATTTTGCGAGGGATCGGTAGCTATATACCTCATCCCGCTGTAAAATCCTGAGAGCTCTGTCCCCGAAATATTCAAGCCACACATGGTGCGTCAATGGTCCGTGATTTTCTTCTCTGAGAGGAACACGATCGGGCTGGCGGGCTTAGCGAGTTGATGTCGGGGCGGACATGGTAAGAATGACATCAGGCGCGAAATAAAACGGCGAACCGAGCACTGATTTCGTAGATATACTCTCGATATGTGAGTTTCACGGAAGCGCATGCAGTGGATGTGGCATCCCGACTGCTGGGAAAGGTGACAGCCTTGTAGAGAATGCTATGAGTCAACTATGAGTCTTTTGTCTGTATCCAGAAGAGAATTTAGAATCCATCCATAATTTATCTGGCTGTGGCTTGCCGAGAGCAATTCTTGACTCCGATTCTTGCCTGTCCCCGAGCACCACGTTCAGTGTTGTAAATGTAGCAGTGGGAGAACGCAAGACGTTGAGACGTTGAAGGACGTTTGGAATTAACGGAAAGAAAATGAACCACTGATGCCTTGATGATCATCATAGCGTGGCAGTACACGTAACACCACGTCTTGCTAATGACTGCAAACTACAAACCGGCACGGTCATCTCTTGGAGCGCCTCGGAACAACCACCTCGTAAAATCAACCGGCTTCTCAATCAGCCATACTAAGTACGAGGCCAACTGGCGCGACCAGGCACTGAGGTAAGGTATGAAAGGTTTTCGGCGTAAAACCACTGGTCTCCGCTGAAGATAGAGGAGGCGGCGCCTCTCTATCTTCTGAGGTTTGCTTCGAAGCTTGCTATACAGAACGAATCTAATGTCCATTTCCAGTGTCCTATCTTTAGTACAGACCTATCGAAACATTCTACAAACGATACAACATAGCGTTCACAACAGCGTCTAGTCTCGTTCCCATCCGTTCTGGAGGGATAAGTCCGAGTGGGAGTGCGCGGGAAGGAATTTTCTAATAATAGTGTTTCGGATCAATTCGGGTCGGAGTTTGAAAAATGTAGCGCAAGGATCCCTCCAGAACGTCTGGGGCATTTCGTATGTAACACCCCCCATCGGGTCACGCAACTTTGTGTCACACATCCTTCAGGTCCGCGTTCTATTCACTGTACACCCATCTTTTGTGCTTCGATTAGTCGCCTTTGACTCGACTAAGCCTCTTGTGTCGAATCAGGCCTTTTTCATAATTTTTAGAGGGCACAAATTGGCTGAAAGGGCCAAATCACATCATTAGTTTGCGCGGCCCAGACAAGCTTCAAACGAGGGTCTGAATTTCAGGGAAAATTAGGGAAGCTCACTGGGAGGGATTCAGATACACTACAACAGGTTTTGAGGCCTAAGAGGGATGACGGACGAGGGAACAAGCAAGGTGTGACTCGATGGGGGGGATCAGCTTGCGAAGTGCACCAGACGTTTGGGTGACCTCTCTGTGCATCAATTTCTGTTATCCGACCGGTCCGCTGATCCGGAGTCACCCAAACGTCTGGATCCGAGACTACAGCGTCCACGAACAGCGATTGATAGCAACTAGTTCAAGCAAGTCCAAGGCAAAACAAGTGAGTAAGCGTGCCGTTACGAGAGGGTCCCACGACGCCCCACGCAGCGTCTATGGAGGGAAACCGTCCGCGCCGCCATCGGATCTAAATCGTTCCCGCGCAGCTGAGCTTCCTTCAATATCTGCAGAAGCAATTGGGTTCAGAGTCAAGCGGCCTGGGACAGACCTGACGTACCTCAATGTGAGTCTCGAGATTGCGAACCTCCCGGATGCAACGGTAAATGGTGAGACTGTGGCCTTGAGGAATCCGCAAAGTTCCTTCCAATTAGAACGCGAGTCGTGCAGGGTCTCCTGGCGGATTTCCGAGACCTTGAGCTGCAGCCTGGTTGGGGGTCAGAACAGATGTACGGCCAATGAAACTGGCGTACCTGGATAGCGACGTTCCTATGGTAAAGACGTCAGACGCCGCAAGCAAGCCTGTCTCGAATGCTTCGAGGTACGTCTTCTCTGCAACGGTCATCGCGTCAACCAGAACACGCGTGAGGCGCGCAGGCGACGTGTAATAGATCAAGGCAGCAGCTATCCCGACGGCGATGACAGTAACCACGGCTTTGGTGCTGGTTGGGACTGCTGATGCGAGTATAGGAAGGGAGGAGTTTCCAGGAAGTTCGGGCGTAAAGGCCATTTCGAAAGCAACAGATGAGCTGATCGAAGGAAAGAGTTGCCGAACGAGATGAGAAAGGGAACACCTCAAGGTTCCACTTTATACGCATGATAATACAACGGCGGCGGTTCGAACTCGGAGTTTAGCGAGTAAAACGAGAAGGAGGGTGGGCTGCGGCAGTGAAGGACCGGTGCTAGCATTGCAACGGAGCCGGAGGCGTTCTTTTTGCTCCCCGCAGGCGCACTCTGGCATTACGTGAAAGGATTATCGTCCTCAATCACTGTCGAAAATTTTCGACGGGCGTTTGAAACACATCATTTCGAAGCTGTGGGCATTGCAGCTAAGCGCGCGCCTGATATGATTGGCTACTATGATAAGAATTTCTCAACACGGTGTATAGTAAAGTTGAACTTAGACTTTGTGAATGATAATTCAGCGCCAAACCTTGGACTTTTTTCGTCCTCTCCAGTACGAAACGTAGTGAATTTCTCTCCGACCTGAGCAAGCGACTCCCGCTGGAATTCCACACCGACAATTCACCGCTATCGACGGACGCACATGATTCTCGGATGCCCGGCAAAGCGGCATTGACCTTCTTCGTCGGCATCTGTCTTTGTCTGCCAGTCGGATCTTCAATACAGGCTGTTCCGCAGAGAGACTGCGGAGATTGTAGCGACGAGTCCGAAACAGGGTTTGGGATAGCCACCAGTGTCGGATGTGGACAAAGTAGACTATCATTCCTCACAAATGAAGAAATAATCGCTTTGTTGGATAAGGGACAGCTTTGCCGTCAAAAACCAATAGAATATGTATCCCTGTAAGTAAGCTTGGCACTCAAAAAGCCAGAATACGATAGATGGACAGAGACTTGCCATCAGGAGACACGCCTTATTCCCCACAGAGGCGCGGGTCTTGAGCGCCAAATACAAGTGCTGGGTTGAACTGCCGCCTACGCAGCCATCGGCACATGGACAGCCGCAGCGGCCGTTCATAATCCATGTCGATGGTGAGAGCTAACCCGGGTTCACTTCGTTGATCCTGCTCAGGCGGGGTGTTTACTCAATCTAGGATTAATGTTTTGAGCTGTGCTTGCTGAACGGGGTTTCAATGGTGAGCTAACCTGGGTTCACTTAGTTGATCCTGCTCATGCCGGGTGTTTACTCAATCCAGGATTGATGTTGAGCTGTGCTTGCTGAACGGGCTTTCAACAACGCTGACTCACGCAC
Organism: Mycena polygramma; assembly: GCA_029449255.1. Lineage (NCBI taxonomy): Eukaryota > Fungi > Basidiomycota > Agaricomycetes > Agaricales > Mycenaceae > Mycena > Mycena polygramma. Next base: position 378,394 of record JARKID010000094.1, on the reverse strand, counting down.
CGTTATGATCTGTTTTTTGTTCATGCGCATGCACATTAAGGTGGGGGTATTTTCAGAATGGATCAGCAAGTAGAATGAAACGTAACACGAGAGGTCATTTTTGGTTCCGGAAAAGATTGTGTTGCACTCGGAAGCTATAATTCTTATTCACCAACCCCAACCGAGAAGAGCCGAGAAGGTATCAACACCACATACAAACTTAGGTTGAAGCATCCTTTGTTGAAATCAAAATCAAATCAATGTGAGAGAAGGCTCGACATAACCAGTGAATGTCACTGAAGCCTATCTCCGATCCATATCGGGCAACATCCGATCAAATGCGGTGCAAAATCTTACGCTTTGACCGCACTTATCTAATCTAATCTCATTTCCGCTTCCAAGCACGCCGATCATGATCGCCGGCATCCAAACCGGGAAACTAATTCTAGATGCCGAAGATCTGAGATCTCCAAGATCGCGTGGGCTTCGCAGATTCCTCCCAAAAACCTCCGTGATTTTCAAAGTTCCTCAGTCGAAATTGCGAGTAGAAAAAATAGTGCCGGAAACTCACAGCGACGGCGGAAAAAGTCAGAGACTGCACAAGGGAAACAACAAGAAAACAGAGAACTAAACGAACGGTACACATCTCATAATTATAAATCTCAAGTCGATTCAGGACACAGAGCCATATCGCCAGAGCACAACCCCCACGCGCTCGCCCCATGTCTCTGCTTTTGTGGTCGTCCCTTCGTCCACCGGCATGTCCTTCTCCTCAGCAGAAGCGCTGTCACGGAACCGCACCCCGCCCTCCCCAAGATCCACCGCGTCCTTGCCCAGAGCGTGGTACAACACCTCCGGCGCGCCGTCGGCCTCGACACGTGTGACATCCCACCGCGGCTCCTCCTCGGCGGCTGCGGCTGCACCGGCGTCCGACGCCTGAGTAGCAGGGGTGACAGAAGCAGGCGAAAAGACGAGTAGCCCGTCCGGGGTGACGAGGTGCACCTCACGCGGCTTCTCCTTCTCCTTGGGCGGCGGCGGCGTCTTCTCCTTTTTAGTCGGCGTCCGACTCCTTGTCCTTTCCCGAACGCCAGTCGGCGTCCTCTCCCTCTCCCTCTCCCTCTCCGCGGGCGTCTTCTCACCCACATCCACATCCGCATCCACCACCTCCCCATCCTCCTCCATCTTATCTTTATCCTTATCCCCAGGCTCGTCCTTCCCGCGCTCCTCAAGACCACCCACATCCCCCTCCATCGCCGCCGCATACACCTCCTCCAGTCCGCTCACCCGCCTTCTCTTCCGCGCGCGCCCAGCGTCCGCGTCCGGCTCTTCCTCTTCCTCTCCCTCGTCGACGGCTTCGTCCCTCTCCCGCTCGCCATCCTCCCCATCAACCGCCATCCTCTCCTCGTCGTCTTTCTGAATCTCAACGATGACGGGCTCCGGCTCAGGCTCAGGGAACAAAACACCCCGCACCACCTCCGAATCGTACTTGAACCTACCCCAACACTCAGCTCACAAACAGAGAAAACGAAAACGAAGACACGCACCCAACACCCTTGCCCTGCTTACTCCCAAACCCACACACGACCGTCCGTCCCCGCAGCGCTCCCCGGTCCGCCGCCAGCGCCGCGAGACACGCGCACCGCTCCTCCGGTCCGTGCTCGCACTTTTCATTTTCGTCTCCGCTTTCGCGCTCCTCAGGAACCTCCCACACAACACCCAACACACTCCCATTCGCACCCGCGCCCCGACTCGTGGGCGGGTGCGCGCGCTCCCACGGACGCGTGCGGCGCTTGAGCGGGCGCGCGGGACAGAGCAGCGAGCTGCACGCGCGGAGGCGCGTGTATGCTTCGTTGTCTTCGCCATATGTGTACGCGTTTGGGGAAGCAGAAGGGAGAGAAGGGTCTTTGGCGGACGCGAAGGACACCGTAGTAGCGGCGGCGGCGGCGGCGGCGGTGGCTGAAGGTAGGGAAAAAGCGGCGGAGGTACACGCGAGCTCGACCCTCCTGGCTGCGTACTCCGCGAGGCGCTGGGCGCGGTTGGGACGCGTGCGTGCGTGGGCGGCGTTTTTCTGCAGGTGTGGTTAGAACCGAAATAAGAGGGAGACCAGAGAAAAACGACTCACCCCCTCAACCCACACCCCAAGCACCTCAAACGCACTCCCATCATGCCCCGCGCCCCAGCCTCCACTGAGCAATGCGCGCCCGTCGTCGCTCGGGTCGTCCGCCTCTCCTGCTTCTCTTCCTCCTCCTCCTCCTCCTTCCCCATCCTCCTCGCCTTCTTTCCCCAGCGCACGCTCCTCGTCGAGAGACTCGCGTTTGACCGGCTTGGGGAGGGCGGGTTTAGCGATGGGGACGGGGGGCACGGGCTCGATCTCAATCTCGCCCTCCTCCTTCCCGTCGTCTACCTCCTCTTCCTTCTTCTCGTTCTCCTTCACCTCCTTGTCACCCACATCTTTCCCCTCCTTGTCTTTCGCAGTCTCCTTCGCGCCCTCCCGCGCAGCCGCCGAGATCGCCGCCGCAAGACTCGTGGCATTGGCAGTGGAGGGAGAAGGATGAGGCGTAGGAGCGAACATATCCGCCCACCCCCTCACACACCGCGCGCCCCACCCGCCCACGAAGCGACCCACGGCCTCCGTCGCGGCCGCCCCTGCTACCACGTCTTTCGCGTCTTTTTCTTTGGGGTCCTTCTCTTTGGGGTCTTTATCCTTTGCGTCTTTTTCTTTGGAATCTTTCTCCTTCTCCTTGATCGCGCCCTTCTTCCCAGCAACAGCATTCAAACTCGCACCCGAATTCGCCCCCACATTCGCGCCCGAACCCACCTCCCCCCCACCCGCCCCACCACTCCCCGACCCAACAACCCTAACAACCCTCACCTCAACCCTCACATCCCTCCCCTCCCGCCTCGCGCGCGCGAGCGCACTCCAGCGCACGAGCCCCGCGTGCACGGCCGCCGCGAGCGGGTGCGAGTCGTCCGTGTAGAGCCGGCGCGAGGCGGGGAGGTGTGTCGGCGCGGGCGGGGTCGCGGTATTTGCTGGATCTGAGTTCGATTTGGGGTTTGCGTTTGGGTTAAGAGAGGAGGAAGTGGCGAGGGAAGTGGAAAGTGAGGTGGAAAGGGAGGTGGAATTAAGAGAGGTGGAGAGCGCTGTAGAGAGGGAGGTGGCGAGCGCGCGCGCGGGGTTGAGGTGCGAGTGCGAGGCGGGGTGGAGGGGGTGGCCGTGTGCGAGGTGGTGTCGATCGCGCTCCCGTTCTCCCATTTTATTGTCGCGTTCGTGCTCCCTATCGCCCATCTTTTCCCGTTCCCGTTCGCGATCTCTCTCTTTATCCCCCGGGCGTTCGCGTTCTCCCCGCGCAGGCGACGAAGCCGAGCCCGTCACGGCACCAGGCAACGCCCCGCCCCACACGCGCATCGCGGGGGCGGCGCCGCGCGCAGAGGGGAGGTGGGCCGCAGGGAAGAGCAGCGTTGCGCGCGTTTCGAGCGCGAGGAGGTCGGGGTCGTCTGGCTCCGCGCTTGTGCTTGTATCTTTGGCAAGCAGAGACGAGTCTTTCCCAGAAAGGCCCGATTCCAGTTTTGTGGCGGTGGTGGAATCGGCAGTAGAGGCAGAGGCGGAGGCAGGAGGTGTGAGAGTTGCCGAGCCAGTAGGAGTGAGAGCAGCAGGTTCGGCCGGGAACGCATACGGGAAGGGCGTGCGCGGGAAGACGAACGTGCCCAAAGAGATGGTGCGCTTCGCGCGGAAGACGCGCTCGAGCGGCTCGCGCGGGGGCGGGGGCGGGGGCGCGGGGGTAGTTACAACTATGCCTGATTTGCTATCAACCGCGCCCGGAGGACCGAGACCTGCGTTCGGATTTGAATTCGGGTTTGGGTGAGCCGCCATGTTAGGATTCATACCCGGATCCCACTCGCCCTCAGCCCAGGCGTACACGTCGCGCGCCTCCCGCTCGCGCTCCCGATCGCGGTCTCGGTCGCGCTCCCTCGGCTCCCCGCGCTTGCTGCTATGCGCCTTGGGCGCACGCGGCGGGCTCGCTTCGCGTACGGGGACGAAGGACGTGTGGAACTGGCCTTGGAAGGTACGCTGTCCGGGCCCACCTTGCTGCTGCGGTCCTTGGGGCGGCTGCTGCTGATGTGGCGTGGGCAGCGGGGGCGGCTGCGTCTGCCATGCGAGCGAGGGGTGTGGCGAGTGCGGGGCGAAGTCGCGCGGGTCGCGCTCGCGGTCTCGTTCCCTATCGCGATCTCTGTCCCTCTCTCGATCTCTATCTCGTTCCCTATCCCGTTCGCGTTCACGATCTCGGTCCCTCTCGCGCTCGCGTTCACGCTGGTCCCGGTCGCGCTCGCGCTCGCGTTCTCTATGATCGCGCGGCGGCGGCCCCGGCTGGCGCAGCGCACCCATAGGCGCATACATGGGCGACGGCTCGTTATACGCCTGCGGTGGTGCAGGCCCGCCCGGGCCGGGTGGTGGGGATGGGTACAACGGCGCCTGCTGGCTGCGCGGGGCGTACGGGCCCGCTGCACTACCCTGCGGCGGCGGGGGCTGGCGCGGATAAGGCTCGCGGGCGTATGGCTGGCCATATGGTGGCTGCTGGGGCGGCCATGACTGTTTTTGCTGTGGTGGTTGTTGGGGCGGGGGAGGAGGGGGAGGCTGTTGTTGTGTGGCTTGCTGGGGCCAGCGGAGAGGGTCTTGTTTTGGGGGTCTGCGGTCGGACGGGGAGTCCTGCAGCAGCGAGGCGACGTTCATCCCGAGAAAGGCGCGCTGGCACGTGCACACAATCGAAGAAATGGCATTGTCGCACGCTGTCGGTGGGCGATGATCCGGTTACCTCCTGCTCTTCACCGTCATGACCAAGCCAGCAAAACTCCTCGTCTGTCTCTGAACTTGAGAATTTTGGCCGATCCATACGCTCACTGACTGCCGCTGAGTGTGCGGAATACCCAGGTTTAAAGCTGCACGAGGTTCGTCTTATTTCCTAAAAGTCCGTACACACAACATGCTGCTATATCAGTTTGATGCCCTACTTCAAGGGAGGACTCATTGATTCTCGATTTCAACTGCCCCCGACGTCGCTGGGAGAGTCAACCGCGAAGACGTCTGTGGCCGCTATCTCTTGTCGAGTACAATCTATGGAAGCCGTCTCTCGACTTGATTGTCGTAACTAAATCTGCCGACCTGATCTGCAAAATCTGCTGCGCCACTCTTCTGGAAATCCCACTTTCTTGTGGCTTCCGCGAACATTCAACAAACTCACAATGATGACTCACAATGATGACGATAGAGAGCTTGAACGTTCCGGATTCTTGATCTCTCAAATTCCTACCCTCTCGCAAAAGAGCAACGCGAAGCAAATCCGACAGAAATGTGTGCAATCCGTGGGAAGCTAATTCACGCCTGTATTCATACCTCGATCGCTTTCCTCAGTTTGTACGTGGGCGCAATAATGTTGCCTGCTGGGTCCTCTTCTCCTACCCACACGACGAATTCTTCAGTGAGTCCAGCGCTGGAGGCAGAGAGAACCATTCCCCACACTGGTGCCCTATCTCGTGTCTTTGCCGGTCACCTTGACGCATAAAAAGGTGGTTGTCTGTCTTGTGCTGGTGGTCCGCGTGCGGCACCGTGTATCTTTCCTTCCCATACACCGTGCTGAAGAGACTTGCTTACATGAGGGGCCGAGCGCAGTCGTGGTGGGTATGCAAGCAGCAGGCGGGCAGTGGTGGGAAGCGAGCGCAGTGGATGTATAACTGTTATCTTATAAATCCTCAACGCATCCCGATACAAAAAGGTTGAAAACCCCCATTTGTGCAGGGCCTGGCATCGGCGGGCCTCGAAGAATGAATTCAAGGGATCGCAGTGCACGCCAAGAGCCGTCGATATTGAGACGGCGTTCTCACCACGGGTAATCCTGGGCCCCTGAAGTTAAATCGTACGTTGAAAACTCGCAAAAAACCCGGGGACGTCGAAACGGAGGTCTTCGTGGGACGGATGTGGTATAATTGCCTGATACATGAATTACGGTACCATGCATACAGCATAGGGTGAGACAAAAGCTTCCCGACTTCAGCAGAGAAGGCTCATGACGGAGGTTAAGTACATGTATCGAATCGGGCATAGATCGACCCCGAAAAGCTAAAGGATAATTTAAAGAGTAACCTCGCTGTAATTCAGAGAGAATAATGGCATTTATGGGGCAATGGTGAAGCGCGAGTTTTACGCGCATTTCCAACCTGCCGATTTTTTGCGCGCTATTTTTTCGAATAATTTGAGTGGATTTTGCCGCGGAGCCTCATGTGCCTGGACTTCCAGCGCGGCGTATCATCTCCATTGACCGATTCTGTGGCAGCATACACACGATGCAAGAGAGAGGCGCACATTCTGTACGACATCGAATTATAATGGCAGCGGTCTGGGCGGCGTGTAATGTCAAGTATATCGTGTGGTGTGGCCAAGGCAAGTGGAGAGGCTTCGGGTGTACGACACGAATCAGAAGCCCCGACGCGTCCTTTGGGGACAAAGGGCTATTAGAAGGCGAGATATACTAGGACGCGGATCGGAAGGCCAGATGTAGCGGCGTCGTGGGCAAAAGCCTAAGGAGAAGAAGAGCTATCATTGGGAAGCTGAGGCATGTATGCGGCATGCCGAGGGAACCAAATCACGATCGGAGCTTGACAATAGCAACCTTTGAGGATATCCTGCTTGTAGCTTGAGTTGTCGTTCAAGCAAGTACGTCATGGCCCGGGGATCACAAGCAAATCACAAGCCTAAATAAAATTTAGGTAGGCTTCCTCCTTCCTCTTATGGCTCATGTCACTTGGTAAAGAGCATAAGAAAATATGTTTTATGGTGCCCAGCTACAGTGAAGAGGGGCTTGAGTCCAAGTCTTTGGACATCACTTCGCGATCCTCGGAAGCAGGTGAACAGGGGCTTTGTCGCACGGGTGACAATCAAAGTGGTTGCCCCTGTAGGACAACTGCCTATCTAGCTTACCCTCGATACAATCACGTCCGAGGCAAGCGACATTTGTGGGGGGGGGGAAAGGGACCCCCGATCCCTTAACCCACTTGAACATCATTCGGTAGCAACTTGATACTATACCACACAAAATGGCGGAAAGCAGCGACTATCTCTGCATGGGAACCGGCGGGACTTTGCCCAACCAGTATACCAGCGCGACGGGCCAGTTAATGCCGCTGAGATTCCGAGTACATGCATACACGTGTAGGCAACGTGAATGACGAGGTTTCGAGCTGGAAACGTGGATGATGGTGGAGTCCGGATGGAGACTCCTAGCATCCACATTTTTGGGGAAGTCGATCTCGTCGCGGGCATGGCAAGAACCTCTCTGCACAGTGATTGGTCCAAGAAGGATGTACTGTCTGTTCAAATTCGGGCGACCGATCGCAGGGTTTTTTTTTTTGCTGCGTATAAGGCGGGCGCGTCGGACAGCGCGGTCTGCGCCATTTTGTGTGTAGACTGACACATGCCGGTGGTAGGCCGCTGACTCAAGCGGCCCAGCCTGCTGCGACGGAATGAAAAGGGTGCTTCCTTGTTTTGACGTGGTGCTTCCTTGCTTTACCGTTTCTTATCAGTTACTTTTTGCCGTCCGAGTCGCGAGGCACCAAGCCTGCTGCCGGAGAGCTTATTGCTTGACCATTCCATTCCATATGCACGCGGAACGCGACGGTTCCGCAAGACTATAAGTAAAAGGCACGAACGAACTCCATCTCAGTTCAAGCTCGCTCTCCCCAGCTCGTCGTGTCCACTGGTCTCCTACTAATATGCCCACCATTCGTGAAGCACCTGAGCCATTCTCCATCGTAGCCCCCGCGCTCGCAAGAGACATCCCGATCCAACCTCTGGCTGTCATCACTACGATCGTGGCCGTTCCGCTCGGCGTTCGCTATGCCTCCCCAGCACGCCTAACCGCCATCCTCGACGATGCCATTTCCAAGGCGAAAGCAGCACACGACGAAGCGGTCGAAGCAGGCCAGATCTCGCGTTCCCAGATGCGTACGTTCAAAAAGTGCGCTCAATGCTTCCCATTTCTTCCATGTTTATGCTCAACCGTGCGTGGTTTAGCCTGAAGCGAGAGGTCTCTGCCATAAAGGTGGAGACGCTACGCGATTCCCAGTCATATTGGAGATTGCTGTCGGGATTTGTGAAGGGTCGGACTTTCACGGTGCTTCGCTGCATCTGGAAGGTACAAAAATTCGAGAGTGAACTGGAGGTGATTTTTTCTTCTCGTTTGCAGAGGCGCTTCGTTGACCAGGATTTGAATCACAGATACAGAGGGAAACTCGAACAGTGCGACTCCTCTAATGGCACGCAGTGAGTGATTGAAAATAAAACACATAGACGCACTACGGAATTGTTTGGAACATCTCTGAAATGACATCATCGAGACTTGGCAATTTTCTGTGGGAGTGGCGAAAGCAGGAAGAGAGATAAAATTTCGAAACACTCACTCCTTCCACACCCCAGCGCCCCAAACGTGCTCCTCAAACGTGCACCATTGTACTTGTACTCCGCGCCGCCGCTCAGCAGTGTGAACCATCGTTGCTTGGGTCGTCCTCCCTTCATTCTCTCCCCATCTTCGTGCTCTTCCTCCTTCCTGGCTGCCGTGCATCACGTTCGTCTACCTGCGTTTTACGGGCCGCCGAACACACGAGAAAAACGAAAAGTCGCACCTTCCAACAAATTTAAAGCGCCCGCTGCCTCAGTCGCGTCTCCTGCTACCGACCCCGCCACTGGCCGCGCGCGGTAACGAGGGACATATGGAAGCCCTCAGAATATGCGCTTCCAGGGCCCAGTGACGTGCGGTCGCGGTCGCGATCTCGATCTCGGCATCGTCGGTCCCTTTCGCGGTCCCGTTGGCAGTCGCGATTCCGCTAGTTGCAGTCGCAGTCGCAGTAGTCGCGCTATGGCAGCAGTGGCCGCCAGCCAGCGTATGGATGACCGTACATACGAGGCTGTTTTGCTGCGCCGCGGTTCTTGTAGCGAGGGAGCGAAGTCGGATTGATAACGGCGCCGGAATGGTTTATTTGCAGCGCCAGGGCAGACCTTGTTTGGGGAACGTCGGCGCGGCGGCGGCTGGCGGGCGCGCGGGCGGGCGGGCGGCGGGGCGGCGACGACGATGAGTCTGCGAGAAAAAGATCACATCAAACCTAGATCAAGCGGTCACATCACGCTGACGCCTGCCGAAGCCACTGCCGTGGCCTGCGTTCTGGTTGTGCGCCTCCTCCTCCTCCTCTGTGAATGCCCGGTGTTCAGCGTATGCCGTCTGGTGCGGGATTTGCGAGCGGGTTTTAAGCTGCGGGTAATATGTACCGCTTGCGGGTTGGTCTCATTTTATTCAAAATATTCCTCGCTCAAGTTGAATGAACAAGTTGTTCGTGGCATGCTGCTAAAGTCCGGATGCGCGGCCTTGTGGGAAAGCTGAGGATCTCTTGTAACCTGTTACGCCGAATACAAGCGTGTTCGCAACCTGGCCATCGCCACAGTCCGGCGTACGCTTGACTTCCCTGTCATCTCCTCTTGATCTCCTCGGTAAAAAAGCAGACCCGGCACAGGGGAACCCAGGTCCCACATCTCCAATCTTCCACCTGCATCCATCCGTCCATCTCTCATCTCATCTGGATCTCAGGATCTGACCCGGCCGGTTACGCCTTGTTTCGTCTGTCGCTTCTTCCGAACCCGTGGCTTCGGCGCAGGGAATAATATCTTTGATACTTTATCTGCACAGTGTTGAATTATGATAGGCTTTCTTTGGCTGATGCTGGCCCCCACAGCAACAAAACCGTCTGCTCTACGGGCTAGTTCGCTAAGCATCATGAAAATGCCCCGGATACCGTTCCGACACTGTCTAACCCGATTTGGCAGCGTAGGTATACGAAAACGTATGATAACGGCAACATTTCCGTTACTGCGAGGTGGACCGTGGAGGCACATCCGGTTGGCCGCGTAGCCAAACGTCAGAACAGACTTGTGCTACTGAATTCTCGGGATTTGACCAACGTTGAACGTGGCTAAAATCGCGGTCACCTGATTCGGAGAATGCAGGTAGCAAGTACGTAAGTATCGACATAGTAATCCTCCGCGCGTTCCCTTTCATTGTGCGCTTCCGGATGTACCCGTTCGTGCTTACGCTTCCCCTGACTCCACACTTCTGCTTCCATTATCTTACTTCCACTTCTACCACTTTGCATAGACTTCATCCCTCGTCAGAATCGACCTGAACCGAGGTAGACATGAGGTGGATGACCTCACCTGTCACCGTAAAGCTTAGCTCCTAACAAGCTTCCCAAGGATGAAGTATCAGTGCAGTCGTGGTTGCATTAGATATCTCGATCGCAAATCAGAAACAAGGCGCCCGCGAAAGACTACAAGTCAAGCTTCAACTCCTCGTGTTTTATGGCACGCCGCTCAAAGCCTATAAGTAGAATTCGCGAAATCGAAAAGAACTCCCACTCTCCCCGGCTTATCGTGTCCCCAATATGCCCACCATCCGTGAAGCAGCCGAGCCATTCTCCATTGTCGCTCCCGCGCTCGCAAGAGACATCCCGGTCCAACCTCTGGCTGTAATCACCGCGGTCGTGGCCATTCCCATCGGCGTCCACTACGCCTCCGCACTGCGCCTGACGACCATCCTTGAGGACGCGATGGCCATGGCGAAAACAGCACATGACGAAGCGCTCGACGCAGGCCAGCTCTCGCGTTCCCAGATGCGTACGTTCAAAAAGTGCGCTCAATGCTTCCCATTTCTTCCATGTTTATGCTCAACCGTGCGTGGCCCAGCCTGAAGCGAGAGGTCTCTGCCATAAAGGTGGAGACGCTACGCGACTCCCAGTCGTATTGGAGATTGGTGTCGGGATTTTTAAAGGGCCGGACTTTCACGGTGTTTCGCTGCATCTGGAAGGTAAAAAAATTCGAGAGTGAACTAGAGGTGATTTTTTCTTCTCGTTTGCAGAGGCGCTTCGTTGACCAAGATTTGCATCACAGATACAGAGGGAAACTCGAACGGTGCGACTCATCTAATGGCGCGCCGCCAGTAAAACAGAGTATCCGGTTGCCGACTAGGGACCTGATCACTTACATCGTTCGTATAATTCGGCGATGTAAACCCGTCTGGAATTGCTCATATCGTTGATACCATGTCGATCCGGTTTGTCGGCGAGTTCCGGGATCCAGGGAGCATGAGCGGGACCAGCTTCATGGGACGCGCCCCGCGAAGTGTGAGGTGCTGTGCATGGTCCGGGGTGCGACATGGTTGTGTGGTTTGCTAATGCCAGCGCGGAGGTCCTGTTTTGATGGAGTGGCGGCGGGACGGCGAGAGGCTGGCAGCGGCGAGGTGCGACGTCCGGATCCGTGATCTGATGCCACAACTTGCGTCCGACAGACACGAGGCCAACCGCTCGAATCGTTAATGACAAGCGTAAATGGACGGTGGCTTCGACCAAAACAAGGGTAAGCTCTATTCCAAGCTGTCACAAGCTCTCCTTGCTCCTGCTGCTAGTAGTGGCAGCCTCACGCGACCACGCTCTCATTTTAGCGTCCGTCTCCGCTTTTCGGCGGTGCGCGCGCTCCCACGGAAGCATGCGGTGCGTGAGCGAGCGGAGGAGGCGCAGGGATCATGGAGGCGGGCATGTGCGAGATCGGCAGCATCCGAGAAGAGATGGAGAGGGAGAAGCCCTCTTGGCAGGTAGTCTGGGAGGGCAGCGATAACGGCAGAACGCCGCGCGAGGTCCGACGTTGAGTGCGCGCACGCGTGAGCGGGGGCTTCTCCAATATTGCACTCGGTTTCTAAATATAGGAAAATTTGAAGGAATGAGGGCACGGATCGCACAAGTGTATCTCGATTGTAGAGCAAAAATGCACGGCGCGCCGAACACCACACCGCTCATTGGCCCGTCGGGCGCGGTGGAAGGATAGAAACCGAGACATCGGTGGGTGTTTCCAGTGAGGCCATCAGAGGGTCTTGTTCGGAGGGCGACGGACGGACGGGAGTCGTGCAGCAGGCTGCAGGCTGCAGCAGCGACTGGGGAGTCGGATCGAATCATCCCAAGAAGGGCGGCGCGCCGGCACGGGCCCAACGACATTGACATGTCCCACGCTGTCCACGGGGAATGATCCGGTTCTCTCCTGCTCTCAACCATCACGATATGGCCACTCACTCCTCGCCGGCGCTCACTCACTCCTCCTGTCTCCTCCTCTGCGACTCTGACCCCGGGAAACATAAAGGACCGTATTCTGACTGGCGCCGAATTTTGCGGAGCACCCAGATTCAAAGCTACAACAAGAGGCAGTATGTAGGTCTATTTTATAGCCCAAGTCCATAGCATGCCACTGAATTCAGTTTGATGGACCGTACTTCAACTGAGGACTCTCACTTCTCAAACTCTAAACTGACCTCGATGTCAATCGCCAATGGGAGAGCCAATCGCAAAAAAGTCCTTTGGCCGCTATTTCCTGTCGAATGTGCTGACGGATCTCTGATTACCAGTGGGTGGAATGGTTAGTACTGAACATTATATGGGACCTTTCTGCTTGACGGCCTGATATTGCAATATATGGCAATGTATTGCCGCATATGCCAAAGATCCTTCCGACAGATGAGTCCATGGCAAGTTATTTCTTGGCTTCACCGTTGCAACCAAATCCGCCGAATTGACACTAAGTGGACAAAAGAAATGACCGATCATGTTTTGGGGATTTCTGATGCCCCGGAGCACATTTCGGCTCAAAATCGAGTGTGTGGGTGACGAGCACCTCGACGCCGACCGTTTGGTACAGTTGATGGCATCATGACACTTTGATGCCGCATCGAAATGGCTGAAACTTGGCCAAACCCCGGAATTGGCATTTTTCAGCGGCACGAGTGACTTTTTTCAAGACATCTGGAATCACCCAAGTTCAAGATTATGATGCTGAGATTCAGCCTACACTTTGAATTATGTAAAAACATACATGCAATAACGAGCTATGGCTCGCACAAAATCACCATTTTTGCATCAAACCGATCAAAATCGGCGAAAAATGGCCAAAATGCTGGTTTTGTGGGCGCCATAGCTCGCTATTGCCTGAATATTTTTGCATAGTTTAAAGGTAGGAGTTCATCGTAACTCCTTGAACTCTCACTTGGGTGATTTCGAATGTGCTGAAAAAAATCACAGCCTCAGTAGAAAAATGCTGATTTTCCTGTTTGGGTTATTCCGATGGCTCATCACCAATATCTGATCGGACTGATGGCAACAAAATGTCCGCCTCGACTTGCTGCTGCAGGGCTGCAGGGCAGACTTTATTTTGGGCAGAAACATGCTCCGATGCATCAGAAATGCCAAAAACACGATCGGTCATTTTTTTTGTCCACTTAGTGTACAATGACTTGGTTCAAATCCCAACCCTCGGGCGGAATCCTTGCGGAAAACAACAAACTTTCAACGATAGTGCGCTCGACCGTGCTTTGAAGTAGGGCTTGAGGCCCTATGGAGTCGCTTTCAATTGTGGATTTCTGGAATTCCTTCCTCGGCACAAGAGCCAAGCGCGAAGGGTCATCCCTATAAATCCAGCTCCCGTTGGTTTAAACCAACTGTGCATTCTTGGACAGTTTTTTCTTAAACCGTTTAAGCGGTTTAAACAGTTTGAACCCGTACATACAACGCTAATGATGTACAAGATACTATTAGTCTCCGTGCTGTTTTAAACCGTTCAGACCGTTCAGACAATTGAACTGGTTAAACGCTTTCAACGGCCTCAGCTCCGCAATGCCGGATTTGATGCAACACCCGCAGACGATAAGAGAAATCCGACCTTTGTTGGTGGACAATGGGAGGATAGACAAGTCGTAGAAGGTATTGAATCCTATCCGAATGTCAACGGGAGGTGAGCGAGAGCGGATCGGTGGGATAGGATAGGATAGAGTCGCTCAGTGTGTCCGACAGCAATCGTTGAAGAGTCATCGAAATTGAACAGTGTGATAAGGAATCCCTGACATTCAGACTGCCAGTCTCAAAAGTCGCCACAAGTCCACCAGAACTTAGAAGACATCCCACGGCAGATAGGAAGAAGCGGTGAGATCACAGCCTATTCTGGCGCAGGTAATGGTGCAAGACATAATTTAGACAACGCGTGAACCAGCAAAGGAGGCCCGCCGGTAGCACCTGCTACGAGTAAGTGGCACGGACGGATGTCATTATCTGGCGCATTGCAAATCGGCCCGGGGTTGGACGAGCGAGGCAGAGGTTTGAACCGGTCGCTTGAGACGAGGGATATTCGAGCCCCGCGGCCGCATCGTGAGTGTCAGTGAAAGTGTGGTCTTGGTGGTCGGAGACAAGAAGGGTTGTTTGTCCGTGTGGAGTAGGTGACCGCTTTGTTGCTCATTGTTCGCTCTCTTTGTTTCTGCTTTGGTTCCTCGCACGCTGCTCGTTCTGAGACCGTCTTCTTCCTTTCACTGATCCTCCAAGCCTGCCTCTCACTGCATTGCGATCACGAACGCCGCGCTGCGCCGCGCAAGTTGCGCAACCCTCTGTCCACGGTCCGCGCCCAAGAACGGTTCGATCAAACAGGAGCTGAGTCGTAATCTCCCTTTGACTCGCGCTCAACTGAAATCGCAGGTGGCACACCCAAGTTCCGGTGAGAAACAACTCCTGCATCGCGCACCGGGGCTGAGTTGGTCGGATTTGGTCGCGGGGTTCCTCTAACCAACTCTCTGCGTTCAGTGCTGGCTTGTTTATAGGCCACTCGCCGTTTCCCGCTGCGACGCGATCCCATCACAGGACGACACCGAAACGACCCCACGGCGCTAACTCGACTCCGCCGCTCAATGTCCCCCAAGTGCGCGCGCCTGGGTAATCTTGAACCTAACTCATTCGTCGTGGTGGATCGGTTGAACCTTGGAGTCGACGTGCGTCGCTTACTTTGTCTGTATCGCCTGACTGACCTTTTCTCGTCGCCAGCACCGTGAATGACAGTGAGCAGCCGGCTTACATTTGACGTCCTGTCGGACTCCTTGCTTGGCTTGACTTTGACCCACCTTGCTTGTGAATAGATCTAGGCCCCTCGGACGCGATGTAATCACGAGGGACTACTTCAAAGTCGTGTACACCAAGTGTGTGTTTGGCCGGTCTTCATTTTCCCCTTTAACTGACTTTCCTGGTCCCATAGATTACCGCGGCTATGCTCATCTTTGGTTCATTTCCAGATGCGAGACTTGCTTGACTTCATTATCTGCCTGACTGAGAACTTTTTTTTCGCGATGGCCTGAATTGGGCGTGGGGAGTTGAATGGGCTTAAACGGTTGACTAGAGTTAAGCAGGTGAATTGTCTTAAACGGTTTAAACGGTAACCAAACCAGGGAGACTGGTGGTGCATCACATATATCATTAGTGTTGTATGTACAGGGGGTTCAAACTGTTTAAACCGCTTAAACGGTTTAAGAAAAAACTCTCCAAGAATACACAATTGGTTTAAACCAACGGGAGCAGGTGACAGACTTTGAAACAAAGATACAGAAGGAAACTAGAGCAGAGCGACTCCCTTGAGGTTGCCTGTCAACCGACTGAGCATTTACTGCCGAATTTTACATTACATCTGGTTTGTATGGTCGTCGATCACTACCCTTTGGACTCTTTCATATTGTTTACATCCCCTCCCTCTCATATATTAGTGCAGTACTTATCTGGCCACCAAGTTAGCTCTGATTCAGGTCGAGGTGTTAGAAAAAAACATTTGTGCACTAGGGCTGTTGAATGGTATAACTGACTGTCCGCCGAAGTGCGCTTTGATAGTCATATGCTGATGCCAGCTAGACTCGAGTCGGATCCGTTTCGCCTGAATGACCGTGATCACCAGCATGAATAACCTCTTTTTGTTTTTAGGAGAAACGGGTACCGCTAAGCCCATTAACGTATAATCGAACGGCACGGAGTTGAAGAAATGGAGCTCTTCTGTGATACGAAAGTTGAAATCGGCAATTTCTCGCGGTTGACAGCACATTTTTTTTCTTTGCAAGGTGATGGATTGCAGGTTTTTCGGACAGCACCTCGCACCAGCGGGCAATTCCACTATGTGTTCAGCAATCTTGAGATCAATCAGACTCATGAGAACTGAATCCCAGCTAGAATCTGTCCCGCTGGGTTTCTGATCGGATCGGCTGAAAACGACTGAACTGTTCCCAGCCGAAAGCAGCACTTACTCTGGACTAGACGATTTCAAAATTTGCTGGCTTCTACTGGGCGGTGTCAAGATCGTCTAAATATGCCCAACACTGTTGGGTTTGCCCATTTCTTGCGGCCAGATAACATTGCAAATGAAGAGAAGAAAAAATTAAGTGCTAGCTACGGTACAGACAATTTCGGCCAATCCCAGCAGAACGAGGATCAAATAAGAAATTCTACAGGGATAATTACGGTCAGCTGGGAAGAGATATATGAACTGTTGGCAGACATCAGGTTTAATGTCCCGGTGGATGAACCCATGTTTATGACATGATTCAATTGCAAGGATCATGTAAGAGTGTGTCAGTTTGGTGTCAGTGGGCGACGATGGAAAAAAAAATCTCCACACTTCAGCAAACCTGTTACGTTCTTATGTTTTCTCGCTGGTTCACTTTGTCCATATTCTTTTCCTTCCACCGTAACTAAAGATTTGCCGTGGCAGACTGGTTACGAGTCTAGGCCTCGTGCGTATTTCATCCTCCTCAAATCAGCCAAGTCGCTTTCGGACTTGCCGCCTAAAATGACGTCTCCCTGTGCCTCTCTCGTCCAAAACCTACTTGGGCGGAGGTAGGATGCGTCCCGCATTGCTTTTCAACCTTGACAGTCTTGTTTTCCGATTTCCCAGGTAATGCAATATCTGATGCCATGACCTGCATCCGGCATACACGAGGCTAACCGCTCCAGTCATTAATGACAACCGTAATGGTCTCGTGTGGCACTGCTTTGCGCGAAGAAAGTTTTCTATTATTCGAGGTCCGGCCAGATGGCTCCTCTTAGCCCCGCACGAAGCCTGTTACTTACAGGTACCTCCTTCGACCAAAACAATATCAGTGATCAAGCCGCCCATAAGCCGCCCTCGCTTTGCTCCTTTCTGCAGACCAACCGGTGTCTTTACGCGTCCCTCCACCCTTGACCCGGCTTCATCTCCCATGCCGTCCTCGTTTCCCACCTGTTCCTGATTTACCATCGTTCCGTCGCAAGCGCCCAACACCGACTGCGAATTCCGCGTGTTTCTTAGTATTTAACTCCAGACGACGGCTTGTGTTTCTTGATACTTAACTCCAGACGACGGCTTGCATTTTCCGCCCACTGCAATGCCAGCCATTCGTGAGACGCCATACTCCATCGTTGCCTCAGCGCTCGCAAAAGACATCCCAGTCAAACCTCTGGCTGTGATCACCACGGTCGTGGCCATCCCACTCATCGTCCACTATGCTTCCCCGGTGCACCTGACGAAGATCCTTGAGGACACCATGTCTCGGGTCGATGTGTCATGTGCCGAAGTGTTCAAAGCAGGCCATCTCTCATATTCCGAAGTGGAGAGTTTCAACAGGTGCGCATACCATTTCTTCAAATTATTATGCTCACCTGTAGCCGCCAAGCCTTCAACGCGAGGTCTCTGCCATCAAGATGGAGACCCTAAACAACTCCCGGTCGTATTGGGGATCATTGTGGGGATTTCTGAAGGGCCGTACCTTCATCGTCCTTCTTTGCATCCGGAAGGCACGAGATCTCGAGACAGAAATTACGGTGAAGGTCGGTTTTTTGATTTGCACGACCGAGGAGCTGGTCGACTAACGTTAAACCACAGATGTTGAAGGAAACCCGCGCAGTTTGACAAGTACTCCCTGGATGTTTCGCTATCAGCGGAGCCAACAAATACATTTACAACACTGTCGAAGGATTATTGCGGATTATGTTATCGCGAATGGAGTGATCACGTACCCTGGACTTTGTCATATCGTTCGTTGGAATCCCTCTCTTGCATGTATGCCCCCACCCTCCCAGGCTCGAAACATTTTTTTCCCGAATGCCGACTTCCTTGTGGTCTATGCAATAGCGTGGTCGGCGAGGGGACAGAGTGAGAATGTCTCAGCATCATAATTCTACTAACACGCCCCCATCCGCGTCGGTCGCCAGTTGTCGGCGAGTCCGGCGCTTGAACGGGGCGCGAGGGGTTGAGCAGGGAGGTGCACAGACGGAGGCGCGCGTGTGGCGAGTCAATACCGCCGTCGCGGTCCGCGTTGTGGGAAGTGAGTTGAGAGACAGAAAATAAAACTCACCTCTGATCAACCCAACTCGAACGCGCTACCACCGTATCCTCGTGCACCAACCGTCGCGCGCTCCCTCTTTCCCGGACTACCGCGTGCCGCGTATCGGAATCGTCTACTCGGATTTCAGTTTCACGAGCCGCCGAAATCGCAGACGTAAGAGAAGTGCAAGTGCGCCCCTGATCTTCAGCAATAAAGAGCCCGTTGCCTCAGAGTGCCTCGCTTGCTGCCAAATGGACAAAGGTCGCGGACGCGGCATCGCTGCATCCACCTCGTGCGTGTTCACGGTCCCTTCGCGCTATCCCGCTCGCGGTCGCAGTGGTCGGGCGGTGGTGCTGGTGCTGGCGCTGGCGGAGGACACCGACGGCGCACGCGCGAATGGTCGGAGTACGCCCAACGGACTAGGTGGCGTGACGGTTAGAGGGGCAGCCGGTGCGGATAGGGCTTGGGCATATGGCTCGCCGGACGCGCTCAGAGGGACTGTGGGCCACGGTCGTGCAGGGGCGGTTGATGACGCCAGCGCAGAGGGTCTTACATAAAAGTGGAGGAGAGCAGGAGTCGTGCAGCTGGGAGGTGCCGTTCATCCTGACCGTGAGTTTGAAGACTCAGACTGAGACAAGACTCAGAAACTCAGAGGATTGAAATGTGATGACCATTGGGCGTGACAGCGCGCTGGGCACTCAATTCAATGTCTCACGCAGTCGGCGCAGAGTCACTCGGCGCGGAGTGATCCCGGGCCGGTTCCGGTTCTTTCCTCCCACTCTTCACCAACTCTTCACGGGAGTAGTCGTTACTAGAAGAATGGGAGTGGTACTCGGCCAAATTACGCTCTCGAGGTCTTCTACTCCTGCGACTCGGCAGCACCGTACCGCGTGCAGAGTGGTGCGGAATCTGCGACCATCTTGCGACCATCTGTCTGATTCTGCGGGTCCAGCCAAGGTCCAGCACCGTCCGTAACGAACCGAGGCGTCGAGGCGAACTTAACTCGTTCCTTGCCACAACTTGAAGTTGAAGTTGCAGGCTCCTGGTAAGTCGTTACTTATGGGTCCTTGCCTGAAAGTTCATTATGTCGCCCCGGTGTATTCGACCGCGCTTTGGCTCTGGACAGTGGATTCGGATACGGATTCCCACAATGCTGTCCTCGATGGTATGCCGCTGGCTCAGGTGATGTCGAAACTATACAAGCCAATTCGCAAATTGACCGCTGTAGCTTCCTACACTCCTTTGATTGCATCCGCAACCGTCGCGCCTTGCTTCTACAATCCACCTGGTCTTGAACAATACGAGTTAATCCAAAGCTAAAACTCGCGGCGCCTGGCCTAATTACTTCGGAAACAGAGACTTTCTGGTCGCTTCGGAAATCTTTACCCAAGTTCAAGTTGACTTGACGACGATTGCAATGTTGAATGCACAACCTACAACACTGGACTGACGCGATTGCTGTTTTCCTCAGCAATTCCCTCCGAGAGTCGCCGTGCCGGACCTGCTTTCTCAGCATGCTACCCGGAATGCTCCTACCCGGAATGCTCCTAGTAGACTATTGAGTCAGAATCCCATGGCGAAGCTCCTGAATTCATCTTCGCGGATGCAACAAACCTTGCTGGCCCCTCATCGTTCTTTTATTCGACTCGGGTCTTCCATTCGGCTGTCGAAAAGACTCGTGAAGCGTGGTAAGTGTTTTTTGTTGTCTATCCCTAGGCTATGACGCTGAGTCCGACGACGCGACGCTTACATGTTCCATTCAATGGATCAGGCGGTCTCGTCAATCCGCAGGCAGTCGCTCGCCCGAACATCAACCCACCATCCTTCCTGGCGTACAATCTCACAATGTCCCTTGCCTCCCACCGTGATCGCCGGGGAGCGACCCTACTAGTTTATCTGGTAAGAATCCAGTAATGCGGGTGCTGAATAGCCGTGGGCTGGTGCTAGGTCCGCCGCTGGCGTGCTTGATATCTATCTGGACAACTCACTTGAACGCCCTCCTCGCTGTGTGGTTTCATTGCTTTACAACGCACTCGAGCCAAGAGCGAAGGTGTGTGGTATGCCTGACGGCACTTCGCGGGCGACTCTCGCTACGGCATGGTTGGGGCCCACGCCAACCCGTTTGAATTTGAGCTACCCAGATCAATACAGCAATCCACCCGAAAAGCTAATCGTATCTGTGCTGTTACCCTTGCATTTGGTTATGCACGCGAATAAGAGAATCTTCGACCCCTTCAGTTTGGTAAGGTCCTCGATCGCCGCATCAGAAATCACACTGATTCTAATGTAGAGTTTTTATCTCAACGTTAAATCGGGGATCGTGGATCTCGCGCAGGCGCTCAAGCTCGGCCTAGACTTCTTTGCACAGGTATGCATCGTGCTCGCCCTCTGTTCAAGCTGTTTAAGTAGACATTGAACCAGGTCCGCTTGATGACATGACGACATTATATTGTGACCAAAAGAAATTCTGACACCAAAATGGAGGCCAGAGATATTCGTCGAGGTAGCGCGGACCGAATTGGAACTGATCATTCATATTGACTCGTGTCATGGATGGATTTTCCTCAGGCGAGTAAAATGCCCATAAAACCTTCTTTGAATTCCCCCGGACTTACTAGATCACAGAAGGCCGCCGTCGCAGGAAGTGTCCATTCATGTCGGAATCACAAGCATCAGGTCAGTCTGTAAAGTCCGGTCACATCAAATACAGTATATGTCGTGAACTATTTTGGATCGAAGATGAATGTCTCAAATCACAACTTGAAGCCCGAGAGGAAATCCTAGTGAACACGGAATAGTGAAGTAATCGTTGTCGCGTAGCCGTCAAATGACTTTAGCAACACGAACACACAACTTCCGGATGTCTATAAAGCCAAGAACTGTACATCACGTTGGCACTCACCCCCAACCCCAGCTTGTTTCCACTGCTGCTGGACCGCTTTTTTCCCCGGGAGTCGGAATGCCCATTGTTCGCGAAACACCATTCTCCATCGTCGCCTCGGCGTTCGCAAACAGCATACCGATAAGATCTCTGACCTTGATCGCCATGGTCGTCGTCATTCGGCTCTTCATCTACTACGCCTCTCCGACGCGCCTAACGACTGTCCTCGGGGACGCCATGTCCAAGGTCAAGAAATGCGGTGCCGAAGCGCTCGAAGCAGGCTATCTCTCGCCGTCCGAAGTGGACAGGTTCAATAGGTGCCCCTGCTTTGAATTTACTTCAGTTGGGTTTATCCTTAATCGTGCCACAGCCTCCAGCGCCGAGTCTCTGCCATCAACTTAGAGACCCTCCGCAACTCACGCTCGCAGTCGAAGGTGTTATTCGGGTTTCTGAAGGGTCGTACCTTCACCGTGCTCGACTGTATCCGGGAGGCACGGGATCTTGAGACACAGATCAAGGTCAATCTTCCGTTTGCGGCACCTAGTGACGCTGACTCCCCTTCAACTACAGATCTTGAAGGAGAACCCAGCAGTCTAAAGTCCCTCGTAATGTGTTCGCATATCTAGATCCCAGCTACTATCTCCTTTTGCTTTCATCAGATTGATATATATCATTGTCCGGATACTTCACCGCCCGGATTGAAATTGAAACATAGAGATCCAAAAGTCGGTCAAAGCCTGTTTTTTTTTTGTTATGCCTGTTCACGCACAAGACTGGTGCATGGTCTGGATACTTGACATTACTAGCATGCGTTTGTCCGCAGGCATAGCCACGGATCCATGAACGCCGGGCGTAAAGACCAAAAGTGAAGAAACGTCTCCTTTCTGTTGGTTGGGAAATCAAAAATCAGACAACTTCCCACGGTTCAAAATAGTGCGACAAGGCACCCGCCCTCTGTATCCCGGAGAATGCGGTCCCTTTTTGTTACTGCAATATCTATCAGTGATCTTACGATCCCGCGCGCGGTGTTGCGTACTCTAAATAGTGCGGCACGGCGCCCGCCCTCTTTTATCCCGCAGATGCGGTCCGTTTGTGTCACTTCGAACCTTATCAGTGATCTCACAATCCCGCGAGCGGTCCAGGACGTTGCATACTCTGTACATAGCACTGTTTGCAGGTGTGGAATATATGAGAGGCTGGCAAGCGGCGGGGCACAAACATCTCGGGGACTCCTGGGGACTCTGAACAATTGATCTCGTCTTTCTGTCACCTGCCTAGTTCTCGATTAGCATTAGGCTTTGAGATTCCGCCGCTCCGGGCTTCGTCATATTGTTATTTCTGCGTCAAACTATCTCATTTGGAAAGGGCGTTCAAGATGGTCCCGATACTCGCTTCAGTTGTGTTCATTATCTATTCCATTGGTCAGTCTCCAGCGCGAAGTGGCAGCCATCAATTCGGAGACCCTTAAAGCTCTCGCTTGCACTGGAAGACATTCTTTGGGTTTTCTAAAACGTCGTACCGTCACCGCGTCTGTATCCGGGAGGCACAGGATCTTGAGACGCATTGAAGGTTTTCCTACTGTGTTTGCATGATCACTGAGTTAACCAAAAAAATTGGAGTAAAATCGACTCAGCAGCTGTAACCAGATGAACATGAGCGTTGGCCCCGTCTCGTGTATTCTCGATACTGACGCTTACCTCGCGAACAGTCATAGATCTTGATTCTTGATCAGTCCTGGGGTGAAGCGAGATTAGATTAGATCTTACTGATGGCTTGGCGGTCAAAGCAAGTTATTGTGACCGCCGTTGATCCAACCAATGTCGGGAGACGTGTGCCTCTTGATGCCTCTTGATGCGCTTGTGACGCATCACATCGCGCCTCATTCCTGTAGTTGTCCATTTGGATGAAAAGTGCTGCTCAGTCCACCCAACTATGTTTCTTTGCATCCAGCCGCGACTTTGAAACCGCTCTTGCGGCAACCGTCAAGTTCTTGCCCTTCTCATTGGCTTCTTGCAGTTTCTGCTGACGATGCTAATGTCGCGGCCGGAGATGCCTCCGCACGACCGCATCCACAGGATGTCCGACGCATGTCATAATTGCCATTCCCAGTTCACGTCATCGGTATTTTGTTCCCACTGCGGCGAGCGTATCTCGGCTTGGACCACCCCTAATTAGAGGCAGTTCTGGCGCGTCCCACCCGGAGACTCGGAGCGAAAGCAACAGCGTCTATATCGGGATATCGATGACTGTTGCTGAAGCTGTTGAAAAGCGGACAGCGCTTGTCGACTCGGAGAGCCAGGGTGAAGGCCGGTTCGGGCATTCGGGAGTTGTGGGAATGGATAGACCTTTTCCACAGCGCTGGATGGTTATTCGCGGGTCCTTTGTTCATCACGAGCGAGTAAGTAGAGACCAGTTCCATAAGGAATCGGGTCAACGGAGGGACAATAAATTATAATCGTGCATCTACATCGTCACACGTCACAATTCTGCTTGTTCTGTATCTTTTACAAAGTCTGATAGCACACTGTGGATTTTGTCAGGAGCAGCAGCAACATGATCGACCAGCTCATCAGGGCATTGATGAAGACGGCGGCAAAAGACAAAAGACATGGTAAGACACGGAAGCGCAAGTTGGCAGTTGCGACCGCGCTACGGTTTGGGCAGCAAAGGGCCCTGACTCCGCCGTTTGCACTCGAATGGAGGTCCGGTGTTCGTGAGAAGCGTGTCAAAGGCAGTCCAACAGAAATCAACCGCTGTGATCAATCCGCGCCCGCATGGGGATCCGGCGTTCGTGAGACTCGGATGCAACGCTTTGAGGCAGGTTGAAGCGCCCATACCTTGAACGGCATTATTTTGGCGGCGTATAAAATGGAGCCTGGCTTTGTATGCAGGCATCCCACTGTTGCTGAACGACACTCTCTCTTGGGACTCATCTTTCCTAGTACCTACTACTGCGCAGATGTCCGCTGTCCCAG
The DNA here is from genome assembly GCA_029449255.1 of Mycena polygramma. Taxonomy (NCBI): domain Eukaryota; kingdom Fungi; phylum Basidiomycota; class Agaricomycetes; order Agaricales; family Mycenaceae; genus Mycena; species Mycena polygramma. The sequence continues at coordinate 354,332 of JARKID010000094.1, read as the reverse complement.
AACTCCCTGAAGCATCCCTCTCCGCCCTTATATCCGTGATACCAGCAAGCGGTACAACATCCATGGTCGTTCCCATCGTGGTCTGCTTTGTCGGGGCACTCCTCCTCCACTGCGCGTCGCCAGTGCGCCTCACACGTGTCTTGGTCAACGCCATTGCCGTTACCGAGAACACATACTTCGAAGCGCTTGAGACAGGTCTACTCGGTGCGTCCGACGTCGTGATTATAGGACCGATGGTGTCTAGGTACCTCAGTACCATCTTCTCCTCCTCAGAGATATCTTCTGAAGATCTGAATCAGGCTCCAACTGAAAGTCTCCACAATTCGCGATGAGACTTTGGACAACTCGCGGTCCAACTGGAAAGAACTCTGCGGCTTCTTCCAGGGTCGTAGTCTGATCATATTTCTTTGCGTCCGGGAGGTTCGCGACCTCGAGACTCGCATTGAGGTACACGCTCGAGTTTTTGTTGCGCCCCTTCGGATTTTAACCAAAACTTGCTTCCGAAGATATTGAAGGAAACTCAATTACGCGGGAGTGATTTGAACCCGCTGGCGATGAGGGCAGTTTCTCTTCGTCGACGCTGCACTAGCAAATGTCATGGGACTCATTCCTAGTGGACCAGTCCCTTATCTAGTTAATGTTGCTATCGAATTGCTGTCCTTATGCTGTCTGTCGAGAAACCGGAGGATGGTTTGTGTAGAACTAGGACACAGGAACTCTGTGGGTGGAGATTGTATTGTCGATGCTTTTAGTAAGTTTAATCGTTGAAGTTTGTTTGTGTGCAGCAGTTATGCCCCAGGTATGCCCTCATGAGAATAATAGCCAGAAGGGCCGTCGAGAGCGAAACGAGAGTGGTTGCGGCTAGCAATGCGGCTTCGCGCAGAATAGTTTACGATATGATGTGGGAAAGCGGTGCTCTCAGTGGAAGTGGGCAGCGGCTTCATGACAGCTTCGGTGCATGCCAAACTTCGAGCTAGCACTGCGCCGTGTGTGGTCGAGAGCCTTGGGCCCGGATCCCACGTTGTCGTGGAATGATCCGGTTCGCCTGAATTGAGCTCGACCTTAATACCGCCCAGCGTTAGGTCTCTTCTTCAACCTATCCGTATCTGGTACTCACTTGGTTCTGACTCAAATCAGATGCTCTCGCTCGTCAAAGGTCGGCTGATTGTCTGAAATTGTGCCGTTTTTTGACGCGTTCTTGACGCGCATTGTGGAAAAACCGGTCCAAATTGTCAAAGTTGTCTGTTGTGACATTTTCACGCGTTTTTTGGCGTTGTTTGACGTTGTACAACGTCACAATCAATTTGTCAAAAGTCTGATGCAGGCTCAGCGTTGAACCAAGCAACTAAGTTGTTGACAGTCCCAGCTCTGCCTGATATGACCAATGGCGATCCAGCAGTCATGCTACAAGAATTTGACGGGCAGATCTGGTTTTATTCGTGACGATAGGGCTAGGTGTTCTCCAGCGGTAGGGATTTGATACGACCCGCAAATATTTATTTCAAGCCACAATACTTGTGGAGAACGAGAACAATTTGTAGTGCTGGGATCCACCACGAGACATATCGTTGCACAACCTCTAGTCCGGTTTCGTTGCGGGCCAAACATTTTCAACCCGTTCATTCCCAGATGCGCTTTAGATGAGTTCTCACCGAGTCCTCATTCTGATATCGATCGTGTATTTCTTATTTCCGTTCACAATCTACTTGATCAGACCTCACACAAAGCCCCCCAAGAATTTCCAATCTCTTCCAAAACGATAACACTTTCTCCACCTAACGTCAAATTCAACATCCAACACGGATCATGATTCATTTGCGGATCATCCCGACTCCGCTATGTTCGGATCAATCGCAATAGTGATGGCTCTCTTTTCTTCTTCTTCGCAACTCCAGCGTACCCCGGCGGCGGCTGCGCGGCGAGCGTTAGGATGCACTACAGTCTTAGTATCCCGGAACCTGTCGTGCTCATATTCGCGGAACTACTGTCCCCCTATCCTAACGAGAACCTCAGCCATCGAGATTTAGCGGCCCTGGCGAGGACTTGCAGAACCTTCCAGGAACCTGCCCTGGATCTCCTATGGCGGGAGCAAACGACACTCGCGAACATGTTGAGATGTCTACCATCATATCTATGGCAAGAAAAGGAGTGCTTTGGCTGCCGTGAATTTCACGGAGATCGTCGTGCAATTACTAAACATGCCAGCTTTGTAGAGCATACTTGGTCCTATTCGGACGGAGGATTGGAATGTACCCTTGTCGTACGCTTCTCGGATCCAGAAACTGGCATTGTCCGACTCCAAATTCCATACTGCTGACATATTCGAAACAATCCGCTCCGGGCTTCCCTGCGACTACCTCTGCCCCAATCTCAAGAGACTGGTGTTCCAACTCAACACCGACTCTTTGTTCCCCTCCATTCACCTCTTTCTTGGCCCCAAGGTCGTAGACGTCTACATGTCTCCCCCGTCTTCACGTATATCCTCACTGTCCGGTCTACCACTTCGCTGCCGGGACCTGAAAAGGTTACCATGGATAACCTACTCCTGGCAGCACGATGACCTGCTACTCGCCACGGATTCGGAGATTGCATTGAGCCTGGAGCGAATCGAGGACCTCGACGTCGATAAACTTGATAGGGCAGCCATCGAGCATCTTTCCCGACTTCCTACCCTGCAATCACTGTCTTTGTATTCCCCCCAGTCACGGCATCTCGAACCCTCCTCCCGTTGTCCGAGTCGAACTCTCGAGGATTCCCCGCACTACCTCTTCCCCGCTCTCCGCGATCTCTGCTTCAGCGACACGACATTTGACTTCGTTCTCGAGTTCCTTGACATGTTGACCGAGGGTCGTCTGGACGGTGTGTAAATTGGCACATCTGACGCCGCGGCAAAAACTGCGACAGGTCAACTGTATGCCGCGTTAGCGAGCCACTTGTCGCACACCGCTCTCCAAATCCTCAGTGTAAAGCGTGCACAAGATAGTGAAATCGATACGCCACCAGCAGGTACGATCACAAATTATGTGGTCGACAGACACAGTCTGCAAACCCTGTTTTGTTTCGCGAATCTCACTGATCTCCACCTTCAACCACCTGTTGGATTTGACTTGAATGATGTTGTTGTATGGGAGATGGCACGCGCGTGGCCGAAGCTCACAACCCTCTGTCTGGATGCAGCCACAGATTTTCATTACCCGTCCAGCATCTCGATACATGGGCTCCGCGCCTTCGCCAAGCACTGCGACGACCTGGCCTTCCTTACCATTACCCTCGACGCTTCCACGGTCCCACCCGACATCTCTTCCGAAAACATCTCGCAATCCTCCCTGACCTCCTTAGACATCGGGTTATCCCCGATTACAGATTCGCTCGCTGTGGCCCAAGTCTTGTCTGGATTATTCCCGAACCTTGCCGGTGTCCATCACGACGGCGATTGGGTCTTGAGCCAGCACGAGATGCACGATGACGACCGCATGGCCGAAATGCGCATCGATGCAGCTCGTTGGAAGGAGGCGGAGGCGCGGCTTCCACGAGTTGTTGAAAAAAATCGTAAATGAAGGATTCCTAATTCCCAAGCTTACCTAGAGCTCAGCTATGTTGCCACTATCCTTCGACGTAGTTTGAGCCCCACGCCTACGAGATTTGGTCTCGGTTCTGTGTCTTAATTGAATCCACGATTGGTGTTCTTGGTTCTGAGTTAGTGCCTTGCTATAGAACAGAAATCCGCCGGATCGCTCAGCAATAATCCCACCAGACTTCGATTGAGTATGTAACTCGACTGCAGTGGAAATACAATCTGCAGAGACTTTGGAACTGGGCTCCAGAATCTCAACGCTGTCAGGAACGCAGCTTTCTCGCTCTACAAAGAAGAAGGCGCTTCTGGAGGACGACAGGATGGGGAGAGACCCGGAAGGATTCAATGCATCGAAACTAAGAAAGACATATGGAAGGAATAGATGAATTCGAAGGCGAGCATCATGATCGTGACACCTGGAAAGCTACTAGTACTTTTACTTTGTTAGATTTCTTAGGCTCGGCAGGCATATCTCGGCGCAAGCGGCAATTCCCGGACCGACTCTTTCACTCCACAACGGCCACCGTTGTGGCTCCGAGCGCACAGGAATGCACCGCTGCCTCAATATTCCTGAACTTGTCGACCTCATCTTCGGGGAACTGCAGTGCCCTTTACCTAACCAGGCTCTCGGCCACCGAGATTTCGCTGCCCTTGCGAGAACCTGCAAAACCTTCCTGGACCCTGCTCTGCGTTTGTTGTGGCGTGAGCAAGGTACACTTTCAAACTTGCTGAAATGTTTGCCTTCACATCTATGGAGAGAGGATACACATCCCCTATATGACGGCCGCCGTGTCTTGGTGAGTTATTGCTTCGAATTCGTCGCTTTACAGCCGTTGTTCTCATATACTTTCTCTAGCAACTAATTGGTCCCATCCATACCGGGGACTGGAGTATACCGTTGTCATATGCGCTTCGAATTCATACGTTGAAGGTAGACTCATGGGACAAGAGTGTTGGATTCTCCGCTTTGGACGATATATTCCATAGGATCAGCTCCGGGCTTCCTCGCGACCATCTGTGTCCCAATCTCACAAGCATAACGTGGAATTCTGGGGACGACCACATTCTGTTTCCCTACATCTGTCTCTTCCTTGGCCCTAAAATCGTAAACGCCACCATTTCTGTTCCCACAAGACATGTACCGTCACTACTCGACCTTGCTCTCCGATACCCCCAGCTAAAAGGATTCTCCTTGCGCAATACTTCACGGATTGATCTCATGTTGAGTCCCGCTGTGTCGAAGATCATATCGAGTCTCGAACGAATCGAAGACCTTTCCTTTGATCAACTCGATCGGGCATCGCTGGAACACCTTTCCCGGCTTCCTAGCCTGAGATTGTTGTGTCTAGAAACTCCAGATTTCTCAGATTTGCCCCGCTCCCGCGATGAGCGCTACATTCTGGATCCTCAATACCATCCATTCCCCGCTCTCCGCGAAGTCTATTTCGAGGACACCACCATCGACTTGACGATCGAATTTCTCGGTCTCATGTCTAAGTGTCATTTGGAAACTTTCCATGTCGGTACCGTGGTGTCGGCCACGAAACTCATCACAGGTCAACTTTACTTCCGTCTGGCGAAGTGCCTGTCGCACAGCGCTCTCCATGCCCTCGAGATTGAACTTCCGAGCTCGTATTTCACACCGACACGACCACCGTTGGATGCAGTCGCTGACTATGTGGTTGACGGAGTTACCCTTGCGGCGCTTTTCTGCTTCACAAACCTCACTGAACTTAACCTCGTGCCACCTGTTGGATTTGATATCGACGACTCCACGGCTTGGGAGATGGCCCAAGCGTTGCCGAAGATCAAATCACTTCATTTGGGTGCAGCCACAGATTTGCATTATCCGTCCAGCATGTCACTCCACGGCCTACCCGCATTTGCGAAACACTGTGGCGACTTGGAAAACCTCAGCATCAACTTCGACGCTTCCACAGTCCCAACCGATAATCTATCGGAGAGCATTTCGCAGTGCTCTCTTACCTCTCTGGATACCAACGCATCCCCAATCACCGACCCACTTCCCGTGGCTCAATTCATGGCTGGGTTGTTCCCGAACCTCGCGAAAATCTGGCACGGCGAGTGGCTCTTTTTGTATGACGAGGAGGACGATGACGATGACGAAATGGCCGGAATTCGAATCACCGCCGCTCGTTGGAAACAGGTCGAAACCATACTTCAAAAATAGCTGATATTCGACTTTTCAGAAAAGATGCATCGGTAATGAAGCGCTCAATTTCTTGCACATCCGGCCCTGTTGAGAAGAGTATTTTGTACGCGCATCTCGCTTTGAATTCGTCGCTATTCACACTCCGTGTTGAGTAAAGCTTTGCGACCGGGAATTCGCAATCATGCCTATGTTTCCAACGTCGAGTAAGGTCATATCGAAGCTCGTTTGTCGAAAGCTAATGTTGCCTTGGTATCTTGTATCGAAGTTGTTCGGATTGGAGACTCGGTCTCTAACCCCGTTTGAACCCCGTCCACATTCAAAAGATAAATATCGCCCAAAGTCCCGATTGGACAGGACATTTTAAAAAAAAATTCAGCCCTCTCCGGGAGATAGAGGCAAGCCTTGTTGTCATTGATCTTAATTCCCACGGTTCAAGCCCGGAAACACCGGAGATTTCGGACTAATCCGATGGCAGTGTCTCGAAGACCAAAGCTGGCGGTGTTCCGATGCTACCCTCATCCGCCACCCATGTTGTCTACGATCCGCGCCATCCTTCCAGCCCACACAGACGAGTCACTCTCTGGCACCACCGCTTCTTTCGACACAGATTTCGATGCGCAAACTAGATCACTCGTGGTACTGGTTAGTCGTTGTCTTCTCGTGCATGGAGTGCACACCTCTGATGTTCATGGCGATACAGCGTTTCTTGAGAGAGAAGCGGAATGGTCCCCCGTTACAATCCCTTCAGCTTTTTGTCAGTTCTCAGCTCGATATCCATTTGGGTTCCATTCCTCACAATGGTACGTCTGTAGGATGATTGTCATAGGAAGCGCTGAACCCGTTGACAGAGCTTTATGATATCACGTTTTACTGGGACTCACTCACGCCCGTGGAGAAGGTAATAGCCAAGCATCGCTTCGTACGTACCTCGCTGCAACACATTATCTATACATTCGCTGAAAGAGCATCAGCTTTTGGATTACAACGTGAGTTCTCAACGCCCAGTCTTCGCCGCTTTTGCATCTTTGAAAGACAGGCCGCTACCGCATTTCCTCTCATCGATGCCATTTTCTGGATCGGTGGCCGGTCAAGTCATGTCGTTTTCCCTTGCGCGTCCCCTTCGACGTCTAGGCTGCTCACGCTCGTGAATACGCAAAGGAGATTGCAGATGGTGATCGTGAGTTCTCCCCTCTCTTTGCCCAATAATTGGCCGACTTTGGAGTAGGTTCCAGACGGCGGACACACCTGGCACTACCCTCATGCCCTATACGCCAAGTCTATCGACCACAACACAATTTCGTGGATCGAGTCTAAGTTCGCGAATCCCGATGCTAATTCAGCTCCTGTACTCCGATCTATAGTTCTGGCCGTATTTTATTCCATCATGGTTGCAAGTGCGGGCGATACAATCATTGTCTCCAACAAACCGGAGACCGCGAAAGTCCTCGGCGAGTTGGTTGTCAAAAACTCGGAACGGAAATTTTGGGAATCAATGGTTCAACTGCGGTACCACTTTCCCTTCCCGTCTTACGTAAACAAATCGTACAAATGGAGCTGGTATGATAATACCACGACAGGTATCTACCACGGCATACCAGGATGGACGCGGTTTGTCTTGTTCTGTGTCGCGTCGTCTCCGCATTGTGCTCAGGATTTGATAGATTTGCGCTTCATCAAAACAAGGGTGTATGGGGGGCACTTGCGTCCATAGACACCATCGGCGACGATGGAGATAACGTCGATGATTGGAGCGTGCTACTTTCTGCGCTTGTGAACTGGACTGCGGCCCCAGCCGACTTGCGCGAATTTTGCTTGCAACGATGCACTCAGAGCACCCAAATTGGATTCGGTACGCGCAGTTGGGATGGGAGTCTCCGTTGACTAATAGTAAACAGTTAACCGCATCAGCGTTGGAACCCACGTAAATGGACGTTTCAAACCACTGCCAGGCGTCGATGCCGCAGATACCGTTTATTTGTTTCTGGAAGATTTACGACTCGGCGCCGATGGGGCGATTCTTCCGTGCAGGCGATATTGGTCCTTGGATCGAAGAGGCGCCACACCCATGACAGATGATTTGAGAACGCTTTATGGGCTCGACCAATCTGAAATCTGGGATATCCGGCTGGGCGTCAGGTTTTTCAACAGCGAACACTTTGCAGCACTTGATGAGCTTCAGACCCGGTTCGGCGAGAGCGCAAAGAGAGTGTCTGCAGCCTCTTCAGTCGCCTGGAGCAACGGTGAGTACCCCGCCTCTGCGGTCAGTCAAATTGGGTGCGATTATTGACTATTGTTACCAGTGCGCTCCCCTCTCAAACGATCCCAATCCGTGGTGCGACTTCACACCGTAGATTGGCGCACAGAGTGCCAGATGTGGGAGGACCATGCTCGTGAGCGGGAGAAATTCAACAGACAACGCATGGGGTGGTTTCGGAAACGACGACCGGACTTGTTCTTGGCTGCGTCTGAATTTCAGGAGGATTCAGACGAAAGTAAATCAGAGGTATCTGCCGAGGAGGATCCTGTGAATCGTATCCATCGCTCGAAAACCAGGAGCGTTGGAGGCGGCCTCTCCTTGATTTTCTCGCACATGGAGTTGTAATTTTCGTACATTTGGTAGTCGGTCGCTTTTGCTCAAGTCTCGCATCACGGTCTATAGCTATTGCATATATAACTGATTACTGGACAGGCGCAGTGCCAAAGACATTCCCAGTCTTTCAAAAGCGGTCTATCGAGCTTGAATATATTTACATAGGGGTGAAAGCACGAGCGTTCCACGACTCCTGTACTTTACAAGATTTATGTGTTGCACGCACGAATTGTATGGTTATGAATTACAGATAAGAATCCTTCTGCGGAGCAGCCTCGTATGGATCGCTAAAACTTTCGTGATCCACACACTTGTTTGCTATACATGCGGGTGCGTCAGCGTCCATTCGCAAGTTCAAAGAACCGATTTACTGACCCCACGGCTGGCGTCTCTTCACCAGGCCGGCCGCCACCCCGAGGAAAATCGCCCATGCGGAAGAAAACATACTGAGGGTGCCGACCAGGACAGAAAGGAACGCCGAACCCGGCGACTTTGCCCTTTGGAAGCGACACAGGTACACGCCGTCGATAACCGCTGGCCCGGGCAGCGTTAGCGGCAGAAGTCCCTGTATGTTGTGCGAGGCGGCCTCCTGGGTGACAGCGTTTGTACCGCCAACGAGAACGTTATAGAGCAAGGACTCGTTAGCCAGCCCTGGAAACGTCTGGGGAAACGACGCGTTGATAATCTCGGGGATCATCGAGGTGTTGAGCAGGAAGTTGTTCGGGCTGGGATTGCCCAAGTCGAAGCGCACGGCGGCATACGCACTCTGAACGAGGTTCGAGATGATTGCGGACGTGTCGTTCGTAACTAACGGCTGGTTGGAATCGCTCAGCGGTTCAGTGGAATCGAACTGTCGCGAGCCCTTGCTGGGGATGTATTCGAATATGCTCGTGATATTCACCGGAGGGACTTGATTCACTTGAACAGCGCACGGCGCATCGCGCCCGAGGGCTGGTGGGCACCACGGAAAATCGGCCTGGAAGGAGATGATGGTGGGGAAGGAACCGTTTGTGAGTGTGTCCAAGCTGAGGATGCGTGTGGCGAAGTCAACGCTGGAGAGCGCCGAGACCGCGTCGAGAACTGTCCCCTGCGCGTCGGTTGTTGCGTTGACCGTCCCCGCTTGGCGATTTTTCGCTGCCCTCTGTGCCCCCAACAAGGACCCGTATTTTCCGTCCAAGGTCGACTTGGACCAATCCGTGCGGGCCGTGATTTGATAATTATTGCCTTGAGCGATTTGGAGGCCATCCGCCCGACATGAAATTAGCGCTGTGAAATCTATAACAAAAGTGTCGGCGTTTCCATTCACGTAGAGTGATGTGATATCGCAGTTATCAAGGGTCCAGCCCTTATATGCAAGGCCGGACTTCCCTGCGTTCGGTTTGTCGATCGACGCAACCGTGTACTGAAAGAGGGTGTTGTTGGTAATGATTGTGTCCCCAAGTCCCAAAAGACGGGGATCACACAGCGTTCCAGGTTTTGGTACCAGCGCTGGAACGATTCGACTGAACCAGTGAACTTGCGTCACGTTGAAATCCGAATCGAATCCAGTGATAGTTTCGTAGCCCGCGGACGCCGCTGTGAAAGACACAATCCGTGAGGATTCCGCCACAAATTATCGCGGAGGACAGACCGTTTATTGTGGCCAGCAGCACAAGCGCGATGACAGCACCAGTGAACGCGGCTGGCGCGAACCACCGTCCTGGAAAGCTCCGTGTAATGGGATATTCAAAAGTGGGCACACGCGACATGGGGGTTTGGGTGAGGGCGAGGGTGAGGTGAGCGATTGCTCGACAGACTTTACACGGCTAGCTGTTACGAACCATTGCCCCTCCACTGATAAACGCCTTGAAAAAATGGATACGATCAAAGAGATTGAATTGAAAGTTTGCCGAAAGCGCTAGCCAAGCCAAACTTCATTCTCACAACACATTCGCGGCGGTGGTCCACAAGCCGCGCTTAGATGGCTTGAAGGTATGTGCCTCTGTGGTTCCCCTCAAAGCAGGGTTGGCCGAAAAAAGTGGAAAATCGTACACTCGACCATGGAGGGAAGAACAGAGTTCCAGTCGGTGGCAGTGCCCCTGGCGTTCTTGGCACCTTTGACGGCGCATCGATGCGGGGGTTGCCAGGAGTTCAATTGACAGACTCGAAACAGAGACGGAAGTCAAGAACGTAAGCGCCTCCGCACCATCGCCGTTCCGCACAGAAAGTCTAAAAAAAAAATCGAGACCACCAAGGAGCCACGATGATTGCTGGACATTCAACTAACGAGAACACCCCGCGCCGTCATGAGCCGCTTGATCTCCTCCACGAGCTGCAGCGCCGCATCGCGCTCCTTCTGCGCCTCCGCCAGCTGCATCTTCAGCGCGTTCGTGTCCGCCTGCAGAACCGCATGCCAGTCGTCCGCCGCCCGCTGGTCCCGCTCCGGCGGCCCGCGCAACCGCGCCTCAAGCGCCTTGACCTGCTCCCGCGCCTTGAACGTCTCCGAGATGGCCTCCGCGACGGCGATGTCGCTGCGCTCGAGCTCCCGCTCCAGGAGGCTGATGCGCCGCAGGGCCTGGACGTGCGACAGCTCGCGTTCTGGTTCTGGGGGCTGCGGCGACGGCGGCGCGTGGTGGTCTTCCTCCGGGGACTGGTACCCCGAGTCGACGGAGGCGGTGTCGGAGCCGCGATGATCCCACCGCGTCGTCTCGAGCTGGGCATCCTCCAGCGTGACATCGAGGAGCCGCTCGCCGACTGTGGGGAGATATGAGTGAATGTGAAACGATAGCGGAAGCGTACTCACGGGCACAGGAAGACGACACGCTGGACGTGTCGGATTCGGTCCCGATCGCTTTCTCAAACAGGCCGTCTGAGGGAAGCCGCGAGAACGGTGCTGCAATAAGATATCAGCATTATACGGCTTACGGGCGGGACGAGATTACCGCGCGAAGCCCCGACTCTCGGCGTGGATTCTGCTGTCGTCAGTACGGCTGGAAACGGGTCCTCGTATGGTGCGGCAGTCTCAAGGGGCGGGAAGAGCTCGTTGAAGATGGCGTCCCAGCGGTCAAGGAGCCACCGCAGCATCGTTTCTGCCCTCTCCGCCCGGCCGTCGGAAACGTTCGGCTTGGCACTTCTGCCCGCGAATACCGCCGTCCCCACGTCCTCGGTGACCATATGCGGGAGCCGCTGGAAGAAGCCCATCATGTACACGATGAGCGAGAAGTTGGGCAGCGGGAGCAAGCGAAGGAGAAGCTGGGCGATGTGGATCCCCGCGTCGGTGGGAGCTTGGCGCCGGACACGGTTCTCTTCCTCCAAGAAGTCGGTGCTGCGAAGGGAGGGGAGAACACACCAGGCCCAGATGGCCTCGAACATCTCGGAGCTCAGGATAGGCTCGGGGAGCGCAAAGAGGTATGTCGTCAGGAGAGCGTAGACTTCCGGGAGGTTGTAGGGACAGTTTAGCGACGTCGTTTCTCCGAATTGTGGTTCCGAGTCGAATGCACTGATCAGGGCGAGAAGACGTTCGCGGTCTGGCTTGGGTACCGTGCTGCGGAAGCCTACATGAAGGATATTTAGCACTGAAAGAACGCACAAAGTGGTGCCCACGAACCGTGCCGACACAACTCTTTCACACACCGAAAAACGACGAGGGGCAAGTCGTGTTCATAGCCGCCGAGTCCAGTCGGGTTGGATGCATGCAGGGTGGCTTCGCGCAGTGAGGAGCCAAAGATGGCTACAATGTCAAGTCAGCACGAGGAATAAATGCGAGAAACAATGGCTGACCCAGCCCACTACACACAGCGCTGCCAAGCGCGCGATCTGTCCGTGTCTTGAGCTTGATCGCGTCCCTCTGCTCTCGTTCCATCAGATCCCGTTCGTACAGTGCCATGAGATGGTCGACGTCAAGGTAATCCGGAACACGCTGGGTCTTAGGGTCGAGCAGGGTATTGAGAGCCCGCAGAAGAGTCCGAGGATCCAAGTTCTCCAACCGACGTGGAAGACCAGGGGACGGAATAGAGGCTTTAGTAGAAGGCATTGAGAGCAGATTGCGATCTCTTGCGCGCGTTTCGTTCGTGCCATGTCCGGGCACGACCGGCGATTGCAGCGTGTGGTATGTATGTCGCTTTGATGTCTTTTCCATGTGCGTGAGATGCTCGGGAACGAAAGATACAGAGGCAGAACGTAGGCGGGCTGCCAGAGCGTTTTGTGGATGGTTTGAGCTTAGACTTGTAGCTCTTGCGCGAGGTGCTTTTGGTAGCGGTGTATAGGGATCCATTGGAGGCAATTCGCGGTTAAAGAACATGAGATTACTGCCAGCAGAGGAGCGAGCAATGACTGGATGAGTAGATGCACTGGCGAGGAACGGAGAAGAAGACTGAAGGGTTAGGGTTAGTTTGGCTTTGTCAGCCTGATCAATGCTCTCGCTCTCCTCAACCGGCCAAATCTCCGACATGGAGCCCGTGTACCCCCACCTCCTGCAGCTCACTTTCAAGGTCTTTGGTACATTTTTTGTTCAGGATAAGCTGTAAATATGTTGTACTCACACCAAAATCACTGATCATCAGTCGCACTTTGACGTTCGCCCCCATGAGCACCAGCGAACAGCGGGTGGGATCCTGTCTCTGCGGCAGGATACGCTTCACTGTCGTTGGCGAACCTTTCTACTACGCTGTGTGCCATTGCAGCAACTGCAAGAAGTTTGCCGGTTCCGCCTTCATGACAAATGCTTTCTTTCGGCCAGATGTACGTTTCTGACTTCAACTATGCGCCTTGTACATCGGAGTTTTGTTCCAACCCCATTTTTGTTCCAGAAGGTTACAATAACCGACGGCCAGGAGCTCGTCCGCAAGTACTACGACACCAACACGATCAGTGGAAACAGTCTCACTCGCTCCTTTTGCTCGGAGTGTGGGACATCCTTATTCTTGAGCTCCCCAACGAAGACGGACTGGATAAGTGCGTGTCCTGCCTCTGTTGACGCTCAGTCTTGGGGTGAGCGGTATCATCCTTGTTATCTGTCCGTTGGTTGATTTTGGCCCGAATCAGTTCCACACGCAGAGAATCGCCCGGATGCCAAGTTTTCTTGGGTAACGGCCCTTCATACAGAGGAGGCGGCTGAATAATGGTAGTGGTCTCAATGACGAACTTCAAATTCACCGCATCACATTTGTCCGACCGCGATGCCCGAAATAAACGTGGTTCTTGGGTTCGCTCCGATTCTGAAAGCGCAAGACATCGCCAAAATCCCTACAAGTAGTACCCAACACTGTACTTCAAGTTTCTCCACGCGCCTCCCCTCCCGCGCTGAGCGTAAGAAATCTAACACAGTAAAAGTGTATGTAGCTTTCAAGGCGTGCGACAATGCTCGCCTTCATCTATTCCTTCCATCTGCCTTTCTATGCCATCCTTCCAGTTCTTTCCCCATCCTGAAAAGCGCCGTCTTCCTTGAACTGATATTCTGGAGCCCAGTTCGAATATCTCTAATTTTTCCTGCAGCTCGTATTTCCACTGCAGTCGAGCTACATACGCAATTTGTTGCTGAGCGATCCGCCGGATTTCTGTTCTATCCTGACACAAAACCAAGAACACCAATCGTGCATTCAAATAAGACACAGAACCGAGACCAAGTCTCGGCGTGGGCTCAAACTACGTCGAAGGATAGTGGCAACAGCGCTGAGCTGTAGGTAAGCTTGGGAACCCTTCATTTACGCATTTTTTCCCACAACCCGTGGAAGCCGGGCCTCCGCCTCCTTCCAACGAGCGGCATCGATGCGCATTTCGGCCATACGGTCGTCATCGTGCATCTCGTGCTGGCTCAAGACCCAATCACCGTCGTGATGGACACAGGCAAGGTTCGGGAATAATTCAGACAAGACATGGGCGACAGCGAGCGGATCTGTGATCGGGGATAAGCCGATGTTTAAACAGGTCAGGGTGGATTGCGCGATGCTCTCGGAAGAAACGTCGAGTGGAACTGTGGAAGCATCGAGGGTAATGGAGAGGGAGGCCAAGTCGTCGCAGTGCTTTGCGAAGGCGCGCAGTCCGTGTATCGAGATGCTGGACGGGTAGTGAAAATCTGTGGCTGCATCCAGACAGAGGGTTGTGAGCTTCGGCCACGCACGTGCCATCTCCCATGCAACAACATCATTCAAGTCAAATCCAACAGGTGGTTGAAGGTGGAGATCAGTGAGATTCGCGAAACAAAACAGTGTTTGCAGACTGTGTCTGTCGACCACATAATTTGTGATTGTACCTGCTGGTGGCGTATCGATTTCACTATCTTGTGCACGCTTTACACTGAGGATTTGGAGAGCGGTGTGCGACAAGTGGCTCGCTAACGCGGCATACAGTTGACCTGTCGCAGTTTTTGCCACGGCGTCAGATGTGCCAATATACACACCAGCAAGACGACCGTCGGTCAACATGTCAAGGAACTCGAGAACGAAGTCAAATGTCGTGTCGCTAAAGCAGAGATCGCGGAGAACGGGGAAGAGGTGGCGCGGAGAATCCTCGAGAGTTCGACTCGGACAACGGGAGGAGGGTTCAAAATGCCGTGAGTGCGGGGAATACAAAGACAGTGATTGCAGGGTAGGAAGTCGGGAAAGATGCTCGATGGCTGCCCTATCAAGTTTATCGACGTCGAGGTCCTCGATTCGCTCCAGGCTCAATGCAATCTCCGAATCCGTGGCGAGTAGCAGGTCATCGTGCTGCCAGGAGTAGGTTACCATGGATAACCTTTTCAGGTCCCAGCAGCGAAGTGGTAGACCGGACAGTGAGGATATACGTGAAGACGGGGGAGACGACATGTAGACGTCTACGACCTTGGGGCCAAGAAAGAGGTGAATGGAGGGGAACAAAGAGTCGGTGTTGAGTTGGAACACCAGTCTCTTAAGATTGGGGCAGAGGTAGTCGCAGGGAAGCCCGGAGCGGATTGTTTCGAATATGTCAGCAGTATGGAATTTGGAGTCGGACAATGCCAGTTTCTGGATTCGGGAAGCGTACGACAAGGGTACGTTCCAATCCGCCGTCCGAATAGGACCAAGTATGCTCTACAAAGCTGGCATGTTTAGTATTGCACGACGATCTCCGTGAAAACTCACAAATTCACGGCACGAATACCAGCCAAAGGACTCCTTTTCTTGCCATAGATATGATGGTAGACATCTCAACACGTTCGCGAGTGTCGTCTGTTCCCGCCATAGGAGATCCAGGGCAGGTTCCTGGAAGGTTTTGCAAGTCCTCGCCAGGGCCGCTAAATCTCGATGGCTGAGGTTCTCGTGAGGATAGGGGCACTGTAGTTCCGCGAATATGAGCGCGACAAGTTCCGGGATACCAAGACTGTGGTGCATTCTAACGCTCGCCGCCGCCGGGGTATGCTGGAGTCGCGAAGAAGAAGAAAGAGAGGAAAAGATTAAAGAAGGAAAAGAGCCGTCACTGATCCGAACATAGCGGAGTCGGGATGATCCGTGTTGGATGTTGAATTTTCCAAGATGAACGCGTGGTCGACTATTACCGCTGTATGTTGCACCGCGAGAGTACCTAAGCGTACGCAAGGCGACATCGTGAATGATCGACACTTTACTCTGCAGGCTGCCAGTGGGCTCTGTTAGCTGCATAGCTCAAATTCTGGCATGCAACGCGCTGAGACCGGTTGCGGCACCATTTCGCAGCGAAGCCGCACCCACTCTCGCGCTCGGGACGGACTTTCCGGAGTCCTTCTGGGGCCACGACCACGCAAATTCTAACAAATAGAATCTCCAGTTTACAATCTCCAAGTCTACAATTGTCTATTTGTCCAGATCTACACAAAGCATCCTCCAATTCCTCGACAAACAGCACACAGACAACAGTTTGATAGCAACTAGATAAGCAACTGGTCCACTAGGAATGGGTCCCATGATATCTGCCAGTGCAGCGTCGACGAAGAGAAACCGCCCTCATCGCCAACGGGTTCAGATTATTTCCGCGTAGTTGAGCTTCCTTTAATATCTGCAAAAGCAAGTTTCGGTCAAAGACCGAAAAGCGCAAAGAACTCGAGCACCTCAATGTGAGTCTCCAGGTCGCGAACCTCCCAAATGCAGCGGTGAACGGTGAGACTATGCTTGAAGAAGCCACAGAACTCTTTCCAGTTCGAACGCGAGTTGTGTAGGGTCTCTTGGCGGATTTCTGAGACCTTGAACTGCAGCCTGGTTGAAGGTTCAGAACAAATGCATGAATGCCTAGCCGGTACAGGGAGGCTGGTTCACCTGGACAATGATGTTCCTATGGTGAAGACGTCAGGTGCTGCGAGCATGCCTGTTTCGAACGCTTCGAGGTACGTTTTCTCGGTGATGGCCATGGCACTGATCAAAGTGCGCGTGAGGCGCGCGGGGGACATATAACGTAGCAAAGTGAAAATCAGCATGACGGCGAGGACAGCGACCGCGGTTTTGGTGTTTGGGACCGTGGATGCAAGGAGAGGAAAAGTGGTGTCAGGGAGTTCAGGTATGAAGGCCATGGACGGACTTGAAAAAATGGGCCGATGAGCAAGAGGCTACAGGAATGAGAAGAAAACACACCTGCTGGTTCTTCCTTTATAGCAATCCTGCCAAGAGTTCCCATTTCGAGCTATTACCGGTGGCTGCTTCAAACTTCAACCGTGCGTAATTGCCGCGATCGGGAGGATCTCTAGAGATCGGTCAGCTGATCGGTCCTGCCCCATTTCAAACTTAAAGCTGGCCGCTTCAAAGTTCAAGCGTCCAGGCGGTGTGGCGGTAAGCTTCAGGTTCCAGGGATTAGTGAATGGGTAATATATCCAGTACTACCAGATTGCCGTTCTCGCACTGCATACTGGCACCGCTTACGTTTGTGGTTACTGTCCATGCGCTTGCCCAACAAAGTCGATTTTAGATTTCGCAGCAAGAAACCAACACACTACATAAGTCGCCCGATGCGTCGGTCGCCTACTTACCAGTGATTATTAATCAGGACGGACAATGATCTCCTTCAATCGAGAGTCGATGCATGTGCCTTGTCATAATCCCGGATAGATAAGCATTTCATTCAACCCGCTCGACAGCCTGGTCGATATCTGTTCCCACCCTACGGGTGTAAATAGACTGTGACTCCGGTGCGATGCCTTCAACGGGAGATGGCGTAGATGTTGATTGATGATTACACAGCAAAAAGCCGCGTCAAATTTGTGCCGTCCCATCGACCAAATTTAATATGAGGCGAAGGGCGAAGACACTCCGCGAGTCGCAGCCACCGTGCACGGGCAGGATGAATTCGGCGGGACGGCTCGTGTCCCCTGTCATCATCGCAAATTATGGAGTGAAGACTAGTGAGTCAGCTAATCATGCTCCAAATTGTGTACATCCAAGTGTTCAATTTGCGAGGTATATGTGACGGACCCAGCTCAGGCCAGCCACAGGTGTAGCTTATGTTTCTAGTCACTCGGTCGGCACCCGGTCGTCACCTGGTCGTGATGAGCAAAGGACTTTACACACCTAAAGGATAATTCACCACTGTAGAAGGAAATCTATCCCACCTTGAACGGCTGGCAGGTGTGTCCATTCAAGAAGTTTTTCATGGGGGCCACTTCATGCCAGAATCAGTAAAATCTCTATCATTCCCACAGATTTAGTTATGGTCCGTGATCTCCGATATTTATACTTAGATGCTGTTGTGCTCTCCGCAGCGGACAAGAGGTGTTTACGTGTGCTCCTGCATTGATGTTGCCCTGTCGGAGATCTCTACTCGCAGCTTCATGCATCAGAAAACGCCCAAAATCGCCGTTAGTGGCGTAGCGGTAGTGTGGAGACACCCTCGACCGCAGCGGGGACACAAGGTCAAATTCTCACCGGAAACATACAGGGGTAAAATGCCAGACTGACTGATGACGAATAGCAGTCTAGCAGCGGGGTAAGATCTGTTAACTGCTGGACGAGAAGAGACCACGAAAGATACTGAAATACTCGATATGACTTCTGAGCTGAGTGTTGCCTTCGATAAGACCAGGACGAGTGCAAGAGTGGGTGGTGAAATAGTGGGAGAAGTGACATGATACGAGGAGCTAAGGCCAAGGCGCCAGAAGCCCATAATAAACTGGGCGCCTCAATCGACCGTAGAGCCCGGATCGTGATGTCTTGATGCGTCTGATCAACAGCCGTCACGATGATGCGCTTTGACCGCCAAGGCATCAGAAGGATCTAATCTAATCTCGCTCCGCCCAACCCGAGCGCGATCTGTAAGATCAACGACAATTTTGAATACACCCGAGAGTGCTCATTTTTCCACGTCTATCTGATTCACGAGGTGAAAGAATTGGGGGCAAAAAATTAGCAAGTAGATAGCAAAGAGAACACAGAAATGATATTCGACGAGAATATTAATAAGTAGGTATCGCAAGAGGTACATATCGCGGAGTCAAGCTGGCACTGCAGATGAGGTAGCTGATCATGAGGTAGCTGATCGGCTTTCCTTCAATATCTAAAGCTGGATCTATTCAGTGAGTTATGCAAATACAATAGGATATTTGATTTGCGTCTCAAGATCCTGTGCCTCCCGGATAGAGAGGAGCACTGTGAAGGTAGCACGGCCCTTGAGAAACCCACACAGCGCCTTCCAATACGAGTGGTAGTTGAGGGGGGTCTCCAAAATGATGGCTGGGATCTCGCGCTGGAGACTGTTCACGAGATTGAGAATAAACACTGGGCGAAAGCTGGCCGACATTATCATGCGACAGGCAGGGAACCACCTGAGGTAGACAATAAAGTTCCACATGACGTCGACTTGTAGCTTCAGTTTTCAGGAAATTAGTTGATTGCAAGACTCCCCGCTAGTCGAATCGGGGTCCGAGCAACCTGCAATTATATATACCTCGCAAAACCACATGCCGCCCTATTTGAACCGTGGGAATTTCTGATCGGAAGTTGCAATCCAGGACCTTCGGAGTTTCGGCATGCACCTTGACTCGGTGCGACTACTCGGACGGAAATGTGTGAACTTCTTCTTCTGCAGCCATGGCCACCGCTGTGAAACGACTTGGTTCCTGTCTGTGCAAACGGGTTCGCTTTACTGTGGTCGGCGAGCCGTTCCAGTACGCTGTGTGTCACTGCGTCAATTGCAAGAAATTTACCGGGTCTGCATTCATGACGAACGGTGAGCTGCCAGTGGAATCTTCCGCGATTGAGGACATAATCTTATCATCCTTCCTTGTAGCTTTCTTTGGTGCCGATGTATGTTACACGTCCTTCTTTTGCGTTGGAATTCTGTTCAATTTCTGTTCTAACCTCGTTCTAATGCAGAAAATTACGGTCACTGAGGGCGCAGACCTCGTTCGCAAATACGATGACAACGACCCGACCAGCGGAAACACTCTGACTCGGTCATTTTGCTCAGGGTGTGGAACATCTTTGTTCCTCAGCTCGCCAACCAAGACAGACTGGACAAGTGTCTGCCCAGCCGCGGTGAACGACGATCAAGCGTGGGGTGAGTGCGACCACACTTGCTGTCCGTTCACGATCCAACTTTGCTGCGAATCAGTTCCCCGCAAAGAGAACCGCCCGGACATCAAGTATCCGTGGGTGACAGCACTCCATATAGAGCCGAAGTCGCAGAAATTGTGAACGAATGATATGTACCGCACGTGATCGTGCATGTATATGTACTTATCGGAAATTATCAGATAATGTGCTACAGTTCAGGTTCGGTGAACAGATCCTTTAATTCGTGACATTCCTCTGGAACGCAATGATGCTCCTCCGCAATGTGCTACAGTTCAAGTTCGGTGAACAGATCCTTTAATTCATGACATTCCTCTGGAACGCAATGATGCTTCTCCGCAAAGCCAAAGTCCAGAATAAGGACTCGTCCGGCGCCGTCCACCACGACGTTTCTTGGCGCGAGATCACCGTGGAGAATTCCTGCGCGGTGTATAGATTGTACAGCTTCGAAAATCGTTTTCCTGCAGGTGAGAGTCAGTAACGAAACAACGCATCGAATGAGAAGGTCTGCACTTGACGGCTTTGTCTGTGGTTTCCCATTCCCAGTTTCCCAGCGGGGTTCCTCCGTGCTCCAAAAGCAAGCCTCCCCAGCCTTCCACGGGGCAGCTGTATAGCCCCAAAAGTCGGGGGATACATGCGAGCGCTGAGAGCTGTTGATAGGCTGCGACCTCGGCCAAGAACTCGCGAGCCTCGAGCGGCATTGTCTTCAGGATAACATGCTCGCTGTTGATCTCTCCTTCGAACACGCATGCGACTTGGCCGGTCGCTATACGCCTGAAGATGGTTAGTGTGGGGATGTAGGGGAGGGGCCGGTCGTTGGAGTCCGCGATGACAGACGACGAGGGCAGCTGCTGGGGCGGTACGGACTGGTATGCGGTCAAGATATGGGGGTGCCCTGGACAGTCTGGGCGATCATACTTCATCCACTTAACGGAAAGTCAACTCAGATGATTGAAGAAGAAAGCAGAAACATACCAACAGCGGCCCTAGCGAGGCGTCCGGGTCCCTACCCCGATTTCCACGAATGATCGCAAGCTTGCGTTCGGCTTCCTCGCGACGCTTGGCTTTGACTGAGCTGAGAATTGTTGGCCAGAGAGCTCCAGGATGACGAGGTTGATGGACCTCTCCTTGCAGAGGGGGGAAGTGAAGGGCAATAAGAAGAGGAAAGAGCGGGGTGTCGCGATCTGGTCCAGATAAAATCTTGCGCCTTGAGATCGCACCACCGGTGATAATCGCGCTGTCTTTGTCTTCCCCGGCAGCTATCAATCATTATTGTGGTGGTCCAGTTAGAAATAAACTGAACACGCACCAGTTTGCATAATCCAGCAACTGTGTCCGGTAAAGACGAAGCCGTGAGTTACTGTAATACCCTTGGACGCGACATCTTCTCCTGGGGTATTCATTTGCGATAGAAGCTATAGGTCGTGTTAGAGCTACCTGAAGGATCAAGAGGCAACCGCAAACACGTTGTGGATCACAGACCGAGCATCCTTCTCGCAATGTTTGGCATAGGCATGGACGAAAGCCATACCTGCGGCATGGTGGGCCAGGACTCGTTCCGTCTTGTACTCGACGGCGATTGCCGCAACATGTTGGCAATTTACCCTCATGAAGCTAGAAATGTGTCCTTGCTGCGAGTGATTCAACACTGCGGCAGCCGACTGGACGTTGCACTGCGAAAACGACGGCGAATGTAGTATGTCCTCCATGAGACTACCTATCACACTGCTAAGCCTTTGGTGAAGCTCGTCGACCCAGCGCTCGGATGTGTATGCGTCCATTGCTTGAGCCCCGATTTCCCCAAGACACTCCCAGAAGATTTTTGTTTTGGCACTGATTGGGACGTCGGGATTGTCTTGCATGAGTTTCCGCCACCTTGCGAGGAGATCGGCGTAGACTCCGTCGTCCTCGTATGAGAACTCCGGAGTGGAGGGGGACGGATGCAGGGTGGAATATGGTGCAGTGTCATTGCTCACAGACACGTCGGGGGACAAGTCCGGGCAGAAAAAGTTGTCGAGTTCGCCCACGGTTGAAGGCAAGGCTTGCCAGGGTCCAAGAGTCGATGCAGAGATGGGTACCGATGGCAGCGGTAGAAGCAACTCGAGAGTCATGATGATTGCCGTGTGGAATAGGGGCTCGCAGCGAGGAGTAAAAATGAGGCTCTATCTAGAGTGGCCAGCAAGAATCGGGCTATGCCCGGTCAATTCCTGTCAATTATTTTCTGCAAGTGGCGGCCTGAGGCCTCGTCAAAGGAACCCGGTCCGGCGTTGGTCGCGGACAATACCACTGGAATAAGGGGACAAAATAGGAGGACCGGCGATTGTCAGCAGTTGCAGGGCTAGTATGCGCCGGTCTGTGAGACTTGTGAAAGTTCACTGACCTCCCAGCGAAGATGCCGCCGGTGGATCGTGGTGTGGGCAGGAAGTGGCGGGAGAAAGAAGAGCCGAGCTGTATCGCCACAGATCGCCGCTCAAAGCTTCTTTGCCCCCATAAGGCTATGCTACTGATTTGGTTTGGTTCCGCTGCATCAGAGACTCAACTCAAGGTGAAACACTCGAGGAACATATTCGCTAAGGAAAGTGTGTGAGATTAAATACTTCGACCTGATGCGCAGCCAAAGCAGCTGGGACCGAGAAGGCATATTTCGACTGAAAATCCAACCCTCTTGTCGTTACCATAGCTCAGTGGTAGAATGGCCCGCACGATTTGATTTTCGACCGCGGGAGGTCGTGGGTTCGATTCCCGCTGGTGCGGCCACGGTGCCGGGTCCCGGGTGTGACGTTCAGCCCCGCATCCGTGAGAAATGCAGTACATCCTTCATCCGGTGGATTCACCTCCTGCATTTCATTACAACAGTAAAGGTGTGTCTTTTTTGTTTTGCTTTGAACGTCCCCAAAGGCAGACATATGCGCCTCAGCTTCATCCTACTCAGAATGGGCCAGTTTATTCCTCGCCAGGCTGCCAGTGCGCCAACTGTGTACTCTCTCAGTCGCACATCGGCTGTGGAACACAAGTTCCTTCTACCATGGCAGATAAATGTCCAGTTAATCAAGTTTATTGGGAGCCATCCGAAAGCTATGGGCACTGTCGCTGGTTTGTCGTGAAGAATGGTGAGGTCAAGCCTAAACGTGAAGATACCAGCGAGGGTCCTCCGTCGCGCCGAGGATTTGCTTGAACTTCTCGATGGATGCCTTGCGAGGCATGGGCATGTGGTCATCGTCGAGCTCCGATGCAACGACGCCGCAGACTCTGACCTTCCCCTTGACCAAAACGCCGGCCACAAGGGTGTCAGAATCGTTGTACTCAGCGAGTAACAGGTTTGCTGCGGCAGCGATGGCGTTTCCCTTGTGCCAATCATCATCTATGTCTCTGTCTGTGCAGAGACGATGTTTCAGTGCATATTCAAGCAGGATTTCTTCGTCAAGTACGTAACCGTAGACGCGGTAGTCGCTTATGTCGCGTTTGCGAGGCTTGCGGACTTTACGGGTCGTACGGGGTGCGGTTGACATGCTCTAGTTGAAGAAAATCAGTTTGCCTTACACGGTTTTACATACAATAGAAAGTATATACTGACCGGTGTTCTGGAAAGTGGGCGCGTGCTGGCAAGAGTTTGAGTGCAACTTCAAGAAGACTCTGAATCGCAACTTCGCAAGAAGAGGCTGTCTGAGGTCGGCTGCAATAAAAAAAAGGGTACCAGCAAACGTGGTTCTATCACTTCGAGTTGAATTCCTAGCGCAAAAAATGCAGAGCCCGATTCGGTGGCGAAGGTGGAGGTCAAGTTCGAACACTGTGGTCACATATGTCACGCGCAACCTGAATTACAACTCCGACTCGGCTTCTTCCGGCGCACAACTTCGTCCATCACATCCTTGTTTTTCGCGTTTTTCGTCCAGACTGCTGGTTATCTCGATTCCGGATGCCAACCTTACCGTTTTCGCCCCGATTAGGCTCTGAAGCTTGCTCCTCCGAGTTTGAATCCAGACCATGGCAGACTGCAGTAACTGCTCTCATCATCGATCGACACTATCGTCTTGGACTATGGTTTATTTCCCTACAAATGAAGAGAGTGGGAAGACTGGACGACTGTCTCTGACCGCCGGCTGTCGCATTATCTGTGGCTGGCGAAATGGTGAGCAAAAATACGTGGAGAACATTCATTCAATCCTCACCTCGCCGGTCGCGCGTAAGGGGTGCCACCGTGAGGCGACGTGCCCTGTCTCCGTACGGCGCCTGAGGTGCTCC
Source organism: Mycena polygramma (assembly GCA_029449255.1). NCBI lineage: Eukaryota > Fungi > Basidiomycota > Agaricomycetes > Agaricales > Mycenaceae > Mycena > Mycena polygramma. Next base: position 330,291 of record JARKID010000094.1, on the reverse strand, counting down.
GAACAGGCGCTGTCATTATCGCCAGCATTTCCTGGAAGCGTGAATACTCCCGCACTTTTTCGTGGACAGTCCTGAACAAGGCAGAATACGCGGTCGGGTCTGTGCCTGTGATCCATCTCGGCCACCAGCAGAAAATCGCTGCTAATTTGGATGTTCTGTCGATTGGGTCCGCGCTGGTCGAGGGGATATGAAGCGCTGGGATACTTCGCTCTACGGATTGGATCAACAAGGCCTTCCGTTCTTCTGGCGTGTCGTTGTCCATCGCCAATATCTTCAGGTGGTGCACCACGGCCTCGGTAGACCACAGACAGCCTTGTCTGATATCCCCTCTGACGCCGCTGCACCAGCGCGGGAGACAGTCGAAGAAACTGTCCATGGACATGGTGGCGGTGACTGCAGCGAGAGGAATGTGTCCGAAAACAAGCACTTCCTGCGCCCATCTGGAAAAGAACGGAGCTTGCTTCCAGTACGCCCCGACGAGCTCAGTGCCAAGCCATTTGTCGCTGGGTATTTCCCAGAGGTCGATAATACTGATCAATATCTCGGAATTGTCAGGGCGGTTCCAGAGGATGGAGTTGCGTCGCGAGGCCTCGAAGAGAACATATGGAAGGCTATAAGAGCATGATACGAACTCCGTTGGCTGCCCCCAAGTTTTATGCTTCAACTGGTTTATGTGGGCCGCCGCAACCTCTGCAAGCTCTTTCCCGGAGTACGGTGACTCTCCAGGTGCATCCGATCGCCAGTTGGTAAAGGCAGACGCGACGAAGCCCCTGGGCGTGAGTGCCCCGTGACCGATGCTGAGATGGACGCGGAAGACGTAGCGATTGGCGGCGACGGAGCTGACGTCGGCAAGGGTATGGTTTGTCCCGAATCTAGACGGCGGGAGGATAGTGTAGAAATTGGAGGTGGTCATTGGGTATCGCGGAATGGAGGGGGTTGGGAGGGGGTGTCGCGGAGGGTGGAGGAAAGACGTCGCTGAGGGAGGAGGAAAGGCGTCGCTATGCTGCTGGGATGGTCGCGTTTGAGCTTTACAGGGGCTCGTCAGCGGGGAACTAACAAGTCACCGACACTGCTGATCATGCTCGACCGAAGCAAGTTCTTCGATTTCCCAGCTCTTGCTGCCCGCAAACACTCCAAATACAGGCCCCAGACGCGTGCAACCTCAACTGATACCGAATATACACCACCGCCCGCGCAGCAATGGCAGGTTCTGCCCACCGAAATCTTCGAGCGGATTGTGGACTTCGTGCACCTGGACAAAAACACATTGGTTTCCTGCAGTATGGTCTGTCGCGACTGGTTTCCGACGAGTCGATATCACCTCTACACCCTGCTCCCGGTGATTCCGATATCCTTGGGCGAAAACTGCCACAAAGTAAACACTGCCGTAGCGTTGGGTGTGTTTCCTAGTCCCGCTGCTGATTCTGCTGATATTGAAGGCTCATTCCAACAGATGGCGACTCCATACTATACGGTACAAATAATGGGATCTATCTGTCTCGAGATCGCACTCTGGTGAAAGTGCTCAAACTGCCAGCAGTCTCTCAGATCGACGTCTTGGAGAGCCACAATTTACTGCTTGTTCTCTCTGGTTCGCAGGTTCACATATATGCATTTCATTACGTGCTCACACTATCCAGGCCGGCGGCTCTGTATTGGGCCGCTCTATCTCAGGACTAGCAACGCCCCCGCCCCGGCGTTGTTTCCCCAGCGCCTAAACCTCCGTCAATTTTCCTCGGACACGAGCTTCTTCCAAGTCGGAGAACACGCAGGCAAGCGCGTCGTGTGCATCGTCCACGCCGGCCGCTTCAGCAGCCATTTCAAGCTCATGGAGGTCGTCAAGATTCCCGCCGACGTGGGGACCCACACACTCCGGCATCTCCACTCGTTCTACCTCCCCGACCGCGCACGCTCGGTGCACATCTGGAACAAGACCATCGGCGCGAGCCTGCGCACGGGCTTCCAGTGCGTCGACCCGCTGTCCCTCGTCACATTCCCCGTGCCCGTCGCACCCGCACAGCCCGTGCCCGACGACAAGAAATGCCGGGCGATGTTCCGTGTCGACGAGCGGTTCCTTCTGTGCTACGATCGTGCGTCCCTGCCCATTCACTTGAACGTATCGCTCACCCAATTAGGCTGCGCGTTTTTCATGGACAAAGCCGGCAACTCTTTCGAGGCCGCGTTCGCGATCCGGTGGGAGGACACCGCGAAGCAGTTCGGTGCGCCCCGTCTGCTCTACGTATTTATGACGGGCTAACGCGGATGTGCAGCTCTCGCCGCGCCGTATCTGCTGGCATTCACACCCGCGGGGCTGCACGCGTGGCGCATTGACACCGGCGTATGTGCGCAGACCGTGCATGGCCCGAACATCCGCCTGCTCTCCGCTGCGCCACGCATCGTTGTCAAGATGGGCGATGGACGCATCCTCGCGCTGAGGTGCACGGAGCCATATGTCGCGAGTGTGCGGGAGCGTCCGCGGGAGGAGGTATAGTACAGGCAGTCCAGAGGAAGGTGTTACATGAGGTCAATTAATTTATAACATGTATCGGAATAGTGGAACGTCATTACATTGATTTATTGAATCGTCTGGGGTATGCAAAATGAGAAAACCCAAGTCCTGGTCCATGTGCTCCAAAAGTCCGTGTCCACGCCGAGTAAAATTAGGATATAGTCCGTGTATACCCGCAGCTCAGCTCGATGCCCACTTCGGGGGATCATGGCTGGCATCTTCATCCGAGTGCGTGAGGGGCACCGGCAGGGAAGCGACCGTGGCGTATCCCGGTCCTTGGTTCTGCAGCACAGAGGATCCCGAACGACGGCGGTTAAAGACCCAGATACCCGCCAAGGCGAGGACCGCGAGGACGAGCGCGCCGTTCATGGTGAGCAGAGCGACAATGACGGGCTGCGGGACGTAGGTGCCCTTGCTACTCGGCTCGCTGCCGGTGTTGGCGTCGTCCGCGAGGAGGGAGCTTCCAGCAGCAGCAGTGCCTCCAAGGGCTATGTCCGCCGCAGCTGGAGGGGTGGGCGTGCTGTTTAGAGGTGATCAGAATTCTATGGATCATAGATCGGGCTGACACGAACCTCCCGGGGTCGGTCGTGAGCGAACCGGGGCAAGGGCTGTCGCCGCTGACGAATGTACCATCCTTTGAATTTGGCACAATGTCAGCGCCAGTAGGTGAGAGCGAATATGCAGCACGTACGGTCGCGTACACACACGGATTCGCGTCGTCGGAATAAGTGCACGAGACAAACCCCCCGTCGGAAGAATTGTCCGTCAATTGCCCGTTCTTCAAGTCGGCAGAGAAACAGCTAGGGCCCGGAGGAGCCGGCGGGGGCCCAGGTACGCGCGCTGGGAGACAGTTAGTCGGTGTGCTGGGGCCCAGAGTCTCCTAAAGGTCGAATTTGTTAGCCAGGTCCCTTGATAAACGAGGGGGCTAACGGACCGGGGTGTAGTTGCAAGAAGCACCATTGTTGTCGAGATAGATGCAGCTGGTAGTATCCCCAGGCGCATCTCCAGTCGAGCTGCCTCTGACCAGTAGCTGGAGATCGTTGTTGAAGAAGGGACACCGCTTCGACCCAAAAGCGCGGGACTGTGGACAATTGCTCGGACTGCCTGACAAAAGGGTCTCCTACATATGCTGTTAGAGGAATCCTCTGGGTAAGCGTGCTGCACGAACTGGCTCATATATGCACGCAGTTGGGGTGCCGGTATAAACGCAGGCGGTGTTCGACCCGTCGGAACTTGTGACACCATTCTCGAGCGGCAGTCCGTCCGAGTTGAGGTGGGGGCAACGCGCCGGCGACGCAGCATCTCCAATCGCGTGAGGGCAGGTGTCGATGTCGTCCGCGTGCTCAAGTAAACCGCCAGAAAGCTTAGAAATATCTGATCGTGAACGTCGAAGCCACTGAAATAATGACGCGGAGACGAACAAGGTCGTATGTACACGCGATCAATATCGACCCAGCGAGCGGGCCATAGTTGCATATTTGGATAGGATCGCCAGAGTCGTCGACAGTTATAACAGTGGCAGGTGGGTCCAGTCCCACATTGTTCCTGTCTCTGAATGGGCAGTCGAGAGGGGAAGTGAACTCACGCCCAAGGTGGACGCTCGCCGAGAGGGCCGCTGGAACAAATAGCAGGAGTAGACCAAGCATATTGGGCGAAAGGAGAAGCCACGGAGGAAGGGAGGGGGAAAGGGTGGGTGTGAAGATGTGAGGGATCCGCTGGTTTTTAAACCTTCATTGACGCTTTGCACAGCAATAGCTTCGAAGTAGTCTGTCACTCAAATATATCCCATGTTCAAACACGGGGAAGCAGCAACATCACCCCTGGAGCGATGCGGCGTGTTCAAGGATCGAACAAATCCTCCCTGGGACAGCATATATTCAGCTGCTTCCATAATGATATGATCACTGCTCTCACCGCGGTTCAGATATCCCTTCTTCTCATTTTCCCCATCCGGCTGGCATTGGCTCCCAGTGCCCTACTGCGTGCGCGGCGATGGTTTAAGCAATCACGAGTGCGTCCTATTTTGCGGCAAAAGTTTCCAATACATGTTTACCAGTTTTGTCGTTGATATTGATGCTTTGATATCGCCCACAATATGTCGCTGTAGAAGGCTAAGCACTGCCAATCTTCAGACTGATGTTCCTATGGCGGAAAAACTAGCCCCGTAGAAAGAATTATTGAACCCGACGACGGTACGGATCTCATAGGGCCTGTGCGTGATGAGCGTGCAAAACCGCCTGGACCAAGCCATCGTCTCAGCGCTTCGATCCCCGCTGTCGCTGGCAGGCTTGGCTTGATGCTGAGCTATGTCATTGAGCTGGGGCGAGAGATAAACTCTGCCTGTTGCCAGATCCAGGGTTCTCTCATAGCTGCGCTGAGAAGCCTCGTTGCGTCCCAAATCCGGACTCCGCTGGAAGTTCTCGGCATAGAGGACCCGCCATTGCAGCATAGTAGTGTGAATTCGTTAGCCGAGAATTCATGCCTTGGACCGACGGCAGGGAAAAAATCGTGTGAGAGGCTGCTCAGAGGCAAGACTGTGTACAGTACTGCCACTGTACAGCCACTGATGGAGTTCGGACCGTCGGCAAACAACTCTCTCTCAACCAACTCTGACCAAGCTCTTAACCTCCTCCGCCAGAAGAAAATCGCTACGGCATCGGGCATCTTTTCTTTCAATGGTACGTATTCCTCCACTCAAGCCATTCTCATAGCTCAAGGGTTTGCTCACAGCCATGGCGCCGCTTGACGAGTACCGTGTCTGCGGTTTCCTGATGCCCGACAAACAACTGCTCGACTATGCACTCAAGAACGGTCTCGGTACAGACGAAAACGACTGGCAGAAGCATCTTGCCATGGCCAGCGCGGCAGAAGTTTTCATGTCCCAGCATGACATATTTCCATCCATTGTGGCGGGCGTCATGGTTAATGGGAAGGTCAGATTCTGCGCTGCTATTGCGTCCGAGAGCTATGAAGACCGGCTGCCCATGCCGTCTCGGGAGATTGTCGAGAAGCTGAAGAAGGCATTTCGCACCGATAACGAGCCACGGTGGTATATCCACGTGTAGACCGGTCACCAGCATTTGCCACCAGTCCTACGGCGGCAACCGGTGGAAGAAGTAGTGCCACCCTTGCCACCGGGGAGACCGTTAAAGTTGAAGATGCTTGCCACGGACAAGGAGCCTCGTTGGTTTGTTCACCCGGAGACCTTCCTTCGGCCTTCTCAATTTTGTGATACCACAACGATATGCCTTTTATTGTGTATTCTTGGTGGCTTTCGGAGCTTTCTCGAAAATTACAACTGCTCCGTCGAAATGCTTCTGCCTAGACCAAGAACCCATTCGTGAATTGATATTCATGCTGAATTTTCTTCAAGGATGTTTATCGAAAAAATGGGCAAGTTCCGTAATTCCAATGTGTCGTTCCATCCTTGAAAATTTGCGGGGGTTTGAGACGATATCACTCTACAAATTCTCAGTTCACGCTTCCAAAAAAGAAACCAAAAGGCTTCGGAATCCAGACGGGCACATTCGATCTAGAGGCGTTCCGTGTTGTTGCTGCCGTTGTGATCTTGTTCTGTCGATCCTGCCTAATCCGGCTCGTAGCGGTTGTTTGTTGAAGCTTGGCTTTTGATCGTTCTCTTTCTTTCTTTCTTTCCTAGCCCAACGTCGACTTGTTCACGACGCCACACCACCCGTTCGTTTACACACCGCACTGCTCAACAGTTGACCTCCCATCCTCGTGGTACGCTTCTCTCTCATTTGCAAGTCCTGACTCCTGAACAGCTCCGACTCAGTGATGCTAGGCTAGGGATCGGCACCGTAGCCGTAAATACGGCGTACGGTACGGTGCATACGGCCTCCCGTACCCGTACCGTATGGACCAGAATGGCCTGCTGTACGGCTACGGCCGTTGACCGTCAGAGCAGCCCGTACGGCCGTAAACATACGGCCGCATACGGCGAGCGTACGGCCGTAAATCCTGGCAATAATCAACCCCTCCCAATGAACATTGAGAGCATCTAAATATCACCTCAAGGCATTTTTGGGGGCATTTGTTTCGTCCACAGGTGTGACTGAACGTCTTCGGCACTTGATGGTCTCGCGTCTGAATTTCTAGAGTCGGCAAGCAGTCGGTGTTCCGGTACTGAACGAGCTTGGCTGTGCCCCGGCCCCGTTGTGGAAATGGAGGTGAGTACAGCGGAGTTGAGCGACGAGTTCCATATGAATTTAAGTACTACGGGACGGTGTGAGTGAGCAAAAGACGAGACTGGGTATTCAACACGCCTTTATTGATGGTGTACGGCCGTAAAGACCGTAAAAGACCGTACAAGATGGACCCCCGTACCGTAAGCCCTCCTGGATCGCACCTTACGGTACGGTGACGGAGGTAAACCGTACCGTAAAGCACCATAACTTGTACGGCCGTAGCCGTATACGGTACGGTGCCGATCCCTATGCAGCTAGGCTCGTGTCCAGTCGTTCTACGACGAACAATGACGAGCAAGCAGAGTATTGTTGACTAGAACGGCTGGAAGCACTTATTAATCCTTCCAGTAGGCAACTTGGAAGTTCAGGATGGCACACTGATCCACGGCTGCCTGTTCGTACTTAGTATTCTTGGTTGGACACCTGTCAGGTCGCCTCTACTTGTGACAAAATTCCCCAAAAAATTCCGGGAAGCTGATTTATATGATACAAATTGGTTTGCGAGCCATTGGCGGTCAGAAAGGGTTTGAGCATTGAAATCTGCGTGATCCTGCGTCGGAGGTATTTCCAAATAAGGGATAGTCGGAGTTTGAAAATTGAAATTTCCATGTGTCAATCTACGGCTAAGTGCTTCCAGCCGTTCGGTTCTAAGTAGTACACAATACTTTGCTTGCTCGTCATGGTGCACCCTAGAACGGCTGGACACGAGCCTACAGTGATGCTTTAACAGCCATGTCTGGGTACCGCGTCTACGGTTTCTTGCTCAACGAAGAAGCCCTGCTCAAATATGCGCTGGACCATCGTCTCGGTACAGACGAGGACAGTTGGGCAAGGAACTGGGCCATCAATCGCGCAGCGGAGAAACTCCTGGACACTTACGGCGTAGATCCGTACATCGTCGCGGGCGTTGAGATAAACGGAGAGATAAAAACCTGCGCCGCCCTTGCATCATCGGATTTCCGGGACCACTGCTGCCCATGCCCATCAGGAAAAGCCTACCCTGCTAATTTGGCCAAACTTCACCCAAACTTCGGATAATTTCTTGAACTTATCCTCGTTAGACCGGTTTAGCCAAACTTGACCCAAATAAGTTACCTCCTACCAATTAGCCATAAGTTTGGCCAAACTTATGCGACATTAGGGACCATTACCGTGCCATTGTTGCTCGTTTTCAGCACTCAATATCGCGCAAAAGTTATTGAAAAGCAATGCATTCACAAGGACGACTACAGCAACGATAAATACAGTAGGTAATCTACGAGCCGAGACTTGTCGAGGACTCGCAGTGTTGCGACGAGGACTTGCAGTGTTGCGACGAGGACTGGTAGTGTTGCGACGAAGGCGTGCAGTGTTGCGACGAGGACTGGCAGTGTTGCGACAAGGGCTTGTTGATGAAGTTGCGCAGCTGAACGAAGTCTTGGGACTTGAACTTGGAAGCCTGAGCCAGGGGACGAAAGGGTGTGGGAGATGCGTTGAGCATGGGACAATAGGGTTTGATGTGAGACGGTGTGCGCCAGGGATTTGCGAAGGTGGATTGGAATTGACGAAGCTGGATTGGAATTGGAAGCGGAGAGATTTGCTCGGCTGGATTGCATCTTGCAGTGGAATATTGATGGCAGAGACTTATTCTGACAGTATTTGAAGGCTGATGGCGTCAAGGGTGCGGCGTGGAGTACACGCCATGAGCGTGCGAGGAAGACGAGGCCAGAGCACGACACATGCAGGCAGCGCGAGTTGACGCCGTGAGCGGGCATCGCTACTTGTGCTGTGTCGGACGAAAGATGTTGGCTGCTGACCGTGGTCGCCAGGATGAGGCCGGTGGGGCCACGGAGCGGAGACTGTCGGCAGTAGGAACGTCGGGTAGACGGCGACGAGAGTCTGGAGAAGTTTGAGGTGCTTGGGCTAGGTGTTCCACGGCCGAAGGGAGGAGGACAACTGGGATTAAGGTAGGGAAAGTGGGGGGAAGATGGAGGGAAGAGGAAGAAAGACGTCGACGTGGCATGATCAACGTGTGGTTATGTTGTGCCCGGGCAGTGCTTTTGATAGCTCCGACTGATTGTCGATCGGCTATTGACTTAGTGCATTTTGCCAGACCGAATCGAAACGGTAAGTAAGGGTGCTTTCTTGCTTGTATCATGCTGAATAGTTTAGCAACGCAATGCAGACTCAAGAGGGTGGTGCTCGTGCTAATAATCCAAGTCCGGGGCAAAATTATCCGGCATTGTCTGCCATTATCTCGAATTTCATCAAACTTAGCCGAAACTTGGGCAAAATTACGCCAACTTTCCCAAGTTACACCTAGTTATTTTGGGACAGTATAATCCTAGGCAAGTTTGGGATAATTGGCTCGGGAGGTTTTTCCTGATGGGCCACCCAAGGAGACCATCGAAAAAGTGCAGAAAATGCTCGGGACGACGAAGGAACCTCGTTGGTTTATACACGTATAGACATTCACTGCTTCGGCCTCGTGTCTTTCCGACACCGATATGTCTTTCCCCTTGTATTTTCTCACTTATTATCGTTCTATTGACAACCTCTTGACATTTCCCACTCTTCCGAAAACGCCCGGGCCAGGGCTGGAGCGGAACTGGAGTCTCAGACTTGCGCCACCGGGGGAGGGTCAAAGTCTGCGCTGCCAATGCATCGGAGCTTGAAGCTGACCATATGCCCATGCCATCTAGGGAAGCGATCGAGCGCCTGAAGAAAATCCTTCACACGGAGAGAAGGAGCCTCGGTGGTATCTCCATATCTAAGGAGGGACGGTCGCGACTCGCTTAATCCTGAGCGCCGAGCCCTAGAGCTATGGAACTTGATTGAACTATACCATGGCACTTGCACACGCTTGCATAGTGGCTCCCTGCAGCCTTGGTGGTGTGCTGCATGTTCAATGCTCCTGGGTACAGAATGAGACCTTGAAACCTTCCGCCGGCTCCGGGTGGTTTGTATGATGAATCATGGAGTGGGTAAAAAATCAGTCAGAGTATCCCGGTAACAGGACTCAGATTTTACTCTGGATAACATCATTCGACGCGTCTAAAACGCGTTCGTTGCCCCCACACGAGTGGTCACCGTGTCGCGTCTGGGCCGTGTGACCGTGGGTAAGTAACTCGATTAGGAAGGAGTCGGCTTGATTCCTCTCCACCTCCTCCTCAGGCTCGGAGTCCTCATCGTCTTGGACTCTCATGGCGACGCTGGACTACATCGATGTCCCCGCCTCCGCCTCTCGTCTCAGACCTCAATCTCAGAGAGACAGTACTATTCACGACATCCGACGTGCTCCGAAAATCGTCACCTCACTTCCTCATCCCCCAGCACCAGCCATGCATCGCCGGACTGATTCTGCGTCTTCCCTTTCTTCCATAACTTCGCCTGTAAACCTGCTTCCCCAGCTTCTCCTCTCGTCTCTGCCGTCAAATCCTCCGCAGCAGGGTCTCTCCAATCCGCGAGGAAAGCAGCAGGCAAACACTCTATTATCAGCCCGCGATCCTCTTTCTGTACCCATATTGACCGTAAACTTCAAACGGTTCATTGAACGGGTCGGCCCCATCTTCTGGCTGCAAGACCGGATAGAAGAGATTGTTCTTTGGAAGAAAGGATGGAAGCTGACCAGCACTTGGATAGCTGGATATGCTTTCTTCTGTATGCAATCCTTTCGTTGTGTGGTAAATGTTGAACGTAACGCAGGCTACTTTCCCCGTCTGCTGTTTCTCCTTCCCCAAATAATTGTCATTGGAATAATTCTTGCGACGCACCCGGAGACCACTCACAAGCCCCCTCCGGCTCCTGAAGCTCCGGCCGAAAGCGGGTCTGTGGACTGGCAGGCCAACATCCAGGCTATCCAGAATCTCATGGGGTTCATGTGCGTCGCTTCACTTTGAATTTAGACACTGCTCATAATTTTGGCAGTGCGGATGCTGAAACCGCGCTGCAGCCTTATATCCCGTACATAACCAACCGCAAACCGCAAACACCCCATCTCCTCACTCTCCTAGTCATCTTGCTGTTCCCCATGATGGTTCTGGTTTCCCTTCCCGCCTTTCCAGTGCGCACCGTATGCCTGTTCCTGGGCATCGCGCCCCTACTCCTCACCCACCCCATCATTCGCGTCCTCCTCCCCAACGTGTTCGCCCTGGTGCTCGCCCATGCCGAAGCAAGCCCCGTGATAACACGACTACGGGCCAAAGTCTTCGGCAGCGGCTCCGCGTCGTCGCCCCGGTCCTGGAAGTCGCTCGGTGTGCGCATCATCGACGACGCGAATCTCACGGACGAGTGCTGGGTCGCGGAGAAGCGTGAGGTGGAGCTGTTTGAGAACGAGCGGTTCGGAGGGGGTAAGTACTTCTCCGTCCTTCTGTGGGCCCGCTAACCGCGCTATAGACGACACGCACAAGGAGTGGAACAAGGCGAACCTCCGCGACGGGGAGCGCACGGGCTGGACGCGCGGGCGGGACGGGTGGAGCGGGGTCGGCGGGCAGGGTGGCGTCAGGTTTGTTTCGTCCCTCTGCGGCTACGACAGCACTGACCCAACATCCACACAGCAGCAACCTTACCTTCTCGCTAGACCCCGGTTGGGCGTTCGTCACCACCGAGGACTGGCGTGCGGACCTCGAGGCGCAGTGGGCCCGGGAGGGGCGTGCGCGCACCGCTGATGACGAGGGCGTGGCAGAGGCGGCAGAGGTGGCCGACGAGGGTGGGTCATTTGCATGTACTTTTGTTCTTTGTGTGCTGACGATCAGACTAGACGGCTGGGTGTACACGAACGATGCCTGGACTGCACACCGCCCGCCCTCGCCGTCACATTCTCCCAGTGTAGGCGGGGTGACGAGGCGGCGGCGGTGGGTTCGACGTATCTGGTATAACCACACCAGAGCAATGTCGATGTCATGATATTTTGTAACTTATACTATTTTGCTTGTGCCGGAGGTCTGCAGAGGGCGTCACGACTGTTTAGCTCAGGAGACCTCAGAAGGGTGCTGGCCCGTTGTCGGTCAGAGACTTCGTTAATAGTAAGGGGGACTATACGAGGGCCCGTCAGCTTGTCAACGCAAGCCCGCACCTATGTCGTGGAACTCTTCAAAGAGAACGGCTAGCCCGTTTCACCAAACAAATGTGAAAAATGTCGCGATTTATTGAGAGCAATTCATTGAAAGCGATTGGAAAGCTGGGAGTACCATACATGGGAAAGGGAATATGGAGTCGTGTGCGTTGTCGTGTCGTGAAGAATGGGTCAAGCCTAAACGTGAAGATACCAGCGAGGGTCCGTCTTCGCCTTGAGGATTGCCTTCAGCTTCTCGATGGATGCCCTGCGAGGCATGGGCATGTGGTCATCTTCGAGCTCCGATGCAACGACGCCGCAGACTCTGACCTTCCCCTTGACCAGAACGCCGGCCACAAGGGTGTCAGAATCGTTGTACTCAGCGAGTAACAGGTTTGCTGCAGCGGCGATGGCGTTTCCCTTGTGCCAATCATCATTGACATCTGCGTCTGTGCAGAGACGATGTTTGAGTGCATATTCAAGGAGAGCATCTTCGTTGAGCACGTATCCGTAGACGCGGTAGTCGCGTTTGCCAGGTTTACGAACTATGCGGGTCGTACGGGGTGCGGCTGACATTATCTCGAAAGAAATCAGTGAGTTGCAATGATTGTTGAAAGAGCGTATGCACCGGATAGATGAAGTGTGGATGAAGGTGTGGTGTAAGTGTTGGACGTGTCGTAACTTCAAACTCTGTACAGTGTAAGCTTACATGGCCTGCGCCGCCGAGACGACGCCAGTCTACTGCGGTCCATTCTAGTGACCCATGTTCGCCAAAAGAAGAAGACCGATCACGATACTATGCTGGCGGCAATCAACAAGAAGGAGATGAATACGCTCTTGACCTCCTTGAAAGCCGTCTATTGGAAGAAATATCGGTATCTCGGCACCGAAGATTCCAACGCGCGACTCGCAGAAATTCGAAACAACCTTGTGAATTGGGATGCTTTCGAGGAAGGTGTTCTCAGATAATGGTCGGTTGAGCGACACCTCGAATAACATGTACTTTCTCTCCTTCTTTTTACGACCACTTTACGACCAGTTTCTTTCATGTTTGTCTCTAATCTCAAATTACAACTCAGTGTCTGCACAAGGATTATTTTTAGAGTTTCAACCCTAATGCCTAAGAGAGTCGCGGACATATCTCGCAAAGCCAAAGAGAACCTCTACGGAACGCATGCTAGTACCACGTGTGTGGACGAAATTGAACGCAGCCTTATCGCAATTTAAACGTTTTGCAAGATACACGGTTCTTTATTCAACCGGTTTGGAGAGACATGGTATTTTGAGTTCGGACCGGCTAGCTTTAGCGTGCTGTACTTGGAAGTTTGATAACCACTCGCTTCCAAAATTATTCGACCTCTCAGATATTCCGGAAAGAGCGCACAAGCCGTCCGAGACGAAGAATTTGAATTTTGCATATCAAGTGAACAGGGTATCATCAGGGTCGTAATCACTTCCAGGCGGCCACCGCTCGACCGTGGCGAAACGCTCCACAGTCAGATTTTCTTCCAGCCAGTCAAAAATCTCCTCGGTCTCCTCATCCAGGTCGTACTCATCAATCCCTGAGATTCGCAGCACCCGTAGTGGGTATCCAATCATCTTCCGGCGCTCGACTGCAATCTTCGCAAGCTCCAGATCGTCGACGTCGAGATTGGTGTTGAACGTGTGCAGGTCCGGCCATGGGTCGCCATTTGGAGACCCGGGAACGGATACGTCAGATTTCCCCGCCATCATAACCAGGACGGTCGGCGGGTACGCCGTCGTATGTATGCATGTGAATTCGGTGATTTTCGGGAGGGCAGCGCACATCAGGGCCAGGCGCTCCGCACCCTGGTAGTCGAAGTCGCAGAACGTAAGAGAGCGCAGGGATGGGAACTTGGTTGACACGCCTGGGAGCTCGAGGAACCTGTCGAGATGTTCTTGGCCGACCTCTTTGAGCACAAGGGATTCGAGTCGGGGCGCCGAGATGGAGATGAGAATATCGGAGAAGACGTGTTGCAGTGTCCCCGGAAAGGAAATACGCAGAGAGACCAAGTTGGGAAGTGGGATGCAGTCGTCAGGAGGCCACGACTCTACCAACTCGTCGATAATGGTGTCGTGGATGGAAAGATGGGCGAGGGCAGGAGCTGCGATCAGCAGATTTTTAAAACACTCGTACCCCAGGAACAAACCCCGAGTTTGTTCGAGATGAAGGGTCGTGATATTCGTGATTGGAGGGCGAAAGAAATGCATAGAAAGCCCGCGGAGCCGCAGGACGGTTAACCGGGGACAGCCCTGGGTCAGGATCTGCTCCAGGTCGGCTCGGCGAAAGGCTTCTATATTCGCAGAGTCCACATCGTGAACACAGAGGCCCAGGTGTTCCAGTATGGGGGCAGAGACGTCGTACAGGCGTGAAACGATGGGAAGGTCCGACGTCTCGATGTTGGAATGGATGGTAACTCGCTCCCAGCGATCCAAGTGCTGGAAAACAAGGTGGAGTTTCTCGGTCAAGGCAGGAATCTCTCGTCGGACATCCAGCCGCAGATGGAGCGGGGTACGGGGACCCGAACGTCCCAGGTAGGCGCGGACTTTTTCCAGAGGCTCTTTTTGCTCGATGGTGATATGGCGCCAGAGAACGCGAGTGGTGAGAGCGACATTCCGCCAATATAAATTCACATGCGACAGCACCACTTCCGTTGGACTGGCTAGTTGGTCGCTGGCAGGGGGCTCATCAACGTCCTCGTCCTCCTCTTCCCCCTCGGGCTGCCCCGGCTGGTGGGCGAGCTGGAATATATTCGCCAACAATTCTGGCGGCATAGTCGAAATATAGTCGTCGGTTCGCAATTCACGGTCGCAAGACATTCTCATGTCTCGCGCTACCACATCGTGAATCATTCGCAACCGGCGAATTTATATGTGCTCGATGCCTATACCGGATCAGAAACGTCAAGTAAGGTATATAAGACGTACTGTTGTGCGTCTAACGCAAGTCCAGCGTGCTGCTCGTCGAGTCTTGTCCGGCCTCCAGTCGTTTTGGGGCGGAGATTGGGAAGGTCGCAGCAGGATGATATGTATATGACGGTGGTGGCGTGCCTGTTATAAGCCAAGGACTTTGGCGCAGTTTAGAAGGTAAGTATATCACGGCACCGGAGATGCCCGCTGCAGCTTTGCGAAGTACGGAAGTTTGCTGCTATACATGGCAAAGCACCGTCCAATGTACTGGTCGCAGTGATGCGATTCTCGAAGAGGAACGATTAATGACCCCGGTATTTGGCCCCCTAGGTACGTATGAATTGCGTAGCGGTCCATATGAGAAGCACCCCAATTAGCTGGTCAGGAGGTAGGCGGGGAAGACCAAAGGAGGATCCACGACACTTCCTTAAATGTTAGGTCAATGCTGGGTCCCGGAAATCTGGCGCTCCCCCGTAGATTGAGGCGCACATCGCCGCCAAGCTGACAAAACCGACGCGGGTTCCGTAAATTGGCTCTCAGCGTCCCGAACGTTCTATACGATTAGTTGCATACATAGCCTATACAATACACCGCCAGTCTTATTACTCTGATTTTGGCCGCGCAGGAATCGCCTTCCATCGTCCGAGCAAGTGATTCGCGCGGACGATCAGCAAGTCGCGGAGCATTTGCAATGACGCGGTCACCACATTCAGCTTGCTTCCCGGCACCTCGTGCCACTGGATCGGAACCTCTGCGACAGGGAATCGCAGCTGCTTTGCCAAGAGGAGGAGCTCGACATCGAATATCCACGTCGGGAGGTGCTGTGCGGGAAATATTTGCTGCGCCGCTGCCCGTGAGAACAGCTTGAACCCGCACTGGGTATCGCGGATGTGCCCAACACCCACGATCCGCAGAATGGTGTGCAGGCCGTACATGAGGATGTTGCGAAGAAGGGAGCGCTGCGAGACCCGGGTAAGTCAAGCGACATATGAATGAAGAGGAGCCGGACCTTGACCACAGCTTCCGTCTTTACGAGATGCGCACGGCTCCCCACCACGACGCCTGGGCCATTATCGGGGGCAATTTTGTCCATGGCTTCCCAGAGCAACTCAAGGTCCACGAAACGGCTCGCGTCGTCCGCGTCGACCATCAAGAGCCGCTCCCCACCGCCAAACAGCATCCCGTGGCGCACGGCACCGCCCTTGCCCAGGTTCTTCTCCAGCGTCACAACCCGGATATCACATTTCGGGTACTTGGCAGCCAGTTTGAGCGACGCAGCAGGCGTACCGTCCGTGGAGCCATCGTCGACAATAAGAATCTCGAAGGTGCGCTTGTCCTTGAGTGCGGGAGACGTAAGGTGCTCGATGGTCGAATCGAGCATGACCGGTATGCGGGCGGCCTCGTTGTACGCAGGCACCACGACGGTCAGATCGACCGTGCTGGGAGAAGCGAGCCTCTGCAGCGGCCGAGGCTTTTTCGGAGAGGCATGCGAGAGATATTTCGTCTCCGAGTCGATGGTCACTATTGGCGGCGGCGACCAGATTACGAGTGCAAAATATAACTGGATGAAAGAGTCAGTGAATACTCCGGGCACGTAGACCACGAAAATTAACGGAATCAGACAAAGGGACATGTCCCGACCCGGGATTGTCGTCCTTGCTTCAGCGCAGACCCAGGGGCCGCCCAAAGCTCGAAGAACAAGGATGAAGGGGTGCTCATCACATAGTGAATGAAAGGAAACACACGCACAGATGCTAGCCCACAGACCACCGCCGTTACGGCGCCGTAGAGCAAAGAAGACTGGTCCATGTAAAGTACACGTCGGCTACCTTATCATACGAGTGAAGCTGGAAGAGTTTGCGTCGGAAACTCGAAGGCTATGTATGGCCTCGTACGTCTAGCCCGCAAAGAGAGTAGTGACAGCGAACGTAGCAAGGGAAGGGTTCACCGTTGGTGGTAGGAATAGAAATAGCGGCCATCTGGCGCTGCCACGAATTCGCTGGGCACGTGACAGAATCGCGACGCGACCGAGGTCAAAAGCTGGGATTCGGAAAGTCATATACAAAGACATTTGTGTAATTATTTTGAACGATACATCGTAAACAAGTGGTACAAGACCGAGCATGAAAGCAGTAAGGCAAAGTAGTACCGTAAATTTGTTACACACAGCAGTGGACCCGCAGGATCCAAGTTCCCAACAGAAAGTTGGCAGCAAGTCATGCAGCCGGAAGGTTCGCGTTGATTTCGTTTAGCAGCTCCTGCGCAGATTTCGCGCTCCCGACCTGTTAAACAATAAGTTTGAGCGCACATGGCAGGGTCGTATACAGATAGCTGACCCGTAGATTGTAATGGGTGGCGATCCCGCCCTCGAGAACACTGAGCCTAAGATAGCGTGGGTCTTGGGCGAGCGTACAGCGCATGCCGTGAAACAGGGTCACGTTGAGAAGCACCGTGTATACTGCTTCTTTCCTCATGACTGTCCACGAATAATATCCTTCAGGAAACGAAAACCGGGGACGGGGACAATACACGCACCGAGCCGCGCCCCGCCACCATCCGATCGCCGCACATTTAGCTTGATGGTGCCTGTTCCCCGTTCTTTCCACTGGTTCCCGTCCACCAAGGAATACAGCTTTCCCCGCACTTGGTGAAGCGTCTCTTCGTCCTCTTCGCCGGTCATAACTGCATTGAAATATGAGAGTCAGCCACGATGAGAACACCATACGCACATTCTTGTTCAGTCAAAACAGGCCTTGCTCCCTCGTCGTCGCTCTTCGGCTCCTCTTCCTCATCTTTTCCAGCCCTTAATTTTTCACCGAAACTGATTGGCCTGTCGTCGTGCTCATCCTCAGCGCTGCTGTCCGCAGATCCATTGCCTACGACCGCGGAGGTCGCGCGTTCAAGCGAACTCGCCCCAGAATCGTCGGGAGACCCGGACCGCACACGCTTTGGCACCGCCAGCGCGAAGCTTTGAGCACCACCGCTCGCGTACGACGAGAACGCGTTGATGCCAGCGGGGGTGGCGCGTCGGGGCGGCGATTTAGCTCGCACTAGCTTGGAGGTAGATCCGAGGACGTCCTGCTTGGCCTTGGCGGACGCAGCGAATGGGGACGATGATGAGCCAAAGACCGCGCGTTTCGTCGACGAAGGTGGGGAAGTGGGCTCGTTAGGTGCCGCGGTGAATGGGGAAGAAGTCCCGGGCGTGACGGGAGTGCTTGTCGCAAACGGTACGGATGCCGTTGGCTTCTTCTGCCCGAAGATGTTTTGGCCTTTGACCGAGGCAAATGGGGAGCTCGTAGACGCGTACGCCATGAATCCGCCCTGAACGTACACATATTTCAGATCAGTTAAATTAGACACACACAATCACGCACGAGTTTGGGTGCTGCGGGTGGTGGCGACTTGCGAACGTTCTTCTCCGGGGGAGGAGACGGTCTCTTGGTCTCCCGAGGATTTTCATCCTTATCCGGGTCGTCGCGAGGACGTTTAAGGGGTTCTGCGGGCGCTTTGGCTTCGTCGCCGTTCTCTGTAGGCCCGGCGCTAGAGCCTCGCTCGAGGAACTTGCGCTTCAGCCCCTTCTCTTTCTCTCCACTGTCCGAATCCGAATCCCGTCTGGACGGTATCCCGCTCGTAGCATGGAAGGTGACCGCCGTAGTTGGGACGTCGGCGATGCCATCCGAGGACGGCGGCTCCTCCTCATCAACCTTGATTTCCGTCGAGCCGTCCACGGATTCGATTGGATCAGAGTCCTCCAACTGGCTGTCGAGCGCAATCGTTTTCTCGGGCGTAGACTGCTGCATGTTTTGCCAGCTGAGATCCTCGACGCCCTGGCTTATCTGCCGTACCCGCATCTTCATTTCCTGTGGCGGCGACGCACTCACATCCTCCTCCCCCGGTGATTGCGATCGCGAGCGTGTCGCAGCGCCATCTTCCTCCTCTGCAGTCGAGCCCAGATGTATCCGGTTTTTCTTGGCCGGTGTCCGAGCCTCCTTGTACTCGCGTACGAGAGGATCCGAGTCCTGTGGGAAAGAATACGAGTCAGTATCGCGAGGACGAGGGCCTCGAGGGAACGAGGAGCCAGACTCACGGAGGTGGACTTGGGAGTCGTCGCAGGCTCAAGAGACACCTCCCGTTCGCGCTTTCTGGACAGCTTGGTATCTAGATAGACAATGGGGTCCTCAAACCATCTCGATAAGTGAGACACGGTGCTTACCTGTGTCTGAATTCGCGGGAGACGAGGGTGAGGCTGGGGGAGAGTCTAGGGTCTGGCTAGTACGTGGAGGAGAGCTGCGAGCATCGGCCATGGTGGTCTCGTTCCAAGGTGCAAGAGCCACTACCTGCCTTTTTCGGACATGTCCGATTCGGCAAACACAAAACCTCGATCCGTCCTATTGTTTTACAGCAATATTCCAATGTTCGTATGCAGAGTGTACGATGTATGTGTGATATGTATTGTAGGTAGAAATACAAACCGAAGTGCCCAGCGAGCCCAGATAGGAGCAATAATAATCCAACTGTATGATAGTGTGCCAGGAACAAGAACTAAGAGGTCCGAGCAACGGCCTTACTTTTTCTGCGTGCATCAGCAAGCACCAGCATCCTCCGCAGTGCCTGCTCGTTCACGGGTTTCGTCAATACACTATGAATAGAGATTATTAGCAAGCATCGGCGGTGAGAAATGATTGGCCGTACTGATCCACCCCAGCAGCTATATACTCCTCCTGGTCTAAATGCAGATGTCAGCGCAGTCATACAAGGCAAGGAAAGCAGTTCAATTACCCTCCAACAGAGCGTTGCCTGCATAACAAATCAGTACCAGGACAAGACACGACAGCAAAAGATGTACCCGTCACCCCAACCACGAAATCACCCCTCCCCCACTCCCGCAACTTCGCCACGGCGTTGAGCCCACTGAGCAGGGGCATCTGGTTGTCGAGGAAAATCACGTCGAACCTCTCCTCACCCGCCGTGTCCGGCCGTTCCAGGATCGGGCCCTGACCACTGCACCCAGTCGCATCGCTCGCGGGCGTAGCCACCGCGCCGAGCGCCACCAACGCCGCCTGCCCATTTTCCGCCGTCTCCACCACGCACCCAAGCCTCACGAGCAACCGCTGCATTAACTTCCGCGTTATATGGTCGTCGTCGACCACCAAAACGGACATGCCCGGGTCGAAAACGAGCGACGAGTTCGAGTTCGACGTCGGGATGCCCTGGAAGTTGGCGTCGAACATGACGAGCGGCGAGGACCCGTTCGAGGACGTCATGCTCATCCCCGAAGACGCCGTCGGGTACACGTCCTTCATGAACCGCTTGGGACTCGGCATGGGGAGGTACGTGGGACGCTGCTGCAGCCGTGATCGGGGCAGTGACCCTCCGTTCGAGGACGACGCTTCAGGAGGTTTCGGAGGTGCCGACGAGCCTAACGGACTCGGTGTGTACGACCCAATCGACCCCGAGTTCATCGGGTGGTCCGCGGACTTCGGCAGCCCCAGCTCGACCCGCCCGCCCTGCTCCATGAGGTTGTGTATCGCAGAATCCGACCGTTCCGAGGGCGGACTGATTTGCGAGGCCTTGAGCGCGACCGTGTCCACCGCCATGGTCAAGCTGTGGCTTGAAACAGGTATATCGGCGCTCGTTCGGGCGGCAGTCCGAACCTTGGTGAGATCTGGATCTGTCGACGAGTGTTCCGACTCCATGTCTGGAGGAACCAGCGCTTCTCGACCAACGCCCAGCGGCAATTCGATCCTACAAAACTTGTTAATCCTGTGGATGAACATAATAGCGAGAGGACATACCAGAAACAACTCCCCTCCCCGGCCTTGGACCGTACACCAAGTCGCCCACCACTTAGCTTCACAATCTGCCGAACAAGAGCGAGCCCGAGCCCCGTCCCCTTCCCGCCCTGCTGCTTCCCCTGCTCCGTCTGATTGAACGCAGCTGCACCCGCTGGTCAGCCAGCCATTCCTCGAGTCCCCCAAAACAAACTGCTCACAGAATAAATTGCACTCGTCCATATCCCTCCGCGTGATCCCGTACCTGTAAACGCGCTCAGTCTGCCTCGCCAACACAAAAAAAAAAAAAGAGAAGAAAAAAGCGCACCCCGTATCCGTGACCTCTATCCGCACGACAATACTCTTCAGCTCCCCGGACGGATCCGCGCCATTAGCCAGATTATGCTGACTCAGATGCGTCGCCGACAGCGCATGACCATGCCCCCGCTTCGAAGCCAGACTCGCGCTAGTGAGCGGGGGTTCGGGCTCGGCAGCGGGCGTACCGGGGGCGCTGGGAAGGCCCTCGGAATACGCGATCTCCGCAGGCGTCGGGTGGATCAGCTTCGTCGAAATCGTGATCCGCCCCCCGGACGGCGTGAATTTCGTGGCGTTGCTAAGTAGATAAAGCGAAGTGAGTAATACAATGGGTGGAATGAAAAGCACGTACCTCGCGAGGTTGGTGACAATCTGCCGTAGCCGCACATGGTCGCCCGTCACCACGCCTGAAACCTCTGGATGCTCCTTCATATGCTGGTTAATCGTGCCAGGCGACTCGCCCATCGCTTGGTACGCCGCGCGTCGCGCCACCTACACACTATCAGTCAAATTAATATCACAAACCGAAGCACATACCCGGTCGATATTAGGATCGAGATGCGCGACGAACTCCTGCCCCCGCGAGTCGGTCGCGAGTTGCTGCCGACCAAGAACGTCATCTTCCACCCCGCGTGAACATTATAATCAGTGAGGACTTACGAGGGGCACGAATAAGGAGCGCATCGTGGTGTGGAAGGCAAAAGGCTGAGTTACCAACAAATAGTCAGAATGACGGACTCGTTCTGAAGGGACAGACAAACCCGTGACGAAACCTCGAACGTCCCGCTGTCCATGCGATTGCTAAAACGCGTAAATGTTATCTCTGGGACTTGTTGGTGCAGAGTAAAACGCACAAGTCCAAGACGTCGTTCAGCACTGAAGCACGGTGAGCATACTACGGACCGCGACGAATATTGGAAAACATACCGTTCCGCATCATGTTGAGGCTGCCGCTGAGGGCATGGAACTCAATCTCATGATCCTTCGTGATGATGCCCGACGAGTTGATGTTCTGCACGGCGAGCACTGAGCCTCCAT
The DNA here is from genome assembly GCA_029449255.1 of Mycena polygramma. NCBI lineage: Eukaryota > Fungi > Basidiomycota > Agaricomycetes > Agaricales > Mycenaceae > Mycena > Mycena polygramma. The sequence goes on along the minus strand of JARKID010000094.1, from coordinate 308,490 downwards.
CAGCATCCGTCTTTCTCTTGTCGAAAAAAAGGAACTGACACGCAGAGTTGAGCGGCACGCGGACCTGTGCAGACACCCGGATTTTAGACACAAACGAAATAATTCGAGGGAAAGGACATATCATGGAACACGTATCTGCACCAAAACAAATAAGCAAGCGCCCGAAAAGTGAACGCAACGAAGACTTACGAGGTCAAGCGTCGTTTCGAATCCGAAGCATTCCGCTCATTGATCTGCGCGCGCTGCGTAGCCTTGAACTGAATCTTGAGCTGGTTCCGCAGGGTGTAGATCCGTCGGTCCGACTATCAGGAGACCGTCAGCAAAGGGTACATAGGACGAGAACGAGAAGCTTACGATTTCTTTCATGTAATGCGCGTAAATGATGACTGCAGAGCCGGATTAGTATGGAGTCTTGAAATATGCGGAGAAGACGGGGAACTTGCAGATATTGAAGATGAAGAAATTGATCATCGCTAAACGCAGTTCAGCGTCATGGACGGACAAGCCAAGATTAACGCACTCCGAACAAAGGTGTGGTGCAGCGGGACCACCGTGACACAAGTCCTGCACGCGGAGTCAGTATACCCGCGGACGCAGGCCTTGCAGCACGACTGATACACACAAGATGAAGAATGCAAGAGAGCCAATCGCCGCCGGCAGGCGTTGCAGCCCCAGACCGAACAGACCGGCAACTTGAAACGCCTGTAACAGGTGGCTCGAATCCAGACCAACGACAATTGGTCGACAAGCGCACCGTGGTATAATAGAACATGCCTGTTGTCCATCAGGAAACTGAAAGGAGAGAGAAAAGAAAATGTATCACAAACCTACGAAATCTTTCCCGAAGCAAGGCCAAAGAGCCGCAGACGGGTCGTAAAATCCACATAAAAACCTGTTTCATGTCGTGAATAAGCCAGCTCGGGGCGGTATACACGGAGCACCCACAACGACAATATGTAATATATGGCCCACATCCACAAGGAAATGCCCAGGAATAGTTGATATGGTATGATATGGTCTCGAGGCCAATCGTACACAACCATGAATCTAGTAGGCTGTTTCAGCGCTGGCACGGATGAAGAGAAGAGACTAACATGACTGGGACAGTAAAGGCAGACGCAATCTACATTCAGACCGTCAATATACGCGTTGTTACTTGAGCGATTTTACACACCCCGTATAGAAAGATATCATCCATGAGCACACGGGGTCGCGATGCGAACGCGCACCCAAGGGCCCAGCTTACGATCAGCCATAGTGCGGCCCATCGGGCCAATGCTTTCGAATAGCTCCAAGTCTCCTATAAAATGAGGAATCTGAGTGCCAATTGAAATAAATGCATAAACACTCACGCGTCTGTAATTTCGCTCAGCTCGGTCGTCGGGAAACGTCGGGTTGAAAAAGTGGATGAGGATTGCCCACAAACTCCAAAATACGGGAGGCGCGAATCGCCGCAAAAAGCCCGCGGGCTGCCAGCCCTCTTGGAAAGGACCGATGGGTGCGACGCCATAGGCACTTGACTTCGTTTCCGGGCTTTTGTTATCGCCGCCGCTGTCCTCATGCAGTGATGCGTGACTCCCGCTGGTCCACGTCCGGTCGACGACAACCCGGTCGACCTGTACACAGAACCGGTCAATGGCTGAGAAAATTGACACATTCTGCCACCACGCACTCGGTCTGGATCATCTGGTACCACGTCGACCGCCCCGCCAATATTTGAACCCTGCTCAGTCGCACGAATCTCCGAGGTAGAGAGGGACGGGCTGGAGACGGTGCCGCTGAACCGTCGTACCAAGCCGGCGAAGTAGCCTCCGGTAATGCCAAAGCGCGCCTTCTTTTTCTGCCGCGGCCGGATGGGGCTCGCGCTGGGCGCCTTCTGTACCACGGGTGCGGGGAGAATAGCGGACGCAGGGAGCGAGTCCGTCACGGTCATTGGGATGCCGTCGAGCGCCCCCGATTTCTTCTCGTCGCCGCTGAGATGTGGAATGAAGTACATCCGGTCGGTGGTCAAACCATTGGCATGAGAGAGAACGCAAATGCGGGCGTGGTGAATGACACCCGTTCTATCAGCCTAAGACAAGCCGATCGGCAAACTCCTGTCTAGGCACTCTGTCCCGTAAAGCCATACACTCGGTCCATATATTCGTACGCTATTCGCGTGGCAGTTTACATGTAGACGGACATTAAAAGATAATTATTCAACGCCCGCAGCAGCCTGGCCAGCGCGTTCACCCGGTCCTGGGACGGGAGTAGAAGAAGCATCATATCTCCGACTGCGAAGTTTCTCGGCACTCGCTCGATCGAGTCGGACAGGAGCCAATCGCCTCTAACCCAAAAGGCAAAAGGCAGCCAGACGTGCATCGGATTGCGTACCGCATACGAGAGAGCGGGGGAAATTGTGTTGAGACCAAGGGAATGGTTGACCACGATTTTCGATGGTCGCATGACCAGCCACGATATCGGGGCGGCCAACAGAATTGGCAAAAAGGTTCCAAGAGCGGGGGATTGCTTCGGCGTGGGGCGCAAGGCGGCAACGACCGCTGGCAACCGAGAAGATACAGGTCGATTGGCTGCATGGGATCCGAGGTATGGACTTCGTGATCGAGGACGCGTGGGGAGACGACGAAAGATAGTAGCGGACCAGAAATATTGACCAATCTCTTGTCGAGCCAAGTAGAGAGGACCTATGTTTTTTTCGTAGACTCGAGCCGGCCGTTATTCCGAGCATTGATGGTAGTGGGACATACGTTGGCCAATTTGTCTCTACCCAGCTGCATGAGCGCCAACATACACCCCTTGGATATCCTCCGCAAGTACTTGTACCAAGTACTCTTGAGTTCCTTAAATCTTGAGTTTCTTGATCTTCGGAGGGAACGCCTGCTCTTCATGCGCCGGGGACAGGTGCTTGTATCGCTAAAGAGTCGTAAGGCAGTCCAGAAGGTGGCGGACGAGTGTTTGAAGGAAGACGACAAAAATGGATTCAAGTTACACTTGTTGACACCTTTCCATACTTGGTCATCATTTGTGCGCTGCCACGCCCGAATGCGCTGAAATGAGTCGAAAGAAAATCGCAAAGCCAGGAAAAACGCTGAGAGTGTGCCATGGGCCTATACCAATGGATTGGTGGCCCGAAAATAAATAAAATCGTCGTCTGTGGGCGCTGGGTTGTGGTGTCTTGTGGTTGTCGGACTTTGAATCCATCTCATCTCAGCACTGCCACCAGGCATAGTAGCATCCTCTCTCTTCTCCTGCCTCCATCTCGTCTCGCCACCTTTCCCAATAATCCCTCCTCGCTGCCTCATCCTCCTCCCGCCTCCTGTATATCTTTCTATTTTTCATCCTCCGTCTGTCTCGTTAGCCTTTTTGGAATAATCCCCGCAATCCTCAAGCTCTCCGTCTTCCTGTACATCTTTCTATTTTCCCCCTTACGTTTCCTGCTCACCGGCGTTGATATAATCAGACAATGGCCAATTCTGTATTTCCTGTGTATCTCAAGAACGGCGACCAAGTAAAAATTAACGGTACCTTCATCCCTCTTGTATTATTGCCCCGTCTTCGCTCTGGCTAATACCTTATTTTCCAGACCATGTGTACTGCTCGCCTTCGTGGGCAGTGCGGGACGGCACCCCATATTCCGTCGCCCGCATAATGGAGTTCCTGCCCCCAGAAGAAGCTCCAAAAGGCGCAGAGGGCAAGCTTTACTACTACAGCCGCGTCCGCCTCGCCTGGTATTATCGCCCCAGCGATGTGAGCGACCGGCCTGTCACTGATTCTCGCCTATTATTGGCCGCCATATATTCCGAAGTATGCGACATCAATCAGCTCCGCGCGAAATGCCACGTTGTGCACCGCGACAAGATCTCCGACCTCTCTGGCTGGAAAAAGCGCCCCGACCGCTTTTACTTTAACCGCCTTTTCGATCCCTACATCAAAAAGGAGTTCGAGATCATCCAAGCGACTGACGTGCGGAATCGTATGTCGCTTCTGATTCCATCAAAAATCGCTCTTCTCACCGGCGACCGGATGTGATTTTCAGTTCCTGACAATATCAGGGATACTCTTATTTCTCGTTACGAATATGTCGTGGCGGAGAAGGAGGTCATCCCTGACCTCACAGACGTGCTCCGGCTCTGCGACACTTGCCAGGTTTGGTGTTCCAGGCAAGTTTTTATTTTATTTCGTATTCAAAAAGGAAAATAGCTAACGAGCGAATCTCCAGCCCGGATTCGGTCCAGTGCGACCGATGCAAACGGTTCTTCCACATGCGTTGCGTGCAGCCGCCGCTCGCTGCGAAGCCCTCTCGCGGCTACGGCTGGACGTGCGCACCGTGCTCCAAGCGACACGAGGAAGAAGTCGACAGCCGAGAAGCCCGCCCTATTGGTCCCCTCATCCCGAAGAAAACCAACGCGCCTGCTGCCCGCGGCCGTGGTCGGCCTCGGAAGGACCGTACCCAGGCTGAGAAGGAGGAGAAGCTCGAAATCAGACATTTCAGGATGTGGCCTTTCCGATACTTTGGGTGGGGTTTTTATCCTTACCGCGGTAGACCTGCCTTGATAATGGTGATTCCAGGCAATATACGGTGGCAGAAGACACGCTAGGCAAGCTTTACTTGTAAATTTAAGGCGCCCTCGGTAACAGTTCGAATAGATCCCGAGGACCTCATATTCCCTCGCGCAGCGACTCGCCTCGGCCCCAAGTTTCAAGCAACCGTCGCCGCGGAACCAGATATGGATCCCAGTGACATGATCGGTAAGCCATTCGCTGCACTCCTGTGTCTCTACTTAGCATATATTCAATCAGAGCAAGACGAACGGGGCGGGGAAAACACCGTAGAGGTTCTCAGCGCCATTAATATTCTCACCGAAGCTGAAGGTACGACCCCGCTTACTTCCCCCCCCCTTTACGTAATTATTCTGACCACATTGGGCTTCAGTCGCTGAGAGTGAGTTTCTATCGTACTCCGGGTGGACCTGACTTGACCATTCGTAGTGGAGGCATGCAAAGCCAAGCTCACAAGCGACAAGAAGCTCCGTGTCAGCGTCGACTGGCTAACGGAAGTTATCCACCGATTTTCTGACGCAGCGTTAGCTGCTCGCCCGCTGAGCACAGTGAACATGAAGTCGCCCATGCGCATGGAAAAGGTGCTCCTTTTGCGTCATTTCGCTCCTGGCTGACCAGTAACAGTGGAAACGGCACGAGACCAGATACACCGACAAAGAATGGAGCGTCGAGGAGATTGCAGCGTTTGAGGACGCGATTGCAGCCCACGGAGCCGAGCTTAGAGCCGTCAAGGACGAGCTGTTCACGAGATCCATATACGAGGTCGTCCGATTCTACGGGCATTGGAAGTGGTAAGGTGTTTTCTGTTCCGCTGCTTCTTGTGGCGCTAATTGGTTTGTGAAGCTCCAAGCTCGGGGAGGAGAACCTGCGTATTCTGGAGCACGGCATGCCCGTCAAGCCTCCCGGGAAGCAGTACAAGAACATGGCGGAAGCCGCCGTCGGCCAGCGGGTGGGGCTCGCTGACGACGAAGGATCCGTCATCGCACATCCGTCCAAGACCGCCACTTGCGGCGCATGCCGTACACGCGATTCCAGGACGTGGTGGAAAGCACCAAAGGGGCTGTCAACAAGCATCCTCTGCGATACGTGCGGGACAAATTGGCGAAAGTACGCGGATCTCAATGTGCGGCCAATACGCGAAGAATCTCTTCCAGCAACGGCGGGGAAGAAGGTTGTGGAGAAGGCGGTGGAGAAGGCGCCAGAGAAGCGAGAGGGGACGCCGCTCACCGGGCCTGTCACCAAACGTGCTAGGGTATGTTTCAAAATAGACGCGATCTGCGCTTTGGCTGAACTGGGATTTAGACGTCGGTTTCAGTATCCGCGCAATCCACACCGCCCCCTCCGGTCGTTTCTGCTGCCCCGCAGATCCGATGCATGTGCTGCCTCAAGAATGGCCCGCTGGGCAAAGTTCTCAAGTGCAAGCAATGCCAGTTCCGCGTGCATGCCGGTAATTGAGCGGGCTTATGTTCTACAGACTAGTGACTGAAATACCTCTTCCAGGTGTCTGTGGCGCCGTCGTCGATCCGGAGTCCGTCGACGATTGGGTATGTGAGATATGCCAGAATGAGGAAACGCAAGAAGCTTCTCTGGTACCGGCATTTCCTTTTCGCCTGTGATCGTTACTCATCGGCTGTGTCAAGAATTCTGAATGTCTCTTGTGTCCGCGTGAGCGGAAAGGGATCGTCAAGAAAGCGCCACCGGGAGGCCTGGCACCCGAGTCGTTTCTGCACGCGCGCAAGCCAACGGAAGGGCAGGGCTGGACACATGTCCTGTGTTCTGTCTTCATTCCCGAACTCACCTTTACGGATGCTTCACGTCTTCGATGTGTCGAGGGCCTCAGCACCATTTCCCGCCACCGATGGACCACCGTACGCGTTTTCCCGTTCTACTGCTCGGTGGCTTGCGCTAACACCCGGATAGAAATGTAGTCTGTGCGGCGACACTCAGGGCGCCGTCATCAGGTGCTCGGACTGCAGCAAAGAGTACCACGCATCCTGTGCGTGGCGGCACGGTCACACGTTTGGCTTCGAGATTCAGCCCGTAAGAGATTCGATCCCGTGCTTATAACGCCGCTGATCCTCAATCCTTACCATAGGTGAAGAGCTCACGGCGTGAGACAACTGTCACCACCACGTTCAAGGGCGAATCCGGGTGCATGAATGCCGTCGTTTCCTGTAAGGATCACGATCACAGCAAGCGTGATATCTATGGCCTTTGCGAGACCAACGAAGGCGGAGAGGTTCGTCAACTTGTTAGGCATCTTCGGCTGTGAGTGCTAAAGACACACCCCAGACCGCGCTCCAGGTCTACTGCCAAGCGTACAAGCAAGCGCCCGTCGGCCAGGCGCACGGCCTGCTGCGGAAGGCTCGTCGACTGGACCCACTGCTGCTGAACAACATCCGCCTCGAAACTCTCCCCCATCACCCCGCGGACCCGAACGGCAAGGACCCCGAATGCTTCCTCTGCCACACGCACTACTCCCCTGCGTTCTACCCTGTCGAGCGCCTCGGCGACGACGCCTTCATGTGCCACCCGTGCCACTTTTCCGAAATGGAGAGGGACTCGGATTCCATGGCATTTACGCGCATGGTGACAACATGAATTCATGGAATTAGTAATGCATACAGTCCCTATGTTATGATTGCGCACAATAGGTGCAGAGGTGCGTAAAATACAGATGATAGTGCACAGCAGCAATAGATCCAAAGTGTCGAGATGAAGATGAAGATGAATAAAATATCCTTGCAAATCTAAGCTTCCCAGAAGGGCTCGTTCTTCGGGACCGTAGCTGGCGCGCCGCTCCTGCAAATCAGGAGCTGTGTTACCTCCCGGGTCGCGCCCGCTTTAGGACGGGTTTTTCATTCTCTTGTAGAACAAAACATACGCGCGCTGGTTCTGTGGGTCAATCAGTGCACTGTATGTATGGACAGGCGCGAGGGCAGGCAGACGCACAACGACTTGTTTCTCGTCCACTGGTCGAATGCTGCTGTCATCGCACGACTTCCACCCATCACGATCTGCGATATACGCAGTGTCTGCAGTGGACACGTCAGTACCAACGCCGAGGTATGATTCGTTCAAGGAACGTACAATGTCCACTCGTGAGATTCCCACTGTGATTCGTGACGCCGTACAAGTTGTACTTGTACGGCGGCAGCTGCGAGCGGGGGTCGTCGGGCGACATCGCATGTAGCTGGCTCTTGTCCGCGCCGGGGGGCAAAGGCGGCGGCATGAAGTTCGTGAGGTCCAGGTTCTTCAACGGGTAGTCTACAAAGGTGTCGATCTTGTCCGAGAACCGGCCGTGGATCTCGAAGCGCTTGAGGTGGATGACGAGGATCGGCGGAAGGCGGGCGAGTGACAGCTGCTTCGACGCGCGCCGCTTCGTCTTGCACTTTGGGCAGTCCCTGACGTTTGGATGAGTAAATATTGGTCTAAAGCGAAATAAAGGTAGAACAGACCAAGCATCGTCCTTGTCTAAGGTCTCGGTGTTGAAGAAGGCGTCTATGCAGCTCTGGAGCGGCATCTTCGAGCTCCTCCCTTGCGGTATGGGCAGCTGAAGGATCGAGAACACATTGTACGTCGTCGAAGTCTTCACGCAACGCCTATCAGCTCCAAGAAACGGGGGAGAAGGCGAGGACAAGACGCACGGTATGGCAAGTAAGACACTGCAGCCGATTCCGGAACTGCCCCTGGAAGAAATCGACAATAATACTGTCGTTCCGCGTCTTCCACAACCGCCACTCCTGCTCGCTCGCGATCTGCGGACCCAGACGCTCGAGCTCCGCCTCCTGCTCCGGCGTCCGCGTGAACGTCGGCTGCACGAGCAGCCGGTTGAGGTCCTCGTGGATGCCGTCCAGCAGGAAGCTCAGGAACTCTTGCGAGTCGTGCTGGTTCGAGCCGTTGTACTGGCTGTTCAGGTGGCACACGGCTTTCTAAAGGCGGGGGATGTACTGATAAGCACCGAGAGAGGTTAAAAAAAGCAGGACTGCGTACCCGGAAGTCAAATGGTATTATGTATGGGAGGTCGCCACTCCACATAGTACGCACGAGCTCTGCGAATGCACGGGATAATATACCCTTGGAGCCCATCGCATTTAGCGTGTTCACCGCGTTCTTCCATCGACCGTCTAAATGCATTCAGTTTAGCGTGCAATCCAACGCATTCCTCAAACAACTCACTCGCGAAGAACTGCGCAAACGGCAGCGTAGCGCTCAAGCATTGAATCGGCGCATTCATGTAGCACGTATTGCCGAGATTCTTCAACCCCGACGTGCCAACGGGCATGTCCGACCAGTACGTCGGCGCATAGTCGGACGGTATTCGCGGCGGGTCGGACGACGACGGTGTCGCCGACAACGTCGCACCGCGCGGCCGCTCTTGCCGTTCGAGAGCAGACGACGCGACGGCGGGTGGGGGGCGTATAATGTGCTGCGACGGGTAGTCGATCGGCGGCCGCTGGTGCAGCCCCGACACGGCTTCCTGCGACTGGTCGACGTAGTCGCTGCGCCGCCGAGAGAGGGTGGGGTTGATAGACGCCTGGGGTGGTGAGGCGATCGCGGGGGGAGGGCTGGCGATGGAGGGAGACATGCGGGGGGCGAATGATGGGTATGTGATGGATGAGCCGCCATTGGCCATGGGCGGGGGAGTTGATGAGAACTACAGAAAAACGATTGAGCAATATTCGAGTCGAAGCACAATGGGGGACTACCTTTTCAGGAATACCGTGATGGAAAGAGGAGGGGCCGGCTGAAGCGGGAGCTTTGGACACGGTTGGTCTGCGGCTCCCCGGCTGACTGTGATCAGCAGGATAATTGGTGGGATAAGATATTTCAGCGGGTGACCTGAGTGCGCTCAGTATGCGGTTAACAGACACTGAAGATAACTCACCTCGAATGGCCGATTGATTGGTCGAGAGAATAATTCGGACGATGCTGGGACGGCGCTCCAGCCGAACGAGGAGGCGTCCACACTTGATGAGGGTCTGGAGATGCCATTGAAGACGGGCCCGCGGAGCCATTCGCCATCGACGAAGAGCTACTGAAGCCGTTGGACAGCGGTGGGGCCCCGCTGTAGCCATTCGGCGTCGACGCAGAGCTCGTAAAGCCATTCGGCATTGACGCGGAGCTCGCGAAGCCGTTCGTCATCGACGAAGAGCTGCTGAACCCATTCGCCATCGATGAGGAGCTGCTGAACCCATTCGACATCGACGCGGAGCTGGTGATGCCATTTGGAGTGGACGACGAGCTCGCACTCGTCGTGAAGGATATGGGCGGGGGGAGGCCAGAATGCCCATTCGGCGGGGTGGGTTTCGGGTATATTGCAGTTGCCTGCGAGGTGCTGCTCTCCTCGCCAATCTCTCGCCGCCACGCATCAAACCCACCCACGAGCATCATCGGCATCCGTTTCAGGACCTTCCTGAATGCCTGCTCGCTAATCAGGCGCACGAGTATCGACATGGGGGACGTTGATGACCCCCACGTTTGTGAAGATTGATCATATACGACGATCAATTCGAACTTATCGCGATTTTTGAACATGGTAGTCTCGTTCGTAGGGGCGTTGGCCATGCTGTCCTCCAGCCGCTCCGCATTCAGCCTGAGAGACTCGTTAATTTTCACAATACACAAAATTTAGGCGTTACGTACCCTGATCGCGTGAGGATAATCGGCTCGACGCATACGACCGCCTCAAACGGGATGTGCGCCTTGTCAAAATCCGCCCGATTGCGCACATCCAGGAGCAGGACATTGTAATCCCGAAGATACGTCTGCAGATCTTTCGGGAACGCGGTGCCGCTATTCGGCAGCGGTGCCTTTGGGGAGGAAGCGGACAGTCCGGAGGGCTTGAGCGGGACCTGCGGCTTGGTGGGCGAAGCGGGGCGGCTTACGAACGAGTGGAGCGTTGGCGTAACGGGGGTGCTCGAGGGTCGTTCGATGGGAAGGAAGTTACGGAATGAGGGCGAGGAGTCCGGGGGGATCGGCTGCGAGCTGCCCGATGGAAGGCCAGTAGGAACGGAGGGAAGGGCAAAGGATTCGTCGAGTTCGTCGATGGATGGGAATTTGGCCTCTGTGCTGGATATGCTCAGATTGCGTGAGGGCGAAGGAAGTTGCGGGGCTGAGGGTAGCGGCGTAGAAAACATGTGCACAGGGGACGACGACGGGGTTGAGACCGGAGATGGAGGTCCGAACGTGGATGGCGAAACCAGTGCGTGGGGAGACGAGGACGTGGAAACCGGCGTGGACGGAACCAGAGGACTCGGGGACAGCGTCGTCGGCGACATTGGAGTGGAAGTCAAGAGCTTGGGCGATGGCGGCGGTTGGGAAAACCGTTTCGGGGGATCACCAAGCGGCAAGCCATTGTTCTTGAGAGCCTGTATCCGCGCCTGGATGCCCCCCATGGACGTAGTGTTGGGCTGGCCGTCCTCTGCCTTTTCCATGGCCTTTAGTTTTTCCTCGATGGCACTCATCCGGCTCGCCATATCGACACTGAAGCTCTGTAATCGACGTTGGCACAAACACATCGGGAGATCGGTGCTCAGACGTACCTTCTGGAACTCAAGACACTCCTTGTGCACCACTCCCCCCGCTGACTCGCGCTTGTACTCCGTTGAATCCAGCGCTGCGCGAACAAGAGTACCGCTTTTTGTGTACGAAGCGAGCGCATTCTTGAGGTCTCCTTTGCCCTCGTACTCATGAGCCGCAACGATCTGGCTCCGCGCAGCCTTAAGTAGGGCCAAAGCGCCTGCTCCTTTTGATTCGCGCTTCACGGACTCTATCGTCTGGGCTTTGATCTGGGAAGTGGACATATTGTCGAAGAGTCTTCCGACGCCGTTCGGGGTCGATCCTGGCCTCGGTGTTGACCCAAACCCACCTAGGCCCGGCGATGAAGGCATGGCGGAGACGCCACCAAGCATGGGATGGCCAGGGAGTGCGCAGCGGCGTAGCAAGGCGGTATCAGACTAAGAGAGATCTGAATGACTAAGCCGCCCGTATTTGGTTCCCGACATCCACGTTTCCAAATAAAAATTAAATAATTGAGTGCACAGACAGGAATTTAGCTAGAAGGAGTAGCTAGTGACAGTCAAGCTTGAACCGCGCTCGCGTTGGTGGAGGCGGTAGAATTGCTGGCTGGCGTGGAACTAGCAGCAGCCGGCGTGACACTGGTCGATTTGGCGGAGGCAGTTGTTGTCGGGGCGGAACTGGTCGGGGCAGCATTATTGGTGGCGTTGCCGGTGGGGAACGCATTACCCGACACCCGCGGCTGGTGCTGCGCAGTAGGCTGCGCGGGGGGACGAGCGAGTCCACAGCGCTTCAGGCATTCATCCGTGCCGACAGCGATATTGTCCGGGATCTATGTCCATTTCAGCCTTGGAATGGCGTGCAGGTGAGATGAAATGTACATACCTTGTCTGCCAGGCCTTCGACCTGCTGCACACCAATTTCGCCCATTGTCACGTCAACAATATCCACCGGGAGACCGAAGACTGGAATTGGATTAGACTTAACACGACTACCATTGAAGGTAACTTACAGCGCTGCGCGATGGACAGAACACCGGGATCCTCGCCGTTGAACGCGGCTACAAACATAGCCGGTTCTGGTCAAAGAAATCAGGCGAGCCCGAGTAAAACTGACAGATACGCACCACAACCGTCGTTCATCTCAAAATGTATCGCACCCTGGGGAAAGACCGTCATGGACCCCGGCGGGAGCGAGTTCACCACAAAGCGCGCGCCGTTCTCAAGGAGCATTCCCGTACGCAGGGTGCCGTTCACACTGAAGTTAATTTCGGTAGCTCGGGGATGCTGTTCCCCGAGTTAGCCTCACTAAAATTCTCTTTAGGCTGCAAAAATACATACCGTGTGGGGGGTATTGATCCCACAGGGGCCCAAGAAGCCGACAGCTTGAATCTCGGTGAGTTGCAGTCCTCAAGATGCATAAAGGTAAAACTGTAACATACTCATTGCGACTCCGTTCCCGACGACGGCAGGGAACGTACCAGAGGTCGCGGTAACGGTATGCCCCGCCGCACCAGTCGTTACTCCACCCGGGGGGTTAAGGAAGTCGAAGACAAACTAGCACGGCGTGTCAATTTCCGACAGAAAACGGAGAGCGCCTCAAGCACCTGTTGGTCGGACAAGTCGTTGATGCGGTCGACAGCGGTAGGGTCGAGGCGCAGCTTCGCGACCTCGTCGGAGAGCGGGGTGCAGAGCACGGAGTTGAAGACGGTGCTGAGAGCGACGGCGACGGCGAGAGTGAACATGGTGAAAGAAAGTAAGTGGCTGAGAAGAAAGGCCTAGAATGAAGCAGTAAATCGAATGGGAGTTCGATGCATTCAGCTCGAGATGAGGGCTGGGCTTTATACCGTTCTGTGCAGCGCATGTTGCCACAACACTAGCTCGCGTCCGTTTCAGCTCGTCGGCCTCCGAATACTGGACAAGCTGCGTAGGCATCAAGCCACAGCATGGCGGTTGTGCAAGCTTGCCAGGCGCCAGATGTGGCCCTAGACAGTTCGGAGCAGGAGGGGGACATGTGCTTGAGCGAAACAGGGGCGAGTAGCCATCGGAGGGAAGCTAGTTGCCAAGAGCTAACGGTGTCCAGATCGAAACAAGGTTTGCAGAGAGTATGCTGAGCGATTTTAGGTGGTGATTGCACCGTACTGCGAGGTCCAGTGCTGCCGATAGGGAGAAATTACTTTCGCTCAATGATTGATTACCCGGCCCAGCGCCAAATCAGCGATAGATCAGGGTCGAACGTCCGCGACTAGCGTAAGTAGAGCACCGCACACCAAATCGACCAAGATGGGTTCCTTTCGCAGGGTGACGTCGACGGATCAAAACTCTTAAAGAGTGCACAGCAAGTGCCTAGACGTCAAGTCGATACGAATCTTGAATGCCTACGATGTCCCGAACGAGCAATTGAGCAGCAACATCCCGCCACTCGTTTCACATCTGGTGCTCTGTTTACTGAAAGAGCTCAGTTAAGGATCATAAATAAGTTCAGATAAGTATACATGCACGATTCGTCGCGGGATACATATCATTCCTTTACAGTTTCGGTGGCTTGGGCTCGATATGAAGCGCTGTCACCCAGGGGAACTTGACGTCTGGGCGGTTCTCCTTGCGTGGAACTGATTGGTAGCAAAGTTGGATCGTGAACGGACAACGAATGTGGTCCCACTCACCCCATGCTTGATCGTCGTTCACCGCTGCTGGGCAGACGCTTATCCACTCTGTCTTGGTTGGGGAGCTGAGGAACAAGGACGTTCCACACTCTGAGCAGAAGGACCGAGTCAGAGTGTTTCTGCTGGTCGTATCGTTGTCGTATTTGCGGACAAGGTCGGCGCCTTCGGTCACCGTAATTTTCTGTTTTAAAATCAGGTTAGAACAGAATTCCAACGCGAAGGGCGCGGGGAACATACGTCGGCACCAAAGAAAGCTACAAGGAAGAAGGGTAAGAGTGCATCCTCGTGGAGATTGCACGAGCACCACCACTCACCGTTCGTCATGAATGCAGAACCGGTGAATTTCTTGCAGTTGACACAATGACACGACAAATTGGAACGGTTCGCCGACGACAGTAAAGCGAACCCGTTTGCACAGACAAGAACCAAGTCGCTGCACGGGGGTGGCCATGGCTGCAGAAAAAGAAAAAGGTTCAGGGGTTCACCGCAACTTCGCGGACATTTATCAATTCTCCGACTGACGCATCATGCATGAGTCAAGGGCCGAACTGCCGAAAGCCGAAAGTAACACACACAAACATGCTCAGAATATTCTCCTCAAAACTTGCCGTTGACCTTGCGTTGACCTCCGTTGACTTGCCGTTGCAAGTATTATCCTCTTTCTACTGTAGGGCCTTCCCTGGACCGCGTTTTGACCTTACCGCGCGGAAGTTCCCTCAGACTCGCAACATACGACTGGGCACCTCAGCGCGACGATGGGCCCGTCACCCATCTTGATCACGATGCGCGGCGCGGCGGAGAGCAGGCGGATGCCAGGGCCACGCACAGTCTGTACACATATGCCAGTGCCGATGTGCCACGCGTGCAGTCCCGCGCGCGTGAACGCAAGGAGGTGTGGCGGGGAGAGCGCTGTACCTACAAGTCAGCCCGTACAACAAATATGGATAGAGGACGCACCAAACTGCCTCGCGTTGTCCACCCACCGGATTGCGAATGTAGCTTCGAAGGAGATTCCCGCCTTATCCGTGAAGAACGCACAGCCTGTTTGTGATTCAGCACATTGAATTGTAATCGGGCAGGTACACACGGTCGTAGCACAAAAGGAATCGCTCGTCGACGCGGAATATCGCGCGGCATTTCTGACGGCCGTACACGGGCAGAGCGGGTGCGACTGGCAAGGGGAACGACACGAGCGACTCTGGGTCGACGCACCGGAAGCCTGCGGGCAGTCCCACGCCGATGGTCTCATTCCCGATGTGCACCGAGTGCGCGCGGTCGTCGAGGTCAAAGGAGTGTAGTAGCCGAAGTGTATACGTCCCCGCGCCGGCAGGGATCTCGACGATTTCCATGAGCTTCAAGAGGCTGCTGTACCTGACTTCGTGCACAATGCACACGACGCGCTTCCCTGCGTGTTCGCCGACCTGGAAAAAGTTCGCGTTTGATGAGATCTGACGAAGGTCCAGGCGCTGGCGAAGCAACGCTGGGGTGCTGCTAATCGCGAGAGAGAGCGACTCTATACAGAGCCGCCGGCCTGGATCGTCTTAGCACGCATTACAAGGCATGTTCGTGAACCTGCGAACCAGAGAGAACAAGCAGTAGGTTGTGATTCTTCAGCACGCCGATCTGAGAGACTGCTGGCAACTTGAGGACTTTGACCAGAGTGCTGTTTCGAGACAAGTAGACCCCGTCATTTGTACCGTATAGCATAGAGTCGCTATCTGTTGGAATACACCTTTAGTATAAGCAGAATCGTCGGAGGGACCAAGAAACACACCCAACACGACGGCAGTGGTTATATTGGGGCAGTTTTCTCCCCAAGCTAGTGGAATTAGGGGGCACAAGGTATAAAGGTGATATCGGCTCGTCGGGAACCAGTTGCGACAGACCATACTGCACGCAACGAGCGTGTTCTTGTCCCGGTGCAGAAAATCTATAATCCACTCAAAGATTTCGATAGGGAAAACCTGCTGCTGCTGCTGCGCGGGCGACGGTGTATATTCGGTATCATTCGTGTTTGCACCGATCTGGGGCATGGATTTGGAGTGTCTGAGGGCAGCGAGGGCTGGGGAATCGAAGAGCTTGCTTCGGTCGAGCATTCGAGTGAGCGATCGGTGATGATACATAGTAGTTGCTGAGGTGTGGCCGCCACTCAAAGCAGACTCAAAGTCGGAGGAGCCTCCGAGTAAGAAGTTTAGAGCCCGGTCAGGGTTCAAAACAGTAAGGATCACATCCAGAGGCGTGATAACCAGCGATCTCGAAGAACAACGGAGGAACGACGAAGGCAAGGACGTGCGCAAGAGCCCAAGTCGGAGATTAGTCGGAGTTGGAATTCAGGTTGTGTGACATATGTGACCACAGTGGTTGAACTCGACCTCCACCTTCACCCACCGCATCGCACTCTGCATCTTTCCGGGCTAGGAATTCGACTCGGGGTGATAGAACCACGCTCGCTGGTGCCCCTTTTTATTGCAGCCGACCTCAGACGGCGTCTTCTTGCGAAGTTGCCACTCCTCTGAATTAGAGTCTCTAATTTGTACTCAAACCCTTGCCAGCACGGGGCACACTTTCTGGATATCCTCGCCGGTCAGTATATACTTCATATTGTATATAAACCCTATCAGGCCGGCTGATTTTCTTCCAAGCAGATCATGTCCACCGCAGTACCCCGTACGACCCGCATAGTTCATAAACCTCGCAAACGCGACGCAAGCGACTACCGCGTCTACGGCTACCTGCTCGACGAAGAATGGCTGCTGAAACTTGCGCTCGAGAATGATCTTGGCACAGACATCGACCGATGGCAGAGGGGATGCGCCATCGCCGCTGCAGCAAACATGTTGATGGCTGAGTACAACGATTCTGACACACGTGTGGCCGGCGTTCTGGTCAAGGGGAAGGTCAGAGTCTGCGGCGCCGTTGCATCGGAGCTCGACGATGACCGCATGCCCATGCCTCGCAAGGCATCCATCGAGAAGTTCAAGGAAATCCTCGGCGCGACGGAGGACCCTCGCTGGTATCTTCACGTTTAGGCTCGACGCCACCATTCCTCATGACACACCAACATATGCGACAGTAGCTTTCAAAATGGCTCCCAATAGACTTGAGTATCTGGACATTTATCTGCCGTGGTAGAACGAAGTGTTCCACAGCCGATGTGCGACTGAGAGAGAGTACGACAGCTGGCGCGCTGGAAGTCTGGCTAGGAACAAACTCGCCCATCGTGAGTATAATCGATGTGGGGGCATTTTTGGGTCTGAATTTTTTGAGACATTATGTAAAAGCAAAACAAAAAAGTCACAACTTTACTGTTGTAATGAAATGCAGGAGGTGAATCCACCGGATGAAGGATGTACTGCATTTCTCGCGGATGCGGGGCTGAAGTCACACCCGGGACCCGGCACCGTGGCCGCACCAGCGGGAATCGAACCCACGACCCCCCGCGGTCGTGGGTCAAACCGTGCGGGCCATTCTACCACTGAACTATGGTAACGACGACAGAAGTGAATTTTCAGTGAATATATGCCCTCCCGTCTGTTGAATGAGCACTAGGTCATTCGAGTCGGGAATAAGCTTCAAATACCGGACTCGCTCTCCAGTAATAACGCAAATGAGTGCCATGCAATTGCATTCCAACCTATCTCAACTTGATTTCAACCCGATTCAACTGTGGTTCCGCGGATCCAAACCTAATCAGTGCGATAGCCTTATGGAGCGGAGGAAGCTTTTGACGTGTCATGGGCGATCTGTGGCGATACAGCTCGCTACAGCTCGGCTCTTCTTTCTCCCATCACTTCGTGCCTTTTGCAGCACACCCAATTGCGCTTCTTCATCAGCCGAGTCTTCGGTTACTCGGTAAAACTGATTCCTCGAAATGTGCGCGAGGCATTGAGATCCAAAACTTGCTCGAGACGTTAAAAATATTTACCAGCGGGATGCTATCTCCACGCTAGACCCACCTTCGAAGTCTTGGCCTTGGCTGACTTACAGAGGGCAAGGCAGCAGACCTGCAGATCGAGAGTTTAATGTTCACTTTATGCGTGTCGTGTCCTCGGACTGCGTCACTCGAGCGTCATACTTCATTTGCATAGTTTATCGGGACGCCTTGAGTAAATAAGGTTCAAAAAAATGAATGCAATCGCCTGCATGTGTGCGGAGAAGTCGGGTTTGAAATTGAATACTCATAGCACATGTGGAGAATGGCGGATTGTTCAACCATGGTCTGTTTCAACCACAAACTAAACGTGGTTGCGGCCATTGGCAGGGGACAGGTTGTATGTCACGCTGAACGATCGTGTGCCGTTGGAAGACTCTGCGAACGCCGTCTGCACAAAAGAGCGTCAGATTCAATCCGGAGTCGTCGAAATCATAAAAAGAAACGGTAAACTGACAGGCCCAAGTCCAAGGTTGGCGTCTGGAGCGGCACCGATGGCCCACGCCGTGAAGATCTCGGAGCTGGAGAAGTTGTTGTTCCGGTAGAACACTTCAGAGCCGCAGTTTTCGAGCGGCTGGGCAGTCGGGGTCAATCTAAAGAAATGTGTGGGCGACAGAGTGAGACTTACGAGGTGCGGGACGACGACGTACTGGCCGCTCGAGAGCACGGCTTTGACGAGGTTGATGCGTGGGATGGAGAGGCCTGGGCCAAGGCAGGAGAGCGCTGGCTGGAGTTGCACAGTCTGAGATCAGCACTCACGCACGACACTGTTCAACGAAACGCACGGATACGAAGTCGCCGACCACGAGCTCGACGGCAGTCGATGTGACATGAGCAGCGGCGACGGTAGCAGCAAACGTAACTGCAGCCAAGGAGGCAAACTTGAAGGATGGCATAGAGGGAAGTAGCTGAACCATAGAGGGAAGAAGCAAGTGTCTTTCGCCAGCCTGACCTTTAATGCTACCGGCGGCGGAGTTCAGAAGCTTGAGCCGTCACGATGGAAGTGCAATTTCCACTGTAGACGGTATCTTCAGAACCTGTTTCAGCATGAACGCCAACGAGCAACATGAGGGATGGACATCCAGCGTGTGGCCTTTTTAGGCATGACGATGCACTTTTGTGTGGAGGTGGATTCTTCCAGACCATGAATCCAAAAGTGAGCGCATGGCAAGGAAGCGGCGCAGTGTCACGAGTCGAGGCGAGTTCGTCGGAGGCGAAGTTTAGGAGAGTTTAGGCGAAGAGGGCTACAGAGTTTCCTCTTCTTCCTCCGGCCTCAGTCCACGATGCAGGTTTCTCTCCGGTACTTGCTGTGCATCTTTAAAGAATCCACCGGTGGTTCGCGGTTCGTTTGAAGGTCAAGTGGAAGACACAAGGCTGTGCATAGCCACTGATGGAATTTCGGCCTAGGCCTCGGCAGACGAGAGCAAGGACGAGAGGCTGACGAGCGACCACCACGATCTACTACCAGCCATTTGCCGCATTCTCGGCCTGGCAAGCACTTACAGACCGGCGCATACTGGCGATCCATCAGCTGACAATCGTCTGTCTTTTTAACCGGGGTTCTATTCCGTGGCACCACTGTCCGCAATCAAGGTCCCAAGTTCCGTCGTTCGGTATACATATTCCCATTTCAAATCCTTCTAGCAATGAATATCGCTCACAGCTATGCCGGCCCTAACGGCGCTCGCAGACTACCGTGTCTACGGCTTCCTGCTCGATGAGAAACAACTGTTGAAAAAATCGCGCTTGAGGACGGTCTTCGCCCAGACGAAGATGACTGGCAGAAGGCCTGCGCCATTAGCAATACGGCACGCATAACACTGACCCAGCCCGGCGTATCTCCATACATTGTGGCCGGTGTTGTGTACAAGGGGGAGATTGAACTCTGCGCCGCTGTTGCATCAGAGAGTTACACTGACCGTTTGCCCATGCCACCTCGAGTGACAATCGAGAAGCTGAAGAAGGCATTTGGCTCGGACAGGGAGCCCCGGTGGTTTATCCACGCTTGACCGATCTTGGTCTCTTATTCTTTTGATACAGCTTGCACGGCCGTTAGGCTACATGTACGGTTTTACTTAGCTTTTGAATCGCTTCCAATACATACCGTCTCTCAAACTCACACTGCTACGGAAAAGTAAACCTCTCACGACCCTTCTTCTTACACGGACCTACAGATTTAAGCTCTACTTGGAAAGCAAGCCCCTGTTAGAACGTTTGTCTACGAGAGACTACGTCATCGAGACACTCACACGAGTTTGTGGGCAGAACAAGTCCAGGTGCCTCCGATTCGAGCAACTATGAGGGCTACCTGCAGATTTCCAACGCCAACTTCCTTTTTTGGACGAAAGCGTTGAATGATGCCGAAAACAGTCGGAAGACTCTGAGGCTTGAGAAGGAGTTGTACAACAGTCTGAAAAAGCAAGGGAAAAATTGAACTCCGAAAATCCCAACAAGCCGGTTGTCGGAGCCGAGCAAACCGGATTGGTACGTTGCGATCTCAGATTACCCGACGCTCGTGACCGCGTTCATCACGCATAGACCACCACCATTGCACCCGCAGAGGACATACCTGCGCACACACTCTGCATCTCCCCTGGACCTCGAGCCTTTGTTACTCGATTACTAGCGATTAATTGGGCGTAATTAGGGCGCTTTCGGCCACCGCCTTCGCCACGACACCCAGTCGACAACGACTATCGCGTCTACGGTTTTCTGCTCAACTAAGGAGCTCTGCTCAAGTTTGCACTTGAGCATCACCTTGGTACAGATGAGGACCGGTGGCAGAGGAAATGTGCTATCGGTCACGCAGCAGCAACAATCCTCGACTCGCACGACATCGATCCATATATATATCATCGCGGGTGTCATGGTTGACGGAAAAGTTAAAACATGCGCCGCCATTGCCTCGACGGACTACGACGACCTAGTCTCTCGTAGACAGACGCTCTAACAAAGAAGCTCGTACCTCGCATGTTAGAACGACGACCATATACCCATGCCACCGCGGGAGACGATCGAGAAGCTGAAGAGGATGCTGCACACGGACAAGGAGCCTCGTTGGTTCATCCACGCATAGCCGATTCCTGAATAGCCTACGATATATTCCATGTGTCTTCCAATGTACATACGCTGCTGCTGAAGGACCTATCATCGTTCTCTATTCCTTCCGCCGATTCCGGTGAAACTGCATAGCTCCATAGATGTACTGTACATGTAGCGGTACATGCAACCACCCCGTCAGGAACAGATGTTCGCGAATGCAAAGAGATTTATTTCTCACCTACCAAACGGAATCCCATTGACCTGATGTATACCTGCGATGCGTTCAAAAGGAACACAACACACCGGGACTTGTAAAGAATTTTCCGCAAAAAAAGGAAACGGTCAATGCCACTCACAACTCTCATTTTTGAGCTGTGGACTTTCTGGACTCTCTGCGTGAAACCGTAGGCTTTCAACCCTAACTTCCTTTTTTGGACGAAAGCGTTGAATGCCGTCGAAAACTGTAGGAAGACTCCGAGCTCTTGGGGACAGCCCGAAACAAGGCCTGTGTGCAGAGGGTTGCATCCACACCGTCAACTCGAATTCTTCGGCATACTGATTAGTCTCAACGCAGTGTGTACGCAATACACCACTGACCGACGCTGACTGAGTATCGAGTGGGTAATTCGGACAGATCAAAACACGCGGCAGTCCCTAAATCGGAGAGAGCCACTCCGCTCCGGTCTCTGGGACGCGCCCGGCCAGAAGGCAAAATCAGGCCAAAACAACTGATATGCGCTCGGTCACATGACCGCGTTGACTCTCAACCAGAACGGCCATCTCCCAGCCCAAAGGCTTAGTTCTGAAGAGCAATGGCGACACAAACGCCAAAGAGGGGAGTCCACTGGGGTCCAGAGGACCCGAGCTTTGGCTCCCCGTTTTCCGACGCGTCCTCAGCGATTAATTCGACATCCAGTTTGGACTACATCAACTCTCAGCTTGTCGCCCATGGCTTTGCCCCGGCTCCGGGCCTCTCCCTCGACGGTATTGCGAACGCTGATCTCGACCGAGTTGTGAAATGCATGCTGGGGCTGCTCAGTCAACGAGTGGTAAGCCTGTGTTTTTACTGGGTGTCTTCAAAGGCTAATGATCCCAGGACGACATGTCGAGGACGGAGGACCTCACCACGAAGCTGCGCACGCTCTCATATGACCACGAGCGCCTCATGTCGATGTATCGCACTGCAACGGATACGGCAGCAAACGCGGAGCGCGAGGCAAACCTCCACAAGTCGCGGTTGACGTGCGTGTTTCGTTTCCGCCGACAGCGCACGCACTAACGATTCAGGACGTACAGCGCCTCCACGCGCTCTTTGCAGGCATGTGAGTCTGCGCATAAGCACACGTTGGCGGAGCTGCAGCGCGCGCGGACGGCGCTCCAGGCGGTGCGCGCCACCCACCAGAGCGAGCTCAAGAAGAAAGAGAAGGAGGTCGAGCGCATGACCGAACGATGGGGGAAGCTCGCAGACATGCAGGCGAAACTGTCCACCGCGTCCAGCGGTCTGCGGTGCGCGAATCTCAGAATCGTGGACGGGGCGGAGGTCTTTGGAAAGGGTACGGGGCTGGTGGACCTCGCGCTCGAGCAGGCAGAAGAGGCACGAGAGCGGCTCAGTCAAGAAAACACCCGACTGCGTGGGCTGTTGCTCGGCGCTGTGAACGAGGCTCAATCGATGCTGTACCAAGCCCGTAAATCGGAGCGGGAGGATGAGGTACGGGGTGTCTTCTCTTTCACGACACACTCAATAATGTATGCCACAGCCCGTACCGTTCACTCTCTCGACGCTTTTCCCGATGGCCCCTCGCGATACTGCCAACGACAAACTGGCCTCTCTACTTTCTGCCCTGCGAGAAGCTGTAGCGCGTTCACCGAGCCCCCCTGTCACCCCTTCTGCACCTGCTAGCTCTGTTCCAGACGGCGAGCTTGTCCGCCTTCAAGGCGTCATCGACGGACTCAAAGCTGAAATTGGTGTGTGGGCTTCTTTCCTTTGCTGATTTATCCTTACACGTCAACAGAGCGCTCTCAGAAGGAGGCAATGGCTCACTCTGCAGAAACACAGGCCGTATTTGACCAATTCGCGGGAGACCGCAGGATCGTTGACAACGACGTCGGCGACGCCAGCGTGGAGCTCATGATAGCACCCATGAGAGACGCAGAGAAGGAACGCCTCGAAAAGATCAAAACGCAACTCGAACTAGAACGCAAGAATTTCACAGAAGCTGCATTGAAGCTGGGACAGGAGAAGGCTGCTTTGGAGGTCCGTTCATCATAACTTCAAGAACGAGAAACTCACACCCTTGCACAGGCCGAAAGGATGAAGCTCCTCGACGAAAAACGCTGCTGGGAGGTGGACAAAATGCTCGCAGAGCTACCACCCACACCCAATCCACCTTCGCCACTCAAAGCATCGACAAGCAAGAAAACGACTCACCATTCTCCGCGCAAGTCGCCCGTGAAAGTAGTCACAGTCGGCAAGGCGGGCGCCAACCGCAAAACCGTTCGAGTATCACGGCGATCGTCCCTCGCCTCCCCACCGAGGTTCCAGCCCGCCTTCGAGACGGAGGTTCTGCCACCTCTCCCGTCGCTGTCCTCCTCGCTTCTCCCAACCTCGTTCGTTCTCCCACCGCCGTCGCCCAGCTCGGCCTTCCCCGCTCCGGCCCTCCTGCTCTCTACCGAGCTTCCGCAGCCCCATGCGTCTGCAGGCGCATCCACCGACCCCGACCCCGCGCTGTCCACCCCGCCAAACTTCCGCCTCCCGTTCCCGATGGCGAAGCCCTTCATGCCGCGCATGGTGCACGCGTACTCGCCCGCTAAGCCCAGCCCGCTCAGCCGCATCCTCATGCTCGGCAATTCGCCCGCGACACCCGCCGACAGCGACGCAGGCGCGGGCGACGTCTCGATGCCGCTCGAGGCGCTGCTGGAGGAGGACGAGGGAGACGGTGCGCCGCTCGTCGATGCGCTGTTCCCCGAGGTACCGGTCGCTCGGCAGCCGACGCTCGCGGAGGAGCTGGGCGTGTCGGAGTCGCCTCCCGAGAGCCCGGAAGCGCCTGCTCCTGCGGCGGCGTCGGTGCTGGGGCGCGTGTTTTCGCGCGAGCCAGCGCGCTTCACGGCGCAGGAGAAGGGCAAGGGGCGCGCGCCGGAGGTCCGCGGCGCGAAGGAGAAGGAGAACGGGGAGGCGCGGATCCGGCGCAAGATCGTGGGGCTGCCGAAGGTGTCGCTGCCGCTGCCCGCGGGGGATGCGGGCGTGAAGAAGGCCAAGGCGAAGGTGCCTGGAGGGGCGGAGTCGCGTGCGAGGGTGATGGCGAAACTGCCTGCTCCGTCAGCGGCCAAGACGGGTCCGAGGAGGGTGCTTGTGGACAGCGCGGAGGCACCGACTGTTGTTCGCGGTTGGCGAGGGTAGGGATTGGTTTTGGGGGTTCATTTTCTCTCTCAATACTGCATTGTTATGTTTATTTTTCCATGCCCTCTCTTGCAATTGACAGATCTCTATGCATGCATGCGCGTTGGATCGTGAATGTTTTATTAGCAGTTGAAAGCCGGCACAAAAAAGTATGCCAAAAGAAAAACGACTTGTATATTCAACTACACCTACTGCCCTCGGAAAACATACCAGTAAAAGCTGTTGTAGAATGCCAGAATGCCCTGCGAGCTCCGTACCCCCTTGTTCACGATCGGGATCACTCCTCGCCATTTATTCTCCTGCACATCCACCACAAACTGTACCCCCCGCCTTATCAGTGACCTCTTCTCCCTCAGCGCCTCCCCCTCAGAGTAGGCCGTAAACACCACAGGAGTCTTCAGTGCGCAGACAGCGTCGATCGTCGGCGCCCAAGACACGGTATCGACTTCCGACCACCCGGTGTTCAAACCGATTATAATGTCTGGTCGTTTCCCTGGATTCGCCGCCAAGAATTGGTGGTACTCCATGGCATGCAGCGCCCATGTCCGACGGCTGCCGAGAGCTCTACACCCAGCACACGCGTGATTATGCACTGGTGATGACGTTCCGTACAACCCGAAAGACACCTCGGGGCCAACATAATGTATCGACAGGGTCTTGAGTGACGGAAAGTGGTGCAGTATCTCCTCTGTCATACCGCGCACGCATAGCTCACGGCTTCCAGCTGCCACAAAGTGGATTTCGAGCTCCTTGTGCGTGGCAATGTTAGGAATCGCCGCCTCGAGACCAGCGATGACCGTGAGGGGAATGCTCTCCGCCTCAGTTGACATCTGTCCCACTGCTTGCACGGCCATAGGATGCGAGTTCGGGAAAGTCGCCGCTGCCATCTGGTACGCAAGCGCGAAATTCGGCGAGCCGCTCAACTCCCGCGAAAGCTCGCGATGGTAGTGTTCGAACCCAGTATATTGTATCAGAGGGATGTATTGACGGCGCAGCATTGGCGAGGGGCTCATCATCTGTTCATCGCAGTACCGCTTCTTGCGCGCGAGATGGTAGTCGATCTGTGTCCGCTCTGTGGCATACAGGAGCCGAAGGGTCGCGCAGTCCTCCGGCGAATGAACAGAGCCAAGTGCGGCCCGGCATGTCTCTGAGCAGTAGCGCACCATGCGGCATTTAGAGCAGGGTGTGAAGGCTTTGAACGGCGCTGCGTGGTACGCCGGAGTTTTCCTGCAGACTTCGCATACAATCTCGTGTCTACATGCATGGTGAGTGACGAGCATAACGAAGGTCCTCCCATAAGCACTTACTTGATGATAAGGTCGCAGCACGCCGCGCATGGCTCGTGTTGTGACGGATTATCCGACTGAAGGATGTTTTTCCTCATCGCCTGACACACTATGAGCTCAAGTGGCACAAGCTCGCCGCGCGAAACCCCTACTGACCTGATGCATATCAAGCTCCCCCAAACTCA
This sequence comes from Mycena polygramma, assembly GCA_029449255.1. NCBI lineage: Eukaryota > Fungi > Basidiomycota > Agaricomycetes > Agaricales > Mycenaceae > Mycena > Mycena polygramma. The sequence goes on along the minus strand of JARKID010000094.1, from coordinate 282,905 downwards.
AGGCTTTGTCGCCAACCACCTCTTTGTCGTAGTTGTTCACCTTTTGGAACCTGGGGCAGAACCACTTGTGTCGCGTCTTCCAGTCGCGGTGTTGACACGCTGTGCCGCCTGCAGGAGTTCTGAATTAGGAATTGCGTATGCTGGAGCGCGACATACAGTAGGAAACGCGTCGACACCCGGAGCAGGCCTTCAGTGGTTTGGTAGGGTTGGCCGGCTGGAAGCACTGCGCACAGAGCATGTCGCCCACCACTTCGATGTGAGTGTACTGGGGCGCATAATCCTTGGGTTGCGGCTCGTCTGTAAACATGGTGGACGTTGAAAGCAACCGGAATGCCACTTGCCTGAAGATATTTGAACAAAGAACGACAGCACAGCCACTGTCTCAGTTGTGTATGTCTCACATATAAATTGTACAAAAGGTTTTGTTGGGATAGCCTCGTTGTTGAGTGCTTTTCTACAGTTCCAGACTCCTCAGCGATACATGGGTAACAAAAATTGCAACCCCAAGTTGGACAAAATACCGTTCGACAAATACTACAACACCGAAAACGACTTTTGATCTCCATCCGAGTCCACGGCTTCATAAGGCAACGGCAAAATTCCTCGTTGTTCTGCAACCATCTTTTTCTTCCAAAGCAAACCCGCAAAATCACCCCCGCGGTAGTTTCTCGTGGGGTCGGGATTGCTCGACCACGAGTGACTGATGTTCCTGATCTGCGCCCGGTGCAGCCTATGCTGGGCTGGATCCGTCGTCCCGGGCTGCATCAGCCGCGACGACGTATTGACGACCGCTTCCACGGTGAACGCTGGTTCCACGACAGGGAACGAGGCAGGCATGTCAGTGTGCACTCCACTTCGCAGGACTGGTGAAGGGATCCCGGGGTGAGGTAGTGCGCGATCTCGCGCGAAGGTGGCGCGCCGCTCACGACGGTAATGGGTACGAGTGTGTGGAGGGTCACGGCGCGCCGCCAGATGGCCGACGAGGAGCCGATTAGGGCCCCGACCGGGGTGTATGAGTTCCAAAGCCCCTCCTCCATTTTCGCGGCGTCATCGCCTATCGTCTCTTCTTCCGAGAGGTCGACCAGGCCAGGCCATACGCACTGGGCGATATCCGGGGAGTACATGACGGCGAGGCGGAAGTGGAGGTAATTCTCAGGGCTGCTGTAGTACGACGCGAAGTCGACGGGCGTCTCGCGCGGAATATGGAGCTCGAAGTCGACGTATGGTTACGCCGGTGTAAGCGTACCGTCAGTGTAGGCCTTGATTCCTGTATTGTGCAGCATCCAATCGTCCTCTTTTTCATTGAAAATATGCAGGAAGTGCCGGGCCTCGCTGTCGAGCGAGTCGCCGCGTCACATTCTGGAATTTAGTGTCACCGCCGGCCAGGGCCTCTGCCTGCGCCCAGCGATCCCGAGTGAGGGTTCCTAGACTGATGGAAATGTCAGACATGGCCGTTGACCCGTCCTTGATCTGTCGCACAGCTACGCGCCCCTTGAGTGAGTGACCTGAGAGAATACGATGAGCAAGGGAGGCAACACGTATGGTTTATACGCGCCTGCTTGTACCACATTGCCTTCTTGGAGAGTTATCTCTCCGACGAACACGGATCGCTCGGCTTCAGGCAAACAATTCTCCATCTCATCGGCGCGCAGTTTTGACTGTGCTGAATCAGGGTTACAATCCAATTCCTTGAATGTTGTGGTCCATGTGAATGGGGCCTGGTGCATACGGGTCCGGGGTGCGGGGACGAATGTTGTGTGACCCGCCAGCACATCCTTAATACGGCCGTCGACGAACGTCACCACCTGGCAGATGGAGAATTAGATGGTTTTCGTCGGGTAGCTGTACCGCGATGTAGCGATAACCAAGATCGCTGTATGAGTGCCACGAAATGGGGCCCAACAGCTGGCGGTACTTGTCGAGAACGGGGGGATAATTCACGGCCGGAACCGCAACAGTGAAAGGTGTTACGATGGCCTGCGAAAGGTCTACGAGAAATCAGCAATACGATACAGCGAGCAGCGCAGATACGGACCAGGGTTGTTCTCAAGCAAGATCACCTCGGTCGTCCACACACGTCGTTCTTCCGCTTTTACTGTCCACAATTGGGGATCGCTCAAGCCGTCATCGTGTGCCTGATAGTCATACACTACATCGCTCTCCATCCAATCCCCGGGCCCATGCCCAGCTAGCGTGCTCTGGTTTAAGAGTTGCACATCTGGAAGAACGGCACCCTTTTTGAGGTACTTGACCTCGCCAAACTCGTCGAGCTGGAGGCGAAGTGCGACGGACGCAATCTGGTTCGCACATTCTGCGCGCGGAACCTTGATGCGGAGCTCGCCTGTGCAATACGATATTTCTTGAGCCGAAATTAACCCACAGTATCTGCGACGTACCACGAGAGATGTTGTCCGGTACAAGGTCTTCAGCGCGCACCCACGCCCGGACGGAACAGGGCTCAGGTTGTATGATCCCATTGTCGGAAGGGATGGAAATTGTGTCTGCGGCGAGAGACTTCGCTGCGATCGCTGGTGCCAGAAGGAAAAGAACGATAGGACTTTTCATGGTGCTTGGTGAATCTCGAAGGGACTTGTGGGTCTTATAGCAAATCGCGAAGGCGGTACTCTGTACCCAACGATTCATCAAGATGCACTAAGACACTAGTGCGAGAGCCTGTACATGCGGCGATTGACGAGGCAATTGGGCGGCATTGCACTGATTACAAGGCAAACGTTCTGACAACGATCAAGGTCGAACGAGGGTAAGAGACAGATCCAGCATATCAAAGCTTGAGAGGCATAGTCCACGATTGAAATTATACGGCTTCACAGCATACAGCAAGCACACAGGCTGAAGGTGTCTCGAAATGCAGGATGAAGTGCGGATTTAGGGACGTGGGAAAATGAATTGATCGCATTCCGGCTTGTGTGCGACGATCGCAAGTAAATCTAGGTAAATGGATAGAAACGCTTTGAAGTTCCAAGAGCAGGATTTCAGCGCATGCGTACAGAACTTCGCAGTATTTTCTTAAGCACATACATTTTTTTTTCTCAATCTGCGTGTACAGCGAAACTGACAGTCTGAATACTGCTAGTACACGCATCGGTATCTCTGGCAATCGTATCAGCCCCGTTCTTCTCCCGCGATTTGGTGCCTTCTCGATTATTGTCTAGTCTTCCTGCTGTGAGACCAACATCATTGAACTCAAGGATCAAGATCGAACGTGCGGCGTTCGTAGATCGCGGGAGAGGCGACTTAACACTCCGGGCATGGAGTGGAATGCCCGTTGGGAGGAATAAGATCGACCGTCAGGCAGTGAATTAGGGCTCAGCTGTTTGTTCTACATTCTTCGTGGAGCCTGCAAAAATGTTGACAGTTCCAGGCAAAGTTTACAGAAGTCAATAAAGCTATGAGAGCTTATAGGGCAAAAAATGGCTGTTGGGCATCTCCTCCGTCAACGGCGGGCGATCGCAACGGTAAAATCCCTCTTTGCTCTGCAACGATCTTCTTCTTCCAGAGCAAACCCGCAAATGCCCCACCGCGGTAGTTCCTGGCGGGATCGGGATACGCCGACCACGAACGGCTGCGGTTCATGAACTGGGCCATGTGCTGCGCTGGATCTGTCGTCCCGGACTGCAGCAGCCGCGCAGACGTATCGACGAGCGCTTCCACAGTGACCGCTGGCTCATCCAAAACGGGGAACGAGGTGGGCATTTCAGCCTGCGCTCCACTCTGCAGGACTGGTGCAGGTGATCCCGGGGTGAGGTAGTGCGTGAACTCGCGCGAAGACCCTCTGCCCACAACGGTGATAGGCATAAGCGCCTGGAGGTTCATGGTGCGCTCCCAAGACCTCGACCTGACTGGTGCCCCGATCCGCGTGAACGTATCCCACAGCCCCTCCTCCGTTTTCGCAGCGTCATCGGTCGTCTCTTCTTCCGGCGGCTCGACCCGCCCGGGTGACATGCACTTCGCGACGTCCGGAGAGTACACGACATCGAGGCGGAAGTGGAGGTAATTCTCGGGGGTGCTATAATACGAGGCGAAATCGATGGGGGCGTCGTGCGGGATCTGGAGTTCGAAGTCGATGTACGGCTGCGCCGGAGTGAGTGCACCGTCAGTGCCGGAGTCGAAGCTTGGAGTCATCCCGTAGGTCTCTTTCTCCTCAAAAATATGCTGGAAGTGCCATGACTCTGCGTCGAGCGACTGGTCGCCGCCCGAGTACACGCACACCCCGTGTGTGGCATTGTGGAATTTGGCGTCCCCGCCGGCCAGGGCCTGCGCCTGCGCCCAGCGATCCAGAGTGAGGGTTCTTAGATTGATGGAAATATAAGACTTGGCCGTTGACCCGGCCTTGATTTGGCGCACAGTTACACGCCCCTTCAGGGATTGACCTGAGAAATATGATTAGCCAAGGGGGCAACAAAACAAGTCAAGTTTATACATACCTGTTTGTACAACACTCCCTTCCTCGAGCGTTACCTCGCCAACGAAAACGGAGCGCTGAGCTTCAGGCAAACATCTCTCCATCTCATCAGCGCGTTTCTTTGACTGCGCCGAATCACCGTTACAATCCGGATCTTTGAATGTTGTGGTCCAATTGAAAGGGATCTGCTGCATGCGGGTCCCGGATGTGGGGACGAATGTAGTATGACCAGCCTGCACACTCTCAATACGGCCGTCGATGAACGTCACGATCTGAAAGCCGGAAGGTCAGACGGTTTCATCGGGTATGTGCGATAAGCCGTACCGCAATGTAGCGATAGGCAATATCGCTGTACGAGTGCCGCGCAATGGGTCCGAAAAGCTGGCGGTACCTGTTGACAACGGGAGGATAATTCACGGCCGGGACTGCGACAGTGAAAGGCGTGACGATGGGCTGGGAAAGGTCTGGGAGAAATCAGCGATACGATACAGCGAGCCGCGGAGACACGGACCAGGATTGTTTTCGAGCAGTGTTGCCTGCGTCGTCCACGCGCGTCTCTCTTCCGCTTTGACTGTCCACAGTTCGGGATTGCTTAGGCCATCGTCATGTGCCTGATAATCATATACGACGTCGCTCCCTGTCCAGTCCGCGAACCCTGACGGTGCGCTCTGGTTGGAGGGTCGCACCTCTGGGAGAACGGCGCCCTCTTTGAGGAATTTCACCTCGCCGAATTCGTCGAGCTGGAGGCGGAGCGCCACTGACGCGATCTGGTTTGCGCATTCCGCCCTCGGAACCTTGATGCGCAGCTCACCTACAAGAGTACTTAGAGGTGGTTCTAAGCACACGGTCTACGGACGTACCATGCGAGATATGGTCCGGCGAGAGGTCTTCCGCACGTACCCAAGCGCGGATGGTGCAGGGTTCAGGTTTGGGCTCGATTTCGACCTCAGACGCTAGACATACCGCTGCAAATGCTGCAGCCGATAAGACTGCAAGAAGGAGAGTTTTCATGGTGCTTGAAAGGAATGCACTGCGAGATGACTTGAATGATTTTATAGGACCAAGACCGGTACCGCAGAAACCAGTGCGTTACGTTCTTCACCACAGATGGATAGCGACGAACATCAACGAGCGCTGATAAGGAGTGAATTGCGCTCGATTTGCTTCCTGACATGAATCGCAAGGTGAATCGAGCCTATTTGATACGTTCCCGCTCTCAATCTCTCTCAATCGACTGCCGGTTAGCACTGGTTTCCCAACGCCTGATGCCCCGATAGCTGCGTCAAGGCTGAAGTCGCAAACAGGGACTACTTGAAAATTGAGGCGTGTGTAGGAGCCGCCAAGAATTATTGATTCCTTCGAGCTTGACATCCAAAGGCCGCACAGCAAGTGCTGCAGTTGGCGAAGAAACGCACGAGTCGCAGTGGCCATGAAATCCGAATGCTATAGTCATGGGGGTCGTGGTCGTGCAATGGTTTTTCGATTGAGGTTGGTCAGTGTTGAGTGTTGAGCAAGCGCCGAGTGATGCACCGCATGTTTGGCTAAGGCCTCAGCCGTGAGTCGTTGAACCCCCATGTCCCAAGGGGGTCCAACGATAAGAGAAAAAGATATCACCTACAAAAGTTTTTTTTCGAGGGGTCGCCGACCCCTCCCCCCCCCCACCCACCGTGGGAAATTGCCTTATATAGGCCGCAAATCAACCGATTTGGACGATTTTTTTCGCTGAATGGCTTCTGGGTACTCAGTTACATGTGTCTGAAGGTTCAACCGAATAAAAAGTGTGTTGTGGAACAAAAGTTTTTTCTCTCAGGTCACGCCGGCGATCATCGCACGTGATAAATTCCCTGATTGGGAGTGGCTGTCCCATCTTATCAGCTCTTATCAGGCCTGATATAGGAATAATCTTTTGGGTTCAAACTCCACGACGACTTCCTCTGGCACCTTGGGAAGCTCATATTCGTGATCAGCACAGAAAACTGCACCAAAGAAGACCCGGTTTTGAAAAACCTTATCCTTGGACCCCCTTGCCATGTCCTGTGGTTCTATGGAGGAAAGCATGTTTATTACTTGACTGGCACTGCCTCTACTCTGGCCCCTGCTTTTACTCCAGCCAACCTCTCGTACCTCGCCGTTTGGGCAGAAGAGTCAAGACGCACTCGTTGGCTCCGAGTCATCTTTCATTCATCTCTTGGGGACTTCAAGTCGCTGGAGTTGAATGTACCGCAAGGCTGTCTATCTTCAATCGCCTACTGTCTCAAACCCTTTCAGAAAAACCCGTAGCGTCCAAAGCTGAGTTGGTCTTGACTTATTTGGGCTCCGTCGCGGGGATCAGATATCTGAATCGCTCCGACTCACCGTTAGTGCCACGTCCCTGACTGTGGGTAACGTGGATTTTCCGGAGCCACCTATCCTCGGCATATAAGAAAGTGGTCCTCGTTTCTCCAAGATATTCATGGCTTTACTTTCATCTTTCAAAGCCGCAGGATCTGACTTGCTCCTGCTACCGAAGACATTTGGTAGCAGATTTCGCTATGTATTCTCTGAAAGCTGACACTGACCGTCGCCAAGAAATCCAGATGGTCGGACTCGACAATGCAGGGAAAACCAGCATTCTACACCGTTTCCAGCAACGCGGGCGGACTACGGAAGGGCTCCCGCCCGAAATCCGTACCATAGGAATCAATATCGAAACCATTTCTCACCGCGGAAACAATATCACTATCAAAGACTTTGGTGGCGACCCTCGAATTCGAGTCCCTGGGTGGAGGTGCTGTCAGCAACACACGAAAATTTGCCAGGGACAGTAGTCTAACCTGTCGCACAGATTACTGGAACGCCTATGCGTTTGTCTTTGTCCTCGACGCCGCCGACCCAGAACGATTTCCCGAGGCCAAAGAAGAACTCCACCGGCTGCACCATGGCACGGAATATTCTCACCCGTTGCTTGTGCTGGCGAATAAGATGGACTTACCTGAGGCGGCGGACTTGGCAACGATCTCTGAGGCATTGGGCTTCCATAAGCTCTCCCGCCAAGAGAGTCAGATAGACTTGAAGGTGATGATCATGCTTGCGTGCTTGAAACTGTTGCATCAACAGCGACGATGGCAGGGTATCTCTGCGATGACTGGGGAGGGGTTCGACGACGTTCTCGACTGGGTGCGTCGGCAGTTATCATCATAGTTTTGCGACTAATTGTTCGCTAAATTCATTATAGCTTGTCGCAAACGTATCCCATCGACTGATCTGGCAGCACGACAGCGAAAAGGCAAAGCTGATACAAAGCAGGGGTTATTGAAGGAAGGCGTTGCGACAATGCCAGTAGGTGGACACTGGACTTGGAGGTAGATGATCATTTGCCAATTTTGGGTTCGCTGACTTTTTCTCTTTGAAGTTTGTAATGGTATTCCATTTAATTTAATTTAATCTTTAGCCAGTACATAGAAACTCTACGAAAGATGGTTTTTTTTCCTGCTCAACTCAGCTGCGCGACTTTTGCGAACAATTGAACATCGATTACCTCGTGCCGACATCCCGTGCTTCGTCTGGGCCGAAGACGCTCTATTTCGTTCTTTGGACCGACGCTCTTTAACTTTGCACCCCAGCTACTCGACTGCTACAGCAGTGTGCGGTGCCTTTCGAGCCCATGGCGATTACCCCGGAGCAGTGGCTGGAACCCAAACTTTGGATCCCCAGCCGTCGACTCGGGTGGACAACGCTTGTGCTTAAATAAAATTTCCCACCTCCCTTCACCTTATGGGCCCACGTCGGCGCCGCTCTGTCTAAAAGCATACATAGCCGGCCTTATCCCCTCTACAAGAGCGCAAGGATGCTCTCCAAGAAACTCAGTTCTGTGTGTTCTGAGGAGATCGAAAAAAGCCTATTTCCCCTGATGCACGTTTCAGCACTCTTCGCCGCGACGTACAGGCGTTGCTTCCTGTTGTTAGAGCGCTCGAGAATGTCTTGCGGTTTGCTACCTTGCAGCAGCCTGTGAATCGTTATGCTGGACTGTTACCGGCGAAAGTACACCACACCGCTCTTTGTCTGCTCAGGAAATCCCGGGCCTCTTCAAGAACCTGCAGGTGCCGCACGACGACCCGATTCCAACAAATCACAGTGATTTCAAGCATACTTATGCTATTTACATATTTGGTGAGCATCGGAGGATACATGCACTCGACGCATGAGAGAATCTCGCTCATGTGCTTTTAACATGATTTTTTCCATTCAAGTGCCCAACCCCTTGAGAAGAGCAGCGTGGAACGCGACGGGATCCGAGATCTGCGGCGCGTGGCCGAGGTCAGGGAAGGTGACGAGGGTGCAGTCAGGAATCTGAGCAGACACGTCGTGCGCCAGGGCCGTAAAATTGGCCAGCGTAGCCACGACGCTAGGCGGCGCCCACGCTTTCCCGATCGCGGTCGTGTCCTTCTCCCCAATCATGAGCAACACGCGCGGGCGAACGCGCGCAAAATCATGCGCGACGGGCTCGGTCAGCACAACGTCGACAATCTGCGCCTGGTTCCAGTTAAACGCCTCGCGCTCGGTGCCGTAGAAGACGTCGACGACCATCTGCACCCACTCGTCGTACGCGGGCTCCCATTGGCCGACGTAGTACGTCGAGTTCTCGTACGCCTGCACGGACGCGAACGTGCTCGCGAGCGACGTCGCGAAGCTCGTGTCGATGGTGATGTATGGCACGCCCTTGGCGACGTAGTCCTCGAGCCCGAGCGCGTTGACGACGACCAGCTGGTCCACGGACGCGGGGAACATGAGCCCGTAGCGCAGCGTGAGCATCCCACCGAACGAGTGCCCCACGACGGTGACGTTCCCGACCCCGAGCGCGTCGAGCAGCCCGCGCGCGTTGGTCGCGAGCTGCGCGAGGCTGAACTGGTACCGCGCCGGCTTCGAGGACTTGCAGTACCCGATGTGGTCCGGCACGATGACGCGGTAGCCCGTGTGCGCGAGGACACGGATCGTCTCGTTCCACGTCGCGCCGCAGAAGAAGTTGCCGTGGAAGAGGATGGCCGTTTTGTGGTTGGGCGGGCCCGTCGGCGCGACGTCCATGAACGCCATCTCGAGCTGCTGCCGCTGCGACGTGAACTTGTACAGCTTCAGCGGGAAGGGGTACGTGAAGTTGGACCCGTTTAGGTCTGCGGGTAGGGTGGTGTCGACGATGGTACCCGTTTGGGCCGCGACGAGTGCCGCACCCGCGGCCACGGCGATGCTGAATAACTTCATCTTGGTTCTCTGTTGCGTGTTTGATGCGCGAAAGACTGCACCTCGATAAGTAAAATATTATATGGGGAGTGAATCAGAGCGTACCTCTTGGTCACCGTCCTCGTGTGGCGGCGTGAAGACAACTATGGCGGCGCAAGTAAGTACGGCAGACATGGAAGAAGGGCCGGTCATGGGTCGCACCATTCGGAGACTCAGCGGACCGCTCATTCCTCACAATTCTCGCTCCCCTTCACTTCAGGAGCCTCCACGCAAAGCCGCTCCAAAAAAATTGAGCTCACTCATTGGTGGTAACTCTCGGCCAATCCCCCTCGATCGGCGAAAGGCATCTCAAGACTTGCGGCGATAGATTCCCAGTTACCCAAATGTATGATCATTAGCTCAAAAAACACCGTATACCATGATTGCATGCAGTTTTTTGTGGGGGTCATACAAGCATAGGATAATGTAAGGAAAGGGACGCCAGCCTCTACTGCTCAGCGGCGCGTTTTCTCTTGAGATCGCGCTCCTCAGAGATGGTGAGCTTCGTACCCTTGCCCTTCGGCAGAGATATCCAGGGCTTGGTGCCCTCGCCGATAACGAAGATGTTGGTTACCCTGGAGGACACGTTAAGCAAAGAAAACGAAAAGACAAGACAAGAAGACGCACCGGGTAGCAAAGGTGCGGTCGAGCGAATCCTTCACGTGCACGATATCGAACCCGCCGATGTGCTTCTCACGGTGCACGATGACACCCGCACGCCCCATGTTACGCCCGCCGGTGATGATGCACATGTTGCCAGTGTCGAACTTGACAAAGTCAACGAGCTTGGCCTGCTCGAGGTCATACTTGACGGTGTCGTTCACGCCGATAAGGGGGTCGGGGTAACGGATGGTGCGGCCGTCGTGGGTGAGGATGTGGGGGACACCGCCCGTCCCGATGGCGACCTTGCGGACCTTGAGGAGCTTGTAGGTGGCCTCCTCGGGGGTGATGCGGTGGATGGTGAAGCGGCCCTTGACGTCATAGAGGAGACGGAAGTGCTCGCCCGACTTTTCGATGGAGATGACATCCATGAAGCCGGCGGGGTACGTCGGGTCTGTGCGGACCTTGTTGTCGATTTTGATGAGCCGCTGCTTGACGATCGAGAGCACCTCCTTGCCCGTCAGCGCGTACTTTAGTCTGTTGCGCAGGAAGACGGTCAACGGCAGGGACTCCCGCAGCTTATGCGGGCCAGGCGACGGTCGCGGCGCCTTGGACGCGATTTCAGCACACACGCCCTAAAAACGACACAAAGCACTCACGTATGTGCCGCTGAGCTTGTCGAGCATCCAGGAGGACGGCGCATTAAGGCGCTTCAAGTGCTTTTTGGGTCCTCGGGCCTGCAGAAAAAAGTCAGAATCGTCATCCGTGTCTCTTCGGCGCATCCACCCATTCCCTCCGTTAAAAAGCGGATTTGCGGAGCCCAATAGACTCCTGGGCAACACTGCGATGGATTGGACTGACCATGGTGAATTACGGATGCCGGGAGGGAGTCTTGACGGCGTTTCTTGAGGATGAGTAGCAAATCCGGGCGTGGCAGGCGATTAGTCAGATATTGATCTCATCATAAGACCTCTCCCACGGTCGCGTTTGCTCACACTCTTTAGTACAGCTCTCTGTTACATTCAATCGTGCAAGATCGTATATTTCAAGCAACGCTACTTCGCGACTCATTCTACAACACTCTTCGACTTCGCCCCCTTTTCTTTCGACTTTTCTTTCGGCCTCAGAATCCTCAGCGCCTTTTCACTCTCCAACATCTTGTCAATCTTCTTCCAAAACTTTTCGAGCCGCTCGTGATCGCCTTCGAAGGGCAGCGACTCCGATGCCACTGCATATCCAATGCAGACAGGACACGGCATACTCCATCTGAAAATACAGATAAGGGTGGATCGACGAAAGATACCCACAACCCGTAGCCAGGTCCGGGAATCTGGAACAATTGAACGACTATCACTACTTTGTCTTGGGTTGCAACACAGACGACCGCACCTCTCGGAAAATCCTCCGCATCCCGGGCAAACGTTCCTGCCGTTACCGCACTCGGGGCACTTGAAGCGCCTCTGAGCAGGCCTGCAGTGGCCTTGACAAGCCTCCCGCGCAGCAGCTCGTAGTCGACATCATCCACGTAGGATTTGGTCCCCTCGGGCATTTTATAATGGGTATCAAGCCGGAGCCGCTCCATGTTGATCTTTATCCGCCACCCCTCCTCCGGAGCCTCGTATACGTTGTCGTTTCGCATGAACAGTGGGTAATAGATGTCGACCAAGAGGCGGCTGGACGGCTGGACGGGTTGCTCGTCGGACTCGGATTCGACGGAATCGTCGTCGTCGCGGACCTTTCGAACATCCAGGATGACGAAGGGCTCGCGGCCGAGCTGCCCTTTCTTAGCATTTTCGACGAGGAAGATGGTCTTTTTCTTTTCAGCCGCTTTCAGGTACGTCGAGGCAGAGCAGGTCGTTGAACGTTTTGGAGACAAGACGGAGGCTGCGTTTGTTGGAAAGGGAGAGGTGAGAGATAATGGAGAGATGAACCTCGGGCGAGAGGGCGAGAATGCTGGATGCCTCAGACATGGTTCAACGGTGGAAGTTGAAGGTTAGGAGAACTGCGGGCCGAATAGGCCGGTCAGCCGGCGTCCAAGGAAACCCCTGTTATGACTGCCCCGCAACACAGGCGTTTGAAATTGGGGTCACCCGCTGGCTTTCAAGATGTCCCACAACGAGAACGGGAAAGAAAGAGATACGGCGCTGGAATATGAATTGTCGTCGCGAGCGCTCATGGGTAAGCCCATACTTCCCTCTATATTCTTCTTTCTTCCTCGTATACTGACTCTCCCCTAGCGCTCGATACGTTCATCATCACCTGCCTACAACTAAGCCAGGTGAGAGAATTGCACCTCGTCGGCATATATGACTGTACGACTCTTTTCCCGCCTCACTTGTGCCTGGCCATTTACCAAGTCATAACTTAGTCAAGTTCGCGCGTGCTGTCCTGGAGAAGTACGCCACCGACCGCGTCGTCACTCCGGTCTACACAGCGGTGAACCGCATCTGGCAGAGCGCCAAAGTGTCTCCTTACCACGACTTGTTCACTCGCTTACAGCAGGACGAGAAGGCAGCGGCGCCGACCCCTGACTACAACGAACGCCCCCGCAATTATAACAAGCTTGTGTACTGCACTCCCAGCCAGGCTCAGTTGCAGGAGTACTGGGATCGGTCTGGGTTCCCCGACGCAGTGTTGTCCGAAATCGGACTTCAGACGTATTCGTACGACATAAAAGACGGCACCGTACATCTGTTTTTTCCCTGATGAAACTCGCAATGTACTGTGCCATTTTGTAGGGGAGCAACCTCCGAAAACACCGTGACAAGGTCGTTGCCTTTTTATCAAGCAACGGATACCACCGTGAGCGTGACGGTCGCCCACGGAGGCAACCTAAAGTTTGTGTATCTGGGTTTCAACACGGTTTGGCGCCAGCCCGTGAGGGCAGGATCATGCAGGGACAAGCAAAAAAGCGGCAGCTTCAGGAGAACAGTGAATTTTCCGGCGAGAATCGGTCAAAATCTGAGTGCTGGATTTTTTTCTCTGGGTGTCACGGTTTTTTTCAGGCGACGGAGCTCATCGTTACCGTGACAAAGGCAACACAACGGAGGCCCCGTTACCGTGACGGTTGCTCCCCTACAAAAAGGCACAGTATACGAAATCTCCCTCATTTAATTTTGCACGTCCAAGCATCTAATTCCATCCCTCCGCCTTGTGTGTTCAACTTTGTTTTCTTCGCTTTCTTTTGTCTTCTGCAGCCTATCACTGAGAATACATCCATCTTTCAAGCCTGCCACCGAGTGTGTGCGATGTCAGCGGGACCCTGAACCTGCGCGGTCAGTCGATACATTTTTCTGGGTCGTGTGCTGAACTAAATGAGGTTCGAAGATTTGGGAAAGACACGACTAACAAAAGCTAGTTCCATAAGTTCCGGAAAGAAACATGTCCCGTAATTCAAGCTGAGTCGAACACAGGACACAGGACACAGAGGCCACCAACAGTATTTCAAACAGCTTTGGTCCCGACTTAAACCAGCGCCCCTGCATCACTAGTGCAGTGGCGCCGATTTCAAACGCGAACAGCCATTATTTTCTGCTCCTGCATCTTGTTCATTTCAGGCAATCCATTGCTACAAAATTGCGCAATGTATCAAACTTTGTCACCGAAGCACCCAATTCCCACCGTTCAAATTCTCAATTTCTCTCTCGCCAACATCCCGTTGATCTCCTTCCAAAGTTTTTGGAGCTTCTTTTCGTTCCCTCGCATCGAAGCGTCCGCAACTCCGTATCCGATGCAAACCGGGCACGGCATGTCCAAGCTGACAGAGATAAATAAGCAATCAAGCGTACTAAAAAACTACGCAGCACGCACTCGCAACTGCCAAACAGCCCGGAGAATCTGATGAAAGGGCGGATTATCATTCAAAAGAAATCATGCAGAAGCGCCGAAACGTGCCTTGAGCTGAACCCTCCACACCCCGGACACACACTCCTGCTGTTGTCGCACTCCGGGCAGCGAAATCGAGACCTCAACAACGCTGCGGAGGCTTTGACGAGTTTCCCGCGTAGCCGCTCATAGTCGACGTCCTTGACGATGCGGTTGGACTTCATCTTCGTCGAGGAGTCAAGATGAAGCCTATCCATCTCTACGTGTATCTCCCACGCGTCCTCGGTGCGTGCATCTTCCTCGTCGTTTCGCATGTATTTTGGATAGTAGACGTCGACCAGGATGCGTGTGGAAGGCTGAACAAAAATAATCAATAACCACCCGGGTGGCATTCAAGTAGTAACTCACCTTGGCTTTAGCCCCCGACCTGGCTTCAATGGGATCCTCGTAGCGGATCTTTTGGACACCCGCGATTATGAACGGTCGCCATCCGAATTTCCCTTCCTTGACACCTTCCAAGAGCAAAATGGTTTTATTCTTTTTGGCAGCTTGGAGTTCCTCGAGTGGCACATCGAGGGAAAGCAGGTTGTTGAATGTTGTAGACACGAGACGGAGGCAGCGTTTGTTGGAAAGAGAGAGGTGAGGTATAATAGCGAGGTGGACTTCTGGCGAGAGGATGGACATGCTGGATGATGAAGACATGGTAGTAAGGGTCAAAGAACTGTGGCGCCCAAACAATGCAAAACTGGGCCGGTTTCCTTACTTGGTTCAACCTTGATTTTTTGGTGTCTTGCTGGAGTTGTATTGTCCTTCCTAACAGATTATTTTTCCACTCACATTGCTTACCGGTGCGCTGGAAACTTTCTGAACGAAAGAACACTACTCGCCACCAAACGTCAACAAACAACCGCTACGAGCCCGATTAGGCAGGAGTCCCGGATTTTCGCTGTAATTCCGCAGCTTCACTCTGAAAAGGTAAAGCGAGTTGAATCACAAATTTCATGGAAGGCTACTAGTCGTCTACATGTACTGGTTGAACAGGAGTGAATTCGGCAGGAGTTATATTGGGAGTGCTACGGCCGGAGCCGCAAACGAATAGTCGTTGTAGCCTTTGGGATCGAGGCTTCCATGACGGTAGTAGTACGCACGGTCAGGAACGTTGAGCGGGATATTGTGAAGGAGTCGGTACGGTAGGTCAGGCTATGGGAAGATGGGAAGTCAGAATGTGAGGAGAATAGTTGACAGAAAGCTCACATTTCCAATGAATTTACGACAGAAGGCAATCAAGTCACCCTTTTCCTCTGCGGTCCCGAGGGCTGTCTCCCGAGTATAGCCCCCAGCACTAATGAGAGGGCGATCACCCCAGATTCCGCGGATAAAATCGTTTGAGTACCCCTCTTGAATGACTTTGAGTGTCTCCACCCCATCTACACGTGGTTCGATGACGTGCAGGTATGCAAGTTCGGGGTAGCGATCACGGAGCTCCGTGACAAGATAGACAAAGGTTGGCTTCCGAGGGCGATCAAAGTGCATGTCTACAAGAAATGTTTGATGCGAGAACTTTCTTGCATGAAAATAAAGAAGGCGAACCATTGAAGGCAATGACCTATGGGCTGATCCGAATGGCCGTTTTCTTCTGCCCGACGGTGTTGACGACGGCGTCCACAACTTCGAGTGGGAACCGGATGCGGTTCTCAATCGAGCCTCCGTATGCGTCCGTCCGGAGGTTGGTGCGGTCGTGCAGGAACTGGTCGAGCAGGTATCCATTGGCCGAGTGGATCTCGACCCCGTCGAAGCCCGCTTTATGCACGGCAGTTGAGGCCGCCGTGGTGTAAAGCTGGATATACTCCTCGATCTCTTTGACGGTGAGTGGTCGGGGAGCCTTCCGGCCCGAGATGGGGACATCGGACGCTGAAACATAAGAGTCTCCCAGACCCTCTTCTGCGAGTGTCTCCGCGTCGGCAGCCCGGCCAGTCGCCCACAGCTGCAGAAAGATGTACAATCCCTTCAGATGAACAACGTCGGTAACCTAGTGCCGACAATGAGCTTTGTAAGGACGGATGAGATATTCGAACATACCTTTTTCCATACCGCGATCTGCTCGTCTGACCAGATCCCGGGAGTGTGGGCCAAGCCTCCAGCACGCTGAGCAATAACTGCAGCTTCTGTAATAAGAAGGGTGCCAGGGGAACTGGCACGCTGTCCGTAATGCTCGGCAACATGAGGAAGGGGAACATGGTTTCTGTCCGCCCGGAACCGTGTCGTCGGCGCCAGGACGACTCGGTGGGTGAGTTCAAGGTCGCCCACAAGGGCCGGCTGGAACAGCTTGGGGGTTGACATCGGATTTACAAAAGTGAGGGTGAGAAGGCTAAAGAACTTGAGCGGGTTGCGGTTGAGTTGTTCGAGTCGTGTTGAAAGCCCTTTTGTATCTCCAGAGAGATGTCGAAGTCTTGCACCATAGTATGATTGGAGTCTTCACGGCAGACAAAGCCCACAAAGCTTGGCTATAGTGTTCGTAAAATGTGACAGAGACTTTGCAGCGTTACCAAGCACAGTTCAGAGTCATGCTTGGAGCCTTGTCTATGTTGGAACGAGCGGTCGACTCGGAGCCTTTGTCTGCTGTGGTAAGGCTCTACGGTGACAGCTTACAAAGCTCGGCCATGGCTAATACAGACGCTTCGTAGGGTTACAAAGCACAGATTAATGAGCGACCTTGGCTTGCCGATTAGTTTCGGGAACAGTCAAAACTATCCCTCACGTCAAGGGTTGAATTTGTAGGGATCGTCGGGTCAAAAGTTGCATCCACCCGAAGGGAAGGTTGGCGGACTCAGACCAATTTTCGCTGAGTATGATGGTCCACTTTATGTCGAAACAAGCCAAAAGCAAGCCCCCAAGAGTTCCAAGCTCAACTTTCGAGCACTACAAGTTTCCATGTCGGATGAACACGCGCTATAACTGGGCTTTCTTACCCCGCGGTACCGTATATGACCAGCGTAGGTGAATCAGACTTGCCCACCTCCCGGAGTAACCCTCCAGTAACCCCGGCATCGGATTTTTCATCGACCGCCGCGACATGTATGCAGAGGGCGGTCCGGAGAAGCACCGACACACAGACAGCTTTATTCGGAGTCGTCGTTAACTTGAGCGGGTTCTTTCTTCTGCATGAGTCGTTGCAGTACTCAGTGATCAAATCTTGAGTGTCCTCGGTCGTTTGCTTCATGGCTGAATCCCAGCTGTCTTTTGTTCTCCAACATTTCATCAAGTTTCTGCCAAAGATCTTTGAGCGCCTTGATATTGAAAGCCAGTCGCTTGGTGTCGAGACCTCAGAGAGTTTGATGAAGCTGATCCATCCCCCAAAATTTTGCTTGTCGCCGTTGGGTGGCATGATTTTGAATACTCGACGTAAAGACACGGTCGGCGCAGCATGAGTAACACTACTGCTGCTCGTTCACTGGCCGTGGTTTGCCATTTGCATCGCCGCGGATCTTTTGGAAATGAACGGTTTGGAATCGTAACCAACTTTTCCGCTGTCCACATTTCAACGAGAAAAATGGTCCTGTTGTTGATGTTTCTCGTTTCCATCCGATATTACGCCCAGATTGGAGAAAAGGCGACAGCCTTCGACAGAGAAGATGGACCAATAGAATTCAGGGTTGAGGAGGCGGAATTGAGGCAGGGCGTATTACATTCATTCATCTTGGTTGCACAAAATGGTCGGCGGTACGGGGACTGAATTGTATGAGGACGCTGCGTTAGTGCGTCGTTGCACAAGTCGTTATATGTATACTACAAGTGACCGTGTTAGTCGCCATAGAGAGAGGTTCTATTGACTTGAGCTCGCACCTCATGCGTAGAGAGGTCAGAGGTCATTCTTTAACTGGTCCCAAGGAGGGAGATCAAAGAACCCGGGCAAGTCTTTCCACATTTTCTTCCGGCCGGTTTCAAAAGATTCTCGCGTGTATTGGGTGCAAAGTGGACAAAAACCCGAGCCAAAGCAGGGAGCGCGGAAAGCTATAATGGCACGACCCATTAATGCCGTCAATAACTCTTCCCGCCAGGCATGGCATGACGCAGTCTTGACGCAGCGCGAAGACTTCCAATGGTGCATGCATCCCAGCTGGTAACCAGCTGTGTATTGCTTCGTAATGAGCTTTTCTCGGCCGGCCACACAACGGCGCAAATCTCCGAGAGAAAGAGAGGCCATTGTTCCGTCCGGCCTTTCGATCCCTTCAAAGAGGGCGGCCTAAGTAAATACAGTCAATCACATATCGAGCTCGAGAGAAGAGGATTTACTGGTTCGAATGTGGAGGCGAGTCTAAAGTACGCGCACGGAAGGGCGGCCAATATGTCATTCTCACTGGCCAGAGATACCATGTCAAACCATATGGCTCGGTACGGCTCTATGGATTCGGTAGACTTGGCTTTCGTCGCGTCATACTCCTCAAGTGTCGTTGGATTTTCACGGATGAGGCGGCCAACTACCGAATCGAGCAAATCTTTGAATTGATACTTGCGCCCAAGTCGGATAAGAGCACCGACAGCTTGGAGTGGGAGCATTTTCTGGGCCAAAAACGTGCTACGAGTCCAAGTTCAGAAAGAGGGCTCTCGAAAACTAGCCGTACTTACGGAGTATAGAGCGCCTTCAGGAGGTATTCAACGTCAGCGGCGTCATCTGAGACCTCTACAACTGGGCAGCCGTCAACGCTAGGCTGATCGGGCGGTTGAGGCAGCCCCTGCAGGTCGCGAAAAACAGACGAGTCCAGGGCGAGAACGCTCCAATGCACGCGAAACTGGGTGCGTTCAGCCTGTAGAACGACGCTCCCATCACTGTGCCAGATTGAGCGTGTAATAGGCGCGTCTTCGGTGCGTTGGCGCTTCGCGCCGGGTGGGGTCGACATGGTGGCAAGAGGAAAGCGTGACCCGCCGGCAATCGGATCCGAAGGCCGATCAATGGTCAAAGCTTTTGATCGCACGTCCATTCGGGATATTGAAGATTGCTCGGGATATTGAAGATTCCGAAGGCCCGCTGGGCATGTCCTGGTACCTCCTCCCAGACCCAGTGCCTCTAGTCTACGGAGTACTTAGGTGCCGCACTTTTTCAAACTGTAAGTCACTTGATTTTGGACGCTGCTCAAAGATTCGCTCGGTCGACACTCGCGCGTCCGCGCGAGCGCCGACCAGCTCACATTGAGCCGGCGACTGGATCTGTCGCGGGTTTTTTGACCAGGCCCTTTTGATTCGACCGGGCTACTCATTAATGAAAATGTAAGTCAGTGCCCACTGGTTCGCGTCTTGCATTTGTTTCTCGTGCAGCCAAGAGGTAGATCGCATTGTGACTCACGCACATCTGTTGGAACCCGAATCACTGCGTTCCGACCCCAAGTAGACCGACCCCCCCGGTACCTGCGTCTACCCTCTTTTACCTCGGTCTACCTCCGCTACCCCGTGTACAGGGGTTAGTAGACCCATGATGAGACGAGCTGGACGAGCCTCGTTTACCCCGTGTAGCTGGACCTTCGGCTACATTCAACTACCTCCGACTCCATGAGTAGACCGACCTCGGTTTACCCCTTTGTGATACCTCCAGTGTTCTTAACATGTTGAAAAGTCAGCATGGAACCCTTGATGGCACCTCAGTCTACACTGGGTCTACATGCTTCGACATCTGGCTACATTCGTCTACCCTCGGTCTACCCATGTAGACTGATGTAGACCTACATTTAAGACCGACGTAGACACAACGGTCAGTCTAACCACCGTCTACCTCAGTCTACATGCATCGGTCTACACCGGGTCTACTTGGGGTCGGAACGCAGTGAATATTTAAGCGGCTTGCATTGGAACATATGCTGCTAACAGGTGCTTGGGCAATCAACACTCGAACAAAATTTTAAACCGCGCAAGAGGTTCAATGCTCGAATAGACTTGAAGTTTTGGGATATAGGGTTAACAGGGGTGACGGGTACTCCGGACCGCCAGACTCCGGATGATCGGTACGATCGACGGAAATTACTATTCGCGCTGGAGACCTGGAACCGTAAACGGTACCAGGAATTGCTGAGGGTCCAAGCTCACGACAGGAAGTAGGCTCAGTAACAGAAAAACAGTATAGATACTCCTCTATATTGAAGCGCTAGGCAGCTAGAAGGAGAGAAATACTTAGTTGTGTTGGAATTTTACGACCAAGTGCCTGATTCAACCAGTTCGGGTCCTTGCGTGTTACCAGTCCGGCTTGGCCTTGTCGATAGAGTGAGCTTTTACCACGATTGGGCGTGAATGGATCAGTATCGACAAAGTCTTGGAGAAAGCAATTCAGCCCGGCGTTGAAGCTGAAGCCCTCCGTTTGTGAAAAAAAAAAGCACGAAGGCTCTGAAAACACGTGTGTCTTCCTTGAATAATTTTGCTTGCTTCTCCTCAAGCGGATTAGCGTACATATAACTCAAACAAAGTCTCAACCCAAGAGTGAACGAACCCCATTAATGATTGCAGCCTTATGCAACTCGGAGCTCACATATAGCCAAACTTTCATTGGAGGTCTCACGAGGGCCTGAATTAGTGAATTCCCTTTCCAAGCGAGCTAATCACCCAATCGCAGTGCACAGATAGCAGCCGCAGATTGCACCCCGCCATCATCCTCTGATTCTTCACTTCCTTGGCATCATAAATCCCGCCTCCAAGTTGACGCGGACCCTAAATTTGGCATGATAGCAATCTTCCGTCCGTGCCTCATCGTCGGTGTTGCGATAAAATCCATATCTATTCAACGAATGAAGCGTACGTCTCGGCAATGTTCACGCAAATTCCGTCTTGCTAGGTGCATTTAAATACATCCCTCGTTATATTCGAGGTATATTTCGCCGCACCTTGCCCGACGCTTAATTCCCATGCGCGGCGGGAGCGTCAAAGTCCGCGGTGCGCCATCGCGCGTGACACGGGGGAGTTCCACGCCCGGTGCCTTGCCTGATCACAGCAACCGCTATCTCCGGCGTTCTCCGGCCTCTCAACAATTCTTTCAAGTTTGTGCTTCTAAATACCAACCCCGATTGAGATATATCGCGCCTCCAGGCGAGGACCTACACCTCTTCAAGTGACTCAAGTCACCGGTCTAGATTTTTTTTTGCAGTCACCTCCATGTGTGCGGTCGCGACATACTATGCCAGCTTTGATACGAATGCGAGCACTCGATGCATCGCCAACCGTACTGTATTATTTATTTATCTTTCGATCCCAATAACTCGAAACCGGTACCCGACGAAAACGGTCCACTGATCGAGGTTGCGCAGGCGATTCGATTCATCTATAGATTGTCGGGGTGCTGTAGCGTGACTACTGCGGTGTGTGTGGGTTGCGGAAGAGGGAGTAGGGTGAATGTACAGTAGTATGACGGGAGGGAGAATTTTCAAGTACATTAGAAGAACAAGAATTTACACTAGAATAGCGCCAGCGTGCGCGGGGTACATTATATATACACGGGCAAGTTTATACGTGCTTGCGCTTTTATAGGTGGAGGAGGGTATGCGTATCGTAAGTTCGGAGGCGGTCAGTCAGTTCATCGAGACGGCAAAATCATAAGAGCCAAAGTCCTGCTCCAGCCCGTTGAAGGCATCGAAGTCGGCGTTGGGGTCGCCGTAGATGGCGCGTACGCGCTGCAGTCCGATGTTGTACAGCGCGAGTTCGCGCTCGTACTCGTCCTCGGGGTCCCGTCCGTGCACTGTGCTCTGCCACATCGGCGTCTGCGCGCCAAAGTCGTACGATGACGAAGGGTCGAGCGGCCACTGCTCACTCGTGAGGGGCGTCGCCGGGCCCGCGCCATCCGAGTCCAAGTCAGGGCTCACGTCGCCATTTTCTGACATGGACTCGGACGAGGAAATCCATGTTGGGGGGTTGGGGCGAACGGGCTGCGGTGCCATCGGCGAGAGGGGCGGCGCGGGGGCGCTTGTGGACGCCGCGCGGTCCCACCCTGCAAAAGTGGATGCGATCGCGTTGAGGGGCGACATGCGCTGAGCCGGATCGAAAAGCGAGGCGGGGTTCATGGTATCGTAGTGTGCATTCGGGGAGGTTACACGGAAAGGGGGCGGGTATATCGTCGAGCTCTCAAAGAGCGAGTTCTGAGATGAGTCAGAAATCAGGAACAAAGAAAAAAGTTATCACGAGAAACGCTGCGTACCTGGGGACTGCGGGGGTCGAAGTAGATCGGTTCAGGGATCTGGTAGAACGGCGCCATATGCATCCAGTCCTCTGTCATGGAGCGCGAGCGGCGTTTGCGGGAGCGGTCCAATTTTTCAGGCCGCTCCCAGCGTTCAACTCGACCCAGGTCTTCAGGGAAGAGAGGCGAGGTGCGGAGAGTCGAGGTGAAGAGGTGTTCGTCCGAGGTCACTGGGACAGAGGAGGATCGGCGTCGGTCAGCTTTGACGCTAGGATCGACTGCTGGCCGTTCGCCGCTTTCTGGCGATGGAGGCGGCAGCTCCACCGAAGGACCCTGTGCCGTGCAGATGGTCAGCTCAGGCGAGGGGCGTCGCCGCCTCTGAGCCGGTGGTGTGCGGCGTGGCAGGGATCCATCACCACGCTTGGGACGATACTGGTAGTTCGGGTAGTCGAGCGCATGTTGTTCCTTTGCCTCCTCCGCGAGACGTTGATAGCGCTGTTTTTCCTTTGGAGAGAGCTGCCACCACGCGTCGCTAGCCTTGCGGGAGAGACTGACACCTATCGACTTCAAGTCGTCGCGCCGTGACTTGCCGCCGCGTTTATGGAGCTGCGAGAACTCGGCGCGAAAGATGATGAAAGCGTTTGGGGGGCGCGGAATGTTCTTCTCGGGAGCGGGGGGAGCGAGAAGGCCCACAGACGGAGGGGACGATGGTGGCTGGGGAGGACTATCTAGCTGGAAAGTGAATTGACCGGCCGCCAGGTCGGGGAGTTGAACCACATCGCCTTCAGAGCTGGATGAAGTCCAACCAGAGATGCGGGGGGTCGACATGGGGGTGAGTTAAGGAGGGTGGCGCATGGATGTGCGTTAAAAGAAAGAGATATGAACTGAGATCCGCCATTGTAAGCGTTATGCCCTCGGAAATCGGTTCTCAGTGGTACAAGTCCGTTTTGGGAAGGGCCTGCTTTGGGAAAGATCTTGATGGCTTCGATCATGATCGATCGGCGGCACGTGCAGCCACAATAATTACGGCATGCTCGCAGCGAATTAACCGGAATAATAATAATAAGATGCTCTTTGTCTCTTGTGAGTACTGAGTCTACACTCCGCCAATTCAGCCAGGTCGATGCTCAACGGTCCCGAATTTACGAGGAGTTTCTATGAACGAACCACAGCTGATAACCTTTTGAGTTGGGATCCACTAGCACGGTGCTGGACTGCCTCTCCAGGAACACGAGTTACGGGTAGCAACTGTCAACGGAACGCTACCGAAGGTATCATGTCCTCGGTCATCTAAACTGTCTTTGCCAAACACCGATCGTACCATTGTTTCCTACGCTTTTTGCTACTGTTTGGCAAAAGAAAAAAGTAGATCGGATCGGTAGAAAGAGGGACTCGCACATTCTGGAGCGCAGGGGTGAACTACAAGTGGAGAGATCGTTACGGTCAAGTGTTTGAACGAGGCACACAAAATAATTGACGTCTGGACATTTTTAGCTCAGGGCATCACTTGGCGTTCGGCACGTCAGTGGTTCGAGGCTGGTCGAGCTCGCAACAAAACGCAACAAAAAAATTGTAAAGCCAACGGACTGGTAGCCAATGGAATCCCCGACGCGACGCCTCCCGCCGCTCCACTTTAGCGCACAAAATATATTATCTCTTGCGTTTTCCATCGGCAGATCATGATGGCGTCTGATGGTGGCTTCGGGGCCCGATGTAAAGTGGGCCGCGGCATGCACCCGGCATTTACCCATCAACCGGCTCACTGAGGTCGGTGATCCTACATCCCGCGGTGCGTCTTCTGCACAATTGGAATATCGGGAAACAAAGTACCTCCTCGCGAGACGGAGACAAAAGATGCCTCCGTCCTCTGTCCTCGATCCGACTTTGAAATTCGGGGGCAGAGAGTCGCCGCCGCCGCCGATTACATGGAATCTACGACCAGTGTCCGCGCTGATAATATTTTCAAGGTGGTGGCGCTCCAGATCAAATGACGCGGCGCCCGGGATGCACTGTTGCCATCTCCCCTGCATCCGGGATGCGAACCTTAATTCTGGGCGGACGACTGGGGGTTTCTCGATGAAACTTGGGGTTGTGCCCCTCGGACTTTAGACTTTGCTCCTGAGTGTTCAAACTTCTATAGTGGGGAACGTCAATGCACCAGTGACGTCCTTGCTTTGCTACGTCGACGATCGTCGACCCTATACTTCACGATTGAGGCCAAGGTCTCCGCGGTCGTTTCACGATCAGTGGTTCCTGTTGCACGAAATAAATTGCAAGAAATCAGCAGCGTTCATTGTCCGCTTGTCGGGGATAGGTACTATGTAGCAATGACGATGAGAACTGGCAAACATCTCAGATCCGGGGCGACGCGTTGCTCACCACTGTGTAGATCGAAATTCGCATTTTTTTTTTGCGTTCCATCCCAAGTTCCATCACACGAATTTTGTCCTCGGGTTGCCGGGATTCGAGAACGACTGGGGACGGGCCCGTGAGAACCAGGGTCCATTTTCTTTGAAGCGTCCAGACCCTCTTTCCTGCGCACGCGAAGGCGCCGTAGCCGCGCGGGCGAACGCATGATAAAATCAGATATCTGCCCGCAAAATCAGAGGGGAGCAGAAGAACGCGCACACGCGAGGCTCACCCATGGCGAGGGCGTCCGCCGTCGTCGGAAATACCAGCAGGGAGAAAGGAAACCCGCCCGGGAGATGCCGGATGACGGTTAACTTAGACTTCAGCCAATCGTACGCCGGGGACCCGCAAGCGTGGGTTGCGCGGCGGTGAAAGGCCGCTACCGCAATCAGGTTTTTAATCAGTTAATTGGGATCTAGATCTTCTGGAACCTGTCCTCCGAAAACGTACCGACCGCCGAGCGTCTAACCGAGTTTAGGATGCCCTGAACAAAGAGGAACAAAGAGCACAGGCGGGCGGCGGCGTTTATCTTGCACAATTATTACTGTGATGACCGCAGCTTCAACTTTCTCTTTGTCTCGAGCGGACCCAGGTGAACGGCTGGTCTGCATTTGGATGATTGAACACAGAAAGCACGAAGCTTTCGCGAAATGGGACGAATGTATTACCCGAGCGGGCCGTCTGGGATCTCTCTTCTCTGGCGTCGGGAAGACCGCCTTGGCATATGCGCTGCGTGCACAACTGCAGCCAGCGCAATATCAATCAATTTGGGGATTCGGAGGATCGATCTTTGGGGAGGTGATTAGGAAGCGAGAAAGCAAGCCCGATGTCCGAAAATGCGTGGACTGAGCAGTCAAGCGTGAATTGACCTTGAGTATTCACTGTTCAACCACCGGGCCTGAATATAAGGCCTGAATTTTAGAGTCAGGAATTTACCGCGTTGACTCGACACCTCAACTGACCTTCATCGTAAAGTTAACCCGCGCTCGATCAATTGTGAAACGATTCAAGGGTGCGTTGGATTTTTCACGTTGAAACAAAGACCGACTTCAAGTGTGTAGGTTCGCCGAATTATGAGCTCACCGGCGCGCCGGATTTGTCAACGGAGGCTGGTCTTGAGAACCCAATTTAGCGTTCGGCTTGATGACTGTTCGAGGCAACTTGAGCTACCACACCGGATTCGGGTTCGAAGATAGTTTTAACCTGAATTTTAGCGTTTGGAATTTCGTCTCATCGGAGACCCGACCTGTCACAATTTCTTCGGACTCGGAGCCAGCTGTGGAACGATTGAAGTACGCACAGAATTTCCAGCAACATGTTCGACGAGATCCGGATTTTGGCGTTTGGCCTGTTGAATGTTCAGTCCTAGTCTGTTCAACGTATTCTGAGCCAACTCCGAATTGATTCAAATATGTACGCACCGATTTTCAACAGCGAGTTCGAAGACAACTTGACTAATCTCAACGGGATTCAGCGTGTGGGACAAGGGGCAGTGTGTCTTCCCCGTCGCCAATTATTGAACTGGACCGACTGGGGGATTTAGCGTTGGATTTTCTGCTCACAATTGACCTCGCTTACCAGCTGAACCGAATCAACGACGAGGTGGCCGCACCGAATTTTCGGTCAAAGGACGCTGAAATATAAACACGACATCAGCTTTATTGACCTTGCACCGGAACCGGGCTTCATTGCTCCTGTTAAGCCTTGCTGGAAGGGTTGCAACGCCCCGCTCGAGCGATTTCCATTCCGATTGGCTCACCTGCGTCGCTCCGTGCAGCGAGAATACCCTAGCGCAAACGTGTGGTTCTTACTCCCTTGGTTGAAAATTAATCGCCATGCCATAAGGATGATTTAGAGACACTGCCCATGCCTGATTTCAACCATACGCCGTCTGTGGTCTAATTCACTCCTAGAGGCTCGTTGTGTGTCCAAGAGATTCCCACGTCAAGGTACGTTGAACTTGGTTGAAAGAAGGAGATATCTTTTACGTTATGTCTTGCGAAATGAAGTCTTCGTTGCGTTTTTTTGTTCTTGGGTTGCAGTTTCCTATAGGACCCCGGATAATAGCGTCAAATGCCTGGTCCCGATCCCGACAGATTTTGAGAAAATTTTGCGTTTCGCCTGTGTGAAATCCCGACGATTTCGACAAATTTTGGGCCCAGCCCTGGTCCAAATCCCGACGAAATCGTGGCAGCGGAAGAAATTTTTGTGAAGCCGAGCCGGAACGGGCCAGAAATTGATGCCATCACGTCAATTTGGTCCGATTTCTCGCTTAGGCCTGTCTCAATCCCGACAAAATCTGGTCCAAACTGGCGATTCCAGTCCCGACAAGTTGGCCGCCGTGGGGAACAGGCATTTTACCCGACTATCCGGGGTCCTTTTCCTATTCAAGTGGAGATCACTTATCTTATCTTGGGTTCGGTGACTTAGAGCGGATCATTGCAGAGAATCATTGGAGAATCACAAGCTTTTCCGAGATTGTCCTGATTTTCTGCTGGGTGCCGCCAAGTGCCGCCATTATGGTGATTTACGCGAGTGAAGGGTCCACAAGTGACCAGAATCAGCTGAAGAGTGATATGGTGCGGTAAGCAAAGGGATTCGAATACGCTCGAATGACGAACGTTTATCTCTAGTCCCACGTACGGCCGACGGCGAAGTACTAGTGTGAGGATAAGGAAACGCTTAAAAGAAAAACACGGCCTCGACTTGGGGCCTTGAGCAGCCGGACAGGGACTGGAAGCTGCTGTAGTGGATTCTAAGTCTAGCCTAGACTTAGAATAAAATTGGAATAAAAAGGAACGAGTGCAAGGCTCAATTGAACCGAAAGCGATAAACACAGGCAAAATGCCGTTGACGGCTGTGGCTGTGCGGGCCTGCGAAAAACACATGCTTGATCCAAGTCACTTAAGTGACAGGCATTCTCGTATAAATATCTGCAGCGAGCGAATTAGCGCTTATCCCTTCTTCTTCCCTCCCACTCAGTCGCTTGCCTTTCCTTTCGACCACCATGACATCCACGGTCCCAATGCCCGCAAAGACAAAGTCCAACAAGTCCAACAAGTCCAACAACAAGTCTTCCTCCTCCGCGCCCTCGTCCTCACCCTCGTCTGCGTCCTCGAGCGCGCCCGAGCTCACTATCTTCTCTCGCGTCGCCTCCATCCCTCTCGTCGCTTGCGCGATAAGCGTGGTCAACGATAACCTCGCGAATAACCGCCTCACTTCTTATCCGTACTCGACTGCGAAGGATCTGTCCGTGTCTGCGTACCAGCTATCTGCGCCTTTGCAGTTCCGGATCGCGCCCTTGCTCACCACCGGCGACTTGTACGCGAACAAGGGCCTCGATCTCGTGCAGAGCAACTTCCCATCCGCCTTCGAGACGAAGCCCGAGGATATCACGACCTTTGTGCACGAGCGCAGGCAGAGTGCGGTCGACTTTGTCGCAGAGCGTCGCTCCAATGCCAACAAGGTCATCGATGAGAACGTGAAAAAACCTGCCATCAACGTAGCTTGTGAAGTTGACAAGGTACGGTCGAAGCATCGAAGTTCGCCTTCGAATTTAATTACTGATTCTTTTTTGCTTCTTCTTTTCCAGCGCTTCGCTCCCTTTGTCGATTATCTGGAGAGCACCGCCGCTACGCGTCTCAACACCAGCACCGTACCAGCAGACACCCAGTACCAGTACCAGCGCGTCTTCTACCTCTCCAAAAACGTTACGGAGCAGGCATACGCATATTCCCACCAGACCGCCCTTGTGTAAGCGTTGCCATCCCCTTTACGTGCGCAAGTCCAATCTAACGCCGCCTTCTCCAGCCAACGTGCCTCCCAAAGCGTCGACACCATCACCGCCATGACCTCTTCCGCCAACGCACGCATCCACGCCCTCTCCGACGCGCTGATCAACGAGCTGCAGCACCTGCGGACGTCGCTCGGCGAGGGCGCCGGCGCCGCGTCGCACGAGCTCGGCGACACCATCTCCGCGCTGCGCGACATCGTCAAGACGCCCAACCTCTCCGTCAACGACAAGGTCGTGCGCATCAGCGACGAGTGCCAGTTCCGCGCGCGCCCCGTGCTCGCGCGCATCCAGTCCGAGGTCGAGACGCGCGCGCGCCCGATCCTCGACCGCTTCCCCGGCGCCACGCGGAGCGCGCCCAACACACCCACCACCAACGGGAATGCGAATGTGAATGGGAACGGGCACGTCGAGTGATCTGATCTGCGTCGTTTATGCATGCCTGTTATTGTACAACCACTGTCCGTTTTTCTTGTCGTTTTCTTGAGGTTATGGATTCTACCCGCTTTAGACTAGACGCGCTTGTACTTTTTCTTGGAGCGCACAGGCGCCGATGCCAATGTTATGCACACTCTCTCATGATGCCTCTTTCTTGATCTTGCTGCTTCGTCGTACTTTTGAGGAGATTCTGAAGTGTATTCCGAGAATCCATTGCATTGACGCACGCCCAGAATGCATACACCGTTATATTAGTTTTGTGTCTATGTACCACAGTCCGAGAAACATGTCGGGCTCTATGCTGTATATGTAGTTGCGAATAGATATGTTGTACGGAGATCGGGGAATGAGCGGGGGAACGCGATGCCGCCACGACGGAAATGCGCAAGCCCGTGTTATGCCGCTACGGGAACGCACAAAGCCGCGCTACGCCGCCACGCCGGCGACGCACAAAGCCGCGTTACGCTGCCACGACGGGAACGCACAAAGCCGCCCTAGGCCGCTGCGACAGGAACGCGCCGTGCCTCAAAGTGCGTGTGCGTGTGCGGCGGCGAGTCGAGCGAGGGCGGCGGGGACGGGTACGAGTCCGGCACGGGTAACGAGAGCGGCGGGGGCGTCACGCGGATCGTGAGCTGCGGCGGCCCATGCCCATGTCCATGAGGAAGCAGCGACGCGCGCGGGGGCGGCGCACCCGGTATGGGATGCGGATGCGACGGCGCACGCGGGCGGCCATAGACGACCGACACCGCGCCCGTCCCCGTCGTCTCCGCGCTCGGCTCCACCCCCACACCTCCATCAATCCCCGCCATCATGCGCGCGTCCTCCTTCGTCGTGGGCAGCGCAAAGTCGCGCGCGGCCTCGACGCGCCGCATCTGCTTCTCCCCGCGCTCGACGTCCGACTTTGCGTTGTTGTACATGTACAGCCCGCCGAACGTGAGGAGGATGCCGGCGCCCTGCACGGGGTGGATCGGCTGCGCGAACCACACGATCGCGATGCAGATGACCCACACGCGCTTGATGAGCGAGGCGATCGAGTACGTGACGGGCGACGTCGAGGCGAGGATGACGAACGCGATGAGGTTCTGCGCGAAGTGCACCGTGCCGTTCATGAAGAAGTAGTACCAGACGGAGTGCGCGGGCGCTGCTTCTGTGGTGGCAGCGGCGGGGGTGGGGAGGGAGAGCAGGCGCGGGAGGTCGTAGTAGACCCATATCGGGATCATGAGCAGGAAGGCCATGCCCGAGGAGTAGAGCAGCAGGTTGAGCTTGTCGAGCTTGTGCGAGGTCGTCTGCGCGTTGGAGGGCATGATCTTTTTGAAAAAGATGTTCGAGGTCACGAACACGAGCGCGGAGCCGAACGCGCAGAGCAGGCCGATGAGGTTCGACGCGGACATGTCGAAGGAGCAGGCGAGCATGACGCCGATGGTCAGAGGCAGCAGCGAGACGTAGGTCTTGCTCGAGTAGCTCACACCGAAGAGCAGGGCATACGCCGCTACCGTGAACAGCGGAGACAATGCCTGGGCGGGGCCGTCAGCAAAAATTTTGGGCAATGCGACATCAAGAAAAATTGAATTGCTATGAGGTCTATGAAACTCGGACCAGCACCCCGTCAGACGGACCTGGCGATCTGTGCAACGCAAGAGCGAACACAGATCGAGATAGACATGGGTGTGCGTGGAGCCCTGCGGCCGGTACAACTCGCCCCATGTCTAGCTCGCCGAGCCGCTCTGTATGCAGTAACTGGGGCATTTCCTCTCCATGGTGAGCTATAAAACAACTCATAGTCCTCGTATCACGGAGAGTATGAAGAGCTACGAGTGCTGCTGGTTGCTCCATAGACAAATGCCACACAAAGGCGGGTGAAGCCACGGGCTCATAATGCATAACCTCGAAATGCGTAAGAGGTCATAACACCTAGGATTCACTGCATTCCCGCAACTGGAAAGCTAGAGGCTGGCGCCTGCATCCGTGCCGAGCTATGCCCCCAAGGCAGAGACGGAGTATGCCCAGCTGATGTACAGCGTACAAGGACGCAACCTCTGCCTCCGAGCTCCCGAAAGGCAGTGATTGGGACCATCCCGGAGCACCAAACGGCCCTCCTCGTTATGCCATGCACATTGGATAGGGTTGACCGCCCACTATTATGAGCCCCACGACCGCACCCAAAATCCGAGTTTCATGGAACTCAAGCAAATTCGAATCTCCCCTTGGATGAACGCGGACACACCTTTATCGTATGCACCGTGCTAACCGGTATCCGCGAAATGGCCAGACTCGAAAATATATGGCCGCCGACCTGGAACATGCCCATCGGCAATGTGCTCTGGATTATCTGCCGCGTTGGCCGCCGCAGGCGGGAGAAACGGACGACAGGGGACATGAAGAGCAGACAGTAGCCAGCCACGAAGCCAAACTGCACAAAGGTGAGGGTGACCGGGTACCGGAACTGGGTGAGGATGGCCTTGCCCGTATTCGACGACAAGGCGGACGACGTGTACCACAGCGTGCATAGCAGCATGAACTTCAAGCTCGATGCTGGTACGGAGGTCGAGGCTATCGGATCTGGACGAGGAGACCAGTAGCGGTGGTACCGGGAGATGGTCTTCCTGACACGGGAGGACAAGTCGTTAAACGAGGGCTTCTCATCGTCGCTCCAGGGCACTGAGTGGATAGGAATGCGTTGGTGGGCGTCCATGGTGGTGGCTAGCAGCGATAATTAATGGAGCGCATCCAGTGAGACCCAGAAAGTGAGACTGCAGCGAGTGTTGGTAACCAAAAGCAGCACAGCCTTGCGGAGGCTCTTGTGTTTCACATACCCAACAATTCGGCGAAAAAAATATTCATTACAGAAAACATGAACAGTACGACGACAGTACGACGATAGTATCGAGCAGATACACTGCAAAAGAGCGAGCGAAAAGAAAATCATCAAGACACCAACTCGTCAGCGCGGGAATGGGGTGGAGCGGGGGCTCTCTGGCACCGCAAGGCACCCCAGCTTTCAGTTAGGACATGGGTGCCTTCTGATTGACTTGGAGAGCGGAAAGGCGTTTGTTGGCCATCTCCCTTGTCACTGGCTTGGGATCGCAACGGCAAAATTCCTCTTTGCTCTGCGACGATCTTCTTCTTCCAAAGCATACCTGCAAAGGTATCTCGGTGGTAGTACCGTGTGGGGTCCAGATGCCTGCTGCGACTCTGGTGCGCCAAACGCTGGGCCGGATCTGCCGTCCCAGGCAGCAGCAGCCGCGCAGACGTATTCACGAGCGCTTCCACAGCAAACACTGGCTCCACAAGAGGGAACCAAGTGGGCATTTCAGCTTGCGCTCCGCGGCGCAGGACCGGTGCAGGCGAACCCGGGGTAAGGTAATGCACAAGCTCGTGTGAAGGTAGCACTCCGCTCACGACGGTGATGGGCATGAGCGTCTGGAGTCCGAGGGTGCGCTGCAAAGAGGGCGACTCGACTGGTGCCCCGACGCGGGTGTATCTGTCCCAAAGCCCCTCCTCCGTTTTCGCAGCTTCATCGGTCGTCTCTTCCAGCACCTCGACCCGGCCGGGGTATATGCACCTGGCGACGTCCAAAGAGTACTGGACGCCAAGGCGGAAGTAGAGGTAATTCTCGGGGTTGCTGTAGTACGACTCGAAGTCAACTGGAGTGCCGTGCGGAACGTGAAGTTCAAAGTCGGCGTAGGGCTGCGCGGGAGTGAGCGTCTTCGTTTCGTGGCCAATATACTTTGTTCGCATCTTCCCGTTGTCCTCGTTTTCGGAGAAAATATCGTGATAGATCGGAGACTCGGCGTCGAGTTGGTCGTGGCCGCTTGATTGCTGGCATACGCCGTAGATGGCATTGGTGGCGTTGGGGAATTCGGTGTCCCCACCAGCCAGAACCTGCGCCTGCGCCCAGTGATCCCTGTTAAAGGTTCTTAGGCCAATGGTGATGTCGGACATAGCCGTCGACCCATCCCGGATCTGACGCACAGTTACGCGCCCTTTAAGCGAGTGGCCTGCGGAAAGTGTTTGGTCAAGGAGGCGATAAACAAAGTTTATATGTACTGTACCAATTTGTACGACAGTCCCCTCCTCAAGTGTTACCTCTCCAACGAACACGGAGCGCTGAGCTTCAGGTAAACATTGCTCTGTCTTTTTCGAGTGCCCCGAATCGCGGTCACATGGCGAAACCTTGAATGTCGTGGACCATCTGAAGGGTGCCTGCTGCTTGGGGGCCTGAGATGAGGGAACAAACGTTGTACGCCCCGCTCGTACGTTCTCAGTACGACCATCGACGAACGTAACAACCTGAAAACTATGTAAAGCAACTTTCAAATTACCAAAGGGAAAAAAATATACCGCGAAGTAGCGATAGGTGAGATCATTGAAAGACCGGGTCTTAGGCCCGCCAGACAGATAGCGGTGCTTTTCGCGGACTGGTGGATAATTTACAGCCGGGACTGCGACAGTGAACGGCGTGATGATGGCCTGGGAAAGGTCTGCGAGAAATAAGGGATGCAATACAGCGAGCTGCGGAGAACGCACCAGGATTGTTGTCAAGAAGAGTTGCCTGCGTCGTCCATGCGCGTCTCTCCTCCGCTTTGACTGTCCATAGCTCGGGATTGCTGAAGCGATCTTCGTATGCCTGATAATCATACACGACGTCGCTCCCTGTCCAGTCCGCGTACCCTGACGGTGCGCTCTGGTTGGAGGGTCGCACCTCTGGGAGAACGGCGCCCTTCTTGAGGAATTTCACCTCGCCGAATTCGTCGAGCTGGAGGCGGAGCGCCACGGACGCAATTTGGTTTGCGCATTCCGCCCTCGGAACCTTGATGCGCAGCTCGCCTACATGAGTACTTAGAGATGGTTCTAAGCACAATGGTCTATGGACGTACCATGCGAGATATGGTCCGGCGAGAGGTCTTGCGCACGCACCCAAGCGCGGATGGTGCAGGGTTCAGGTTTGGGCTCGATTTCGACCTCGGACGCGAGAGATACCACCGCGGATGCCGCAGCCAACAGAGCTGTAACAAGGAGAAATTTCACGTCGCTTGGATTTACCGCGGGATGACTTGGACGATTTTATAGGACCAAGGCCGGCACCGGTGAGTCAGGTTCTCCAACACAGATGGATAGCGAAGAACATCAACAAGCGCTAAGGAATGTCGAATTGCGCCGGTTTGCTGACATGGATCGAGGCTCATTTGATACTTTCCCGCTGTTAATCGACTGCCGTACTAGATTCCCTAGGCCTGACATCCCAGATAGTTACCTCGTGGCTGAAGGCGGCAAGGTTGAAGTACTGAAACAGCCACCACTTGAGAATTCGATCCTAAGAATCCATCTCTTCGAGCTGGAGGCGAAGTTTTCGTGGCTTTTGTGCATCCACGTCGAGATGCCTTGCGTGTTTTTATTGCGGAGACCGCAGAAGACCTGTTCACGTTCTTCGATTGGCGACAAGCATCGACGAGCGCTAGAGAGCGAATCGCGCGGGCTCGCATCTCGACCCGGGCATTCACTTGAATGCTCGAAGTCTCAAACGAACCAGCTCCGATGAGATTTTTCCGCGGATGATCCACTGTCATAGATTTCCGCTCTGGCGCCCCAATGGCGAGGCCCTGAAGTTAAAGGGTACTTGAATATCACCACTCGAGGTATGCGCCCACTGCGGGAGAATGCAAAAAAAGGTTGGAATGAAGAGTTGAGCAAGTCTTGAGTTCAAGTTGCGTGTGTTTGGCACCTCCGTCCCACTGAAGTCCCACTCCTAAACGATTTTCCTTTGAATGAGCTGCTTTTTTTCCTTGACCTTGCCTTGGCCATAGGATCCTTCGAGCCCCAACATCCCATGCACACCTCGCCGCTGAGTACAGCCCCGGACAGATCTCGAAAGCCACCTTTTGCTACCGCTTCTTCATCTCGTACCTCTACTCCAAGCTCGCGTCAAGCATTGTCAACACATAAAGAACGATCATCGTCCCAAAGAAGACCAACTAATAATCAGGACAACGACCGCCGGATCCCATGAATCGGATGTTTATGACTTGGACCGGACAGCATGAAAGCATTACGACAGTGAGTAAGTAGAGGCGTAGACGGATAGCAAGTACAACAAGGGGGGCGAATAGCAAGCACAAGATCATACAGACACCAATTCCCCAAAACTGGTCAAAGCGGGGATGGAGCGGACAAACACCCGTTCCAGGGCATCGAGCCACTTCATTTGCCCACGGGGGCTCTCTGGAACCGCGAGGCGACCAAGGTTCCAGCCAGGGTACACTCTCCCATCCATGGCCTGGCAGAACAAGGTCTATGAAGTATCAGTCGCACACGCGGTCAGTCAGCCAACGGAAGACTCACCAACTCGCCCTCCCGTGAAAGACCGTACGAGTCCTCGGACGAGACGGTCGAGGACGTATCACTCCCACACTCCTGGTGCACCACCTCCCCGAAGTTGAGCTCCAGCGCGGTGAGATCTGACAGGCCCGCGGCGATGAGGTCCACGATCTCCGGACTGAGCCACCGCAGACGCAGGCTCAAGACGCGGAGCTGAGGGGGATAGTCGAGCGCGTCGAGTATGCGCACCAGCTCCGCGTGCTCGAGGGGCCGCTCCGAAAGCTTGAGCGTGCGCAGCTGGGCGCGCATTCCCTTCAAGGAGCTCAGGAGCGGCCCGAGGTCCGTGCGAAGAGGACGGAGGCTGATCGCGAGGTGTGTGAGTGCAGTGAAGCGGGGGTGGCTCTTCATTGTCTCCCGGATCCAGAACTTGGCTGTCGAGGCACCCGGAGCGGCATGCGCGGCGGCGCGCGTGGTCCCGAGGGTCAGCGATTCCAGCGTATAGCGGTGGTTCAGAAGGAACCGTCGGAGAGGCGCAGGGTCGGCGAGATGCCCGCCATCGAAAGGGATGCAGAGGGTGAAAGACGACAAGCGTCGGCCGCGCCCCAGGTGGCAGAAGAGCGGGCCGAGGTCGAGGTATCTCGATGTCGGTGTAGTGTGAAGCGAGAAGGAGCACAGATTACGGAGAATACTATTGAGAAAGACGACAAGGCCTTCCATTTTTTGGGAGATATGCATGGCGACATGAGCGCCCGTGTGAAGGGTGAGCGCAAGGTGCTGCAAGTTGGGGAGATGCTGGGCGAGGCGCGGCAGTGAAGGGAGATGATGCAAGGGGAGTTTGAGAGTCAGAGAGCATAAACGGGGCCCGATGACAGGAATGATGGTGCTCAAAAGGGCGGAAACAAATTCTGCCTGGCAGGGACCCTCATCCCAGTCGATGTGGTATGTATGCAGATTCGGCAGCCCTTTGAGGGTGTCTGCGACGCGACGCGTCTGCTTCTGCAGTCGCCTCATAATCTGCGCCTCAGGTCTCTCCTGAAAAGCGAATCCGGGAGAAACGCAGGCATGGAGAATTTTCAAAGTGGAGGAACGCCAGGAGTGCGACTTGGGTTCTTTTGCCTGTACCATCCACGGCTGAACGCGGACCGAGTGAACGAGTTTGGAATCCCTGTGGACCGTACTTATTAGATAAAGTTTGTATTTTTGCTTCAGAATGCTCACTTTACGTGCTTCATGAGTGGCTTCGCGGTATCGTATGCAGCGAAACTGATGGCTCTGTACCGGGTTTCCGTCGCGATCTCAAGAAACGTGCGATTGACAGAGTAGAGCCTCAGGATAATGGCCACTGGAAGGAATCCAGCGATATAGCGCCAAATGTCAGAAGGTATCATGTCTGAACGCATGGCCGCCAGTTTGCTCCCCAGGCAAATCGACTTTATATACTCTCTGGGAATACTGGGTACACGCAGAGTGCGGGGAAAGTAGGGATGTGAGTCAAGTCAATCCAGGACTCGGACGCGATTTAAATAACAGGACCGCCGGCAGCCTTGAGGCACCGAGGCTGTGATAGGTCACATGCGACGTGCGCGTCTCTAGCCAAAACAGCGCAGCTCGTAGGCGAACGACAGCTGCTGTGCGCAGCAGAGAGCCCGGAGAATGTCGGGAGGAGGCAGGCGACATGGTGGTAAGGGATAAGTTGCAGCCTGAGCTCGTGTTTTGATCGGTCGCGCCTTCACGTGGAAGAAATTGCGCAATCCAAACGCAATCGATGATGTTCAATTGGTCGCAAAAGTCGCAAAAGTCGCGCAGCTGAGTTGAACGCAAAAAAACAGCTCTCGTAGAGTTTCTATGTACTGGCTATAGATTATAATCAAATGAAATACGATACAAAGAGAAAAAGAGGTCAGTGAACCCAAAATTGGCAAATGGTCACCTCCAAGTCCACTGGCATTCAAACGCCTTCAAACCCTTCAACAACCCCTGCTTCATCTCAGCTTTGCCTTCTCGCTGTCGTGCTGCCAGATCAGTCGATGGGATACGTTTGCGACAAGCTATAATGAATTTAGCGAACAATTAATCGCAAAACTATGATGAAAACTGGCGACGGACCCAGTCAAGAACGTCGTCGAATCCCTCCCCAGTCATGGCAGATATACCCTGTCAGCGACGTGGTCGATCCAACTGTTTTAAGCACGCAAGCACGATCATCACCTTCAAGTCTATCTGACTCTCTTGGCGGGAGAGCTTATGGAAACCCAATGCCTCAGAAATCGTCGCCAAGTCCGCCGCCTCAGGTAAGTCCATCTTATTCGCCAGCACAAGCAACGGGTGAGAATATTCCGTGCCATGGTGCACCCCGTGGAGTTCTTCTTTGGCCTCGGGGAATCGCGCTGGGTCGGCGGCGTCGAGGACAAAGACAAAAGCATAGGCGTTCCAGTAATCTGTGCTACAAATCAGACCGTCACTGGGGAATATTCGTGTATTGCGGACAGGGCCTCCAGCACCCAGGTCGAATTCGAGGGTTGCCACTAAAGTCTTTGATAGTAATGTCGTTTCCCTTATGAGAAATCGTTGCAAGGTTGAGTCCTATCGTAGGTGTGGTTGGCGGGAGCCCTTCCGCCCGCCCGCGTTGCTGGAAACGGTGTAAAATGCTCGTTTTCCCCGCGTTGTCGAGACCGACCATCTGGATTTCTTGTCGACGGTCAGTGTCAGCTTTCAGAGAATACATATCGAAATCTGCTACCAAATGTCTTCGGTAGTAGGAGCAAGTCAGATCCTGAGGCTGTCAGAGATGAAAGTAAACCCATGGATGTGTCGGAGAAATGAGTACTACTCGTAGTCTCTTATAAGCCGAGTATAGGTGGTTCCGGAGTCCACGTTACGGACGTGGCACTAACAGTGAGTCGGAGCGATTCATATTGATCCCCGCGACGGAGACCAAATAAATCAAG
Organism: Mycena polygramma; assembly: GCA_029449255.1. NCBI lineage: Eukaryota > Fungi > Basidiomycota > Agaricomycetes > Agaricales > Mycenaceae > Mycena > Mycena polygramma. The sequence continues at coordinate 244,758 of JARKID010000094.1, read as the reverse complement.
ATCAACTTAGCTTTGGACGCTACTACGTATGAGGTTTTGAATCCTAGAGGTTTGAGGGAGTAGGCGATTGAAGATAGACAGCGGTACTACATTCAACTCCAGCGACTTGAAGTCCCCAAGAGATGAATCAAAGATGAGCCAACCAGCCTCAGGAGAGTGCGTCTTCTGCCCCAACGGTGAGCTATGAGAGGGTGGCTGGAGTTAAAGCAGTGGCTAGAGTAAAAGCAGTGGCTGACAGTCAAGTAATAAACATGTTTTCCTCCATAGAACACAGGATATGAGTGTTCAACGAGATAGGAGAGGGTGAGAAAGCTGAGGCCTTAGCCAAGCATACAACGCATCACGGCGCTTGCTCGGCGCTTCACCAACGCTTCAGCCTGATTCGAGAATCGAATTCAGGTTCTGAAAACCATTGTACGACACGACCCAATAATGACTAGCATTCGGATTTTATGGCCACTATGGCTCTTCGCCAACGGCAGTACTTGATGCGGCCTTCAATTTCGATGTCAAGCTTGAAGGAATCAATAATTTTTGACCGCCTACACACGCCTCAGTTTTCCCTGTTTGAGTACCGCCTTCAGCCTTGACGCAGCTATCGGGGACACCAGGGAATTCAGTGCTAACCGGCAGTCGATCAACGCATCAAATAGGCTCGATTGATGTCAGGAAGCAAACCGAGCGCGATTCACTCCTTAGCGCTCGTTGATGTTCGTCGCTATCCATCTGTGGTGAAGAACCTGACGCACTGGTTCCTGCGGTACCGGTCTTTGTCCTATAAGACTATCTCGCAGTGCATTCCTTTCAACGTCCAAGCACCATGAAAACTCCCCTTCTCGCGGTCTTATCGGCTGCAGCGTTCGCAGCGGTATCTCTAGCGTCCGAGGCCGAAATCGAGCCCAAACCTGAACCCTGCACCATCCGCGCTTGGGTGCGTGCCGAAGACCTCTCGCCGGACCATATCTCGCATGGTACGTCCGCAGACCGTGTGCTTAGAACCACCTCGAAGTACTCTTGTAGGTGACCTGCGCATCAAGGTTCTGAGGGCGGAATGCGCAAACCAGATCGCGTCCGTCGCGCTTCGCCTCCAGCTCGACGAGTTTGGCGAGTTCAAATACCTGACAGCGGGCGCCGTCCTTCCGGAGGTGCAGCCCGCTAACAAGAGCGCGCCCCCAGGGTTGGATGACTGGACAGGGAGCAACGTGGTGTATGATTATCAGGCACACGACGATGGCCTGAGCAACCCCGAGTTGTGGACAATCAAAGCGGAGGAGAGACGTGCGTGGACGACGCAGGCAACTCTGCTGGAGAACAATCCTGGTACGTGCCCCTGCTGCTCGCTGTATAGTAGAACTGATTTCTCGCAGACCTTTCCCAGGCCGTCGTGACGCCCTTCACTGTAGCAGTCCCGACCGTGAATTATCCCCCTGCTATCGGCAGATACCGCAATCTGCTCGGCCCCGTTGCGCGGCACTCGTACAGCGATCTGGCTTATCGCTACATTGCGGTCGTGACGTTTGCCGACGGCCGTATTGAGGATGTGCCAGCGGGCCATACTACATTCGTCCCCTCCTTCCGGAACCGCATGCAGCAGGCCCCTTTCACATGGACCACGGCATTCAAAGCCTTGCATTGCTATGACGATCCGGCGCAGTCGAAAAGGCGCGCCGATGAAATGGAGAAATGTTTGCCTGAAGCTCAACGCTCCGTGTTTGTTGGAGAGATAACTCTCGAAGAAGGGAATGTTGTGCAAACTGGTGCGTACAAACGTTACGCGTTGCCTCCATAGTTAATCCAATGTCCTCAGGTCACTCGCTCAAGGGGCGCGTAACTGTGCACCAGATCAAGGAGGGGTCAACGGCCATGTCGGACATCTCCATCAGTCTCAGAACCCTCACCCGGGATCACTGGGCGCAGGCGCTCGCAGGCGGGGACACCGAATTCCAAAACGCCACGTACGGGGAATGCCAGCAATCAAGCCGCAACCGCCAGCTCGACGCCGAGTCCCCGAATTATGCCGACATCTTCGCCGAGGAAGAGGACGATGGGAGGCTGCGCTCTTCACGAAGGTCCCTTCGCGGCAAGTACAAGGCGCTCACTCTGACACAGCCGTACGCCGACTTTGAGATCCAAATCCCGCACGGCACTGCCGTCGACTTTGAGTCGTACTACAGCAACCCCGAGAACTACCTCCAGTTCCGCCTCAGCGTCAAGTACTCTCCGGACGTCGCCGAGTGCATCTCACCCGGTCGGGTCGAGGTGCCGGAAGAAGAGACGGCCGACGACGCTGCGAAAACGGAGGAGGGGCTGTGGGACACGTACACCCGCGTCGGCTCGCCAGCAAGGTCATCGTCCTCGTGGCAGCGCACCATCAGGCTTCAATCGCTCATGCCCATCACCGTCGTGAGCGGCGCGCCACCTTCGCGCGAGGTCGTGCACTACCTCACCCCGGGATCGCCTGCACCCGTCCTGCGCAGTGGAGCGCATGCTGAAATGCCCGCGTCGTTCCCTGTTGTGGAGCCCGCCTTCACTGTGGAAGCGCTCGTCAACACATCTGCGCGGCTGCTGCAGCCTGGGACGACGGATCCGGCGCGGCACATGGCACTGTTCATGAACAGCAGTCGTATGGGGTATCCCGACCCTACCCAGCACTACCGCAAAGGGAATTTTGCCGGTTTGCTGTGGAAGAAGAAGATTGTCGCGGAGCAAAGAGGGATTTCGCCGTTGCGATCGAATGCGGTTGACGGGGCAGATGGCCAGCAGCCGTTTTCGACGCTCTGAGTGGTCGGACTCGTACAAAGTGTTTTTAATAAACTGTAGATGGATTCTGCTTCACAGATTCTATCAAGAAGGCTACATACTTACTGTGGGCCAAGGCTGACCGAAGATTTCAAGTTAGAAGCTGAGCCGTGGCTGACTTGCGGGAACTCAAAGAACAAGGCGTTACATTGTGATGAAAGATGCACATTGGGCATTCATTTATTCATACGCTACAACAGAAAGACAGTAAGATTCTTAAGAAGGTATATAATGAGACCGTCACAGACGGGAAGAAACTACACAAACAAAAACAGGGAGTGGCGTGGCAGTCGTGAGGCCTTTCCTTATATACCTTTTCGGGACCCCGGCCCGGTGCTCATGAGTCATTTCGAGTCACTCTCGCTCTGACTCAGGTTGAAATTTATAATATTTGCACTCTTGCTTTTTTTTTTGGAGCGTTTGGGATAATGAATCTCAGTCTGCAGAAGCATTCCAAGCTCATCCGCTTGTGTTGCTGGGTTTTAGCCAGATCTTGCCAGGGAGAAATGTCCAGGAGGAAATGCCGTTACGCACATATATACCAGTGTGGGACTCCAACCTGAAAATAATTAACCTATCCCATTTCTGTTGTTCATGGGTCGCATACCCACTAAAACCCCCTCTTCGTATGTCCAGTCATCCGGCAATGAATCTTCGTCCATGAGTAAGCCACTCCATGTGTTCAATACTAACTGTTTTTTGAATGCAAGTGGTCCAAATTTTATTTTGTCAGTCAGAAGCCGGTCACGCTGTAAGATTGCATTGATGGCTTTGAACCAAGTGTCATGGATTGCGGTTGCAGAGAAAATTGTACCAGGTTTCTCAATTACTCGAGTGACACGGAGTCTCCATATCAAGTGCCATGCAGTGGAGACTAGAATCGCAAACAGTCTATTTGCACTCTTGCACTTGTCTTCAACTCATTGAGCTAATAGCTAAATAGCTGCTGTGGCTCGATTCGTCTGGTCGCCAGTGTCAGTATTCATTTTGTGTAAGATTCGAAAGTCAGCTGCAGTTGGACAACTTTGCAAACTTTCAAATAGTTTAGACGTACCTATTATTCTTCGCCGCTGACTTGAACGGACTTTGACTCTTCGCGGTGCGCCATGATCAACTCCCGAGTATCTTCCGCCAAGACCGCTTTGTGCTTCATGGCTATATCCCAGATGTCGTTCTCCAACATCTCATTGATCTCCTTCCAAAGCTTGTCGAGCTCCTTGTCATCGTCCTGGATGTCCTTGGCATAGTCTGCCATCCCATATCCGATGCAAACGGGACACGGCATGGGCCATCTGACAATATAGTAAGAGATGAATTAGAAAAGACGGCTGGGCAATGGATATACCCGCAACCAGTGAACAAGTCGGGATATCTGAAGTGTAAAATTACCGCCTACGACCTTCATTCAGGGTGAGACACACCTCGAAGAGAACCCGCCACACCCCGGACACACCTTCCTGATGTCCTTGCACTCTGGACAGACAAACCGGGACCTCAACATGGCGGCGGAGGCGTTAACGAGCTTTCCGCGCATGAGGTCGTAGTCGACCCCTTCAACGAGGCGTTTTGCGTCTGACTTCAACTTCTTCTTGCAATCGAGCCACAGCTGGTCCATATAGATGGATATGTCCCAGGTGACCTCGTCGTCCTTTTCTTTTGGCGGTGGACGGCGTCGCAGTGCGGCGGGGCCAAGCAACATTATGTCCCACGCCATCTCCTCTCGCTCGTCGACTTCGTGTGGCATGAATTTTGGGTAGTAAATGTCGAGCAAAATACGTTCCGCGGCATCGATCTGAGGGGCAGTTCCATCACCAGGCTCACTGGGCGCCGGCGTCGGCGTGCGTTCATCGGAGTCTCCACGAGTCTTTCGAACTCCCAGGATGACGAATGGCTCAAAACCGAGTCCCTTTTCAGTGCCTTCAGTGAGTAAAATGGTCTTCTCCTTTTTCGCGGCTCGAAGATCTTCTAGAGGCACGTCGAGGATGAGGAGGTCGTTGAATATTCGCGAGACAAGCCTAAGACGGCGCTTGTCGGGTAAGCGCAGGTAGGAGATGATGGAGAGATGCAGCTCTGGGGCGAGGTCGAGGATGTGGGACGACTCGGAGGACATGGTCGGGGTTGAAGTTCAAGGAGCGATTAAGAACCGCAGCTGATCGGCCACCCGGCCCGGTCCCTGTTCAACTAATTGGTCGTCCGCCGACCGAAACTAAAGCACTACGTTGTATTTTATAACACCAACGGAAAATCGACAGCAATTCTCACTGAAATTCGTTAGCTTTTGTCGAATGTCCCGGAAGAAGGTCCTGGTCGGTAAGCACCACGCCGAAAGCCAACGCTGAGCCGGTAGAGCCGGTAACTCTTTCATTTGATCTACAAGGTCAAACGTCGAGCAACGCCTCGGTGACTGCGTTGTAGAGCGAAAACCGCGTGCAGAACAAGCTATCGTGCGCCTTATTCTGGTCGTGATTTACAACGCTTCGACCATGTTGAATTGAGAAAGATATATGCACGGGTCGAACCCTGTCGGGCAAGAAGATTGTGCACTTCATGGAAGAACTGGAACATGCGGAACGTCCAATTGCTGCTCACTGAGTCACTGACAAGACCACAGCCAGAGAAAGGCACAGGACTCTGGAGAACGATAAGAGATCTCGGCGATACCGAGCCCGGTGCCATTGAGGAGTTTCAATGATTTCAGAGTATAAATCATAATGCAGGATTGGTGGCGCAGTACAGATTAATCGTTTACAGTTTCTGCGGTTTGGGCTCGATATGAAGTGCTGTCACCCAGGAGAACTTGACGTCTGGGCGGTTCTCCTTGCGTGGAACTGATTCACAGGAAAGTCGGATCGTGAAAGAACAGGGAGTATGGTCGCACTCACCCCATGCCTGATCGTCGTTGACCGCGGCTGGGCAGACACTTATCCAGTCTGTCTTTGTTGGCGAGCTGAGGAACAAGGACGTTCCACACCCCGAGCAAAAAGACCGAGTCAAGGTGTTTCCGCTCGTCGTGTCGTTGTCATCGTATTTGCGGACGAGGTCCGCGCCCTCGGTCACCGTAATTTTCTGAGGTTAGAACAGAAATCGAACAGAATTCCAAGGCAAAAAAATGCATAACATACATCGGCACCAAAGAAAGCTACAAGAAAGGACGATAAGATTATGTCCTCAATCGCGGAAGATTAGGGAAGATTCCACAGCTCACCGTTCGTCATGAATGCAGACCCGGTGAATTTCTTGCAATTGACGCAATGGCACACGGCATATTGGAACGGTTCGCCGACTACAGTAAAGCGAACCCGTTTGCACAGACAGGAACCAAGTCGTTTTACAGCGGTGGCCATGGCGGCAAAAGAAGAAGTTCACACATTTCTGTCCGAGTGTCGCTGCCGAAACGCCGAAGGCCTTCGGCACATGGAAGTCACAGACAAACATCTCCAAACATCCTCCTCCTCAATGGACCTCAAGCCCAATTGCGATTTGGCTGCTGGTCCTAGTGCTTGCTGCAACAAAGGTCTTGCTCTTGTGAAATATGTCTCTGGACCGGTCCTGTGCAGCTGCTGGGGACTTTGCTTTGCGGAAGTAAATTTACTTCCGATGTGAGACCAAGTACTTCCGCGCAAGACAGGGGTCTCGTCTCGAACCTCAAATATCTGCGACTTTCAAGCTCCTAACCCATCTTTCCTGCCTCTTACACCCATCTTCTCCTGCTGAAGTTGACCTTTAGCACTTTTATCTTTGCCATTCTTAACAACTTTCGATCTCACCATCCACCATGCGCACCTTCCACGCCGACCTTTTGCCAGATCTTACAGGACAGTTCGTTGATGATGGATCTCTCCTGCTCATGCGCCTCCTCGGGTCAGGGGCGTTCGGCAAAGTCTACGAGGCGTTCGACACCACTTCCCCTCCCGACGAGCCTGTCTACTATGCGGTCAAGTGTATGACCCGCTACGACCCCGAGACCCCCGAAGCCCGAATGCTGGAGAACGAGCTCAAAGTACACGACATGCTCAGCGACCACCCCGGCGTCATCACCTTGCACCGCGTGTTCGCCACCAAGGACTTTGTCTTTGCCGTCCTCGAGCTTTCCACCGGCGGCGACCTCTTCAACGCTATGGTCGAGCGGCAGTGCTTCCGCGGCAACCCCGCACTAATCAAGCACACGTTGGGGGAGCTCCTCGACGCAGTCGAGTTTTGCCACAGAAATAGCGTCTACCATCGAGACATCAAACCTGAAAACATTCTCTGCAACTCCGCTGGCACTGATATTCGGCTGGCCGATTTTGGCCTCGCTACACAAATCGGCGTCTCGAGACAGTTTGGGTGTGGAACTAAAATATTCATGACTCCTGGTACGTTTAGTTTCGCTGTTGCTGGAACACGTTACTGACTCTGGGCGCAGAATCTCTCAATCCCGAATTTTCTGGTGGATGCTATTCAGCCCGTCACAGCGACCTTTGGGCGATTAGCGTTATTTTCGTGAACATGATTTCCGGCCTCTACCCTTGGGGCAGCGCCGAGGTATCCGACCGAGGGTTCGCAGCGTACCGCGACGACAAAAACTACCTTCTCAAGGCGCTAAAGCTTACGCGCCCGACCAACACGCTTCTCAAGCGCTGCTTCCATCTGGACCCGCTGCGCCGTCCGACGCTTCAGCAGTTTCGCAAGGCCCTGAACGATATCGAGTCCTTCTCAACCGAGGACACACACTCCAATGCGCGCGTTCCCCGCCTCCGTCTCCCGAGCATCGCCGTGCTTCCCTCCCTCGAGTGGGCCGTCGCCGCTCCCCCTTCTGTCGCGGACGACTGCCCGACGCCAAAGCCCGCGTTCCCACCCATCTACGCACCCAAGCCGATCAGACCCAACGCCTTCGTCCTCAGCTCGACCTTTTCCTCTTCCTCCTCCATTGAATTCGCTGTAGTCGCGTCGCCGTCTCTCTCGCCCTCCTCGCCGCCGTCCTCGGTCCCATCGTCAGGCTCGTCTTCCGTCCCGAGTGACCTCAGCGCCGCGGACCCCAGCTCCCCCGCAACCCCAGCCACGTTCCCGGCCGACACTGCCCGTGTGCACCTATGCAGTGTCCCATCCCTCGCACCCGACTCGTGCCTGCCCCCACCGCTACCCGCCCGCCCTCTCGGCCACCGCCTCCGTCTGCGCGCGCTGGCCGTCGTCGACACCGACAAACCCGCACCGTACCTCACCGTCGCGGCCAACGCCCGCCCGACGCTCCCCACGCGGCGAGGGTTCCTGAATGCACGCAAAGCCAAAATCCAAAAAGAATGAAAGAGTGGGAGGAAAATCGGAGAAAATGAATAGTAAAAACCGAAAAATACGTAGATGACTAGATTAGATGGCGCTGTAGACACGATGCATAAAAGCCACAAAAAATGACAAGTTTTCAAAATTTCATGCTGGATGTCGTTTGAGCGATCATTTGATTCGGGAATCCCATAGACTCGACTTCAATCCCTCGAAACCAGACACTTCAGGATAGAAGGAATGTTTGGTCAAGAATCCTCTACGATTGGCAGTATTGAATTCCGTATAGTATGTACTAGATCAAGCAGGTAGATCTGTTGCCAGGATATTCCCATCCAGCTCGGCGCGGACTGGCGACGTTGTTCTGCCATCCAGCGAGGCAGATCCCCAGTGCGTCGCATAGTACTCCTTGCCGTCGACCGTAACCAACTCGAGAGTGGGACACGCCTCCTTCACCTGGCGCACAAAGGGCAACGCGTCCGACCCTTTGCTTAAACACCCGGAGAACGAGGCCGATTCCAGCACGGGAAACGACGGTAGCCAGCGTAGAGCCAGCGCCTCGAACGCATCGCTAGGACACGCGGAGACCATCTCGATTGCGCGGGTACGCCGAAGCGAGTCCGGTACGCGCTTCTTCACGGGTGCGGCACCCTCGTCGGGGAAGAAGCCCGTCCAGTGCGACGAGACGTAGTCGACCGCGATGACGAGGGTAAGGTGCACGCGCTCCAGGCGCGCATGGCATGCCGCGAGCGTGTCGTTGATGGTCTCGGTTTTGAAGATCGCGTTGGTCGTGACTTTCACCAGGAGGCGGACGTTGCGCACAGCGGGCGCCCGTTTGTCCGCCATGAGGAATCGGACGAAGGTCGGGGCCGCGGCAAGATCTGTGAGGTTACGCAAACAGTCCTTGGAGGACACTTCGTCTTCCGACATCCGCAAGTCGCGGCCGAGAGTCAAGGTCTTTAATGATGGATGCCGCGTAATGAACTGGTCAAACGCGGCTGCCTTGATGCTGCAGCTGAGGTCCATGCAGAAGTGCTCGAGGGTGGGAGCGTGGATGCTGGACAGAATGTCGTCCCAGTTACGCTCTGGGATATCGACGCGGATGATAGAGAGGGAGATGAGATTGGGAGAGGCCCTGAGGGTCGCGATCGTCCAGCTGTAACACGGATGCAGGAGGAGCACCCTCGAATTTATATTGAATGTCCTAAGACCCGGTTGGGGTTTCGTAGGATACGAGACGCGCTGCGACTCCGGCCTCGCCACAAAGGCGCTCCCAAATCGACGGTGGATGTCAGACATGACCGCCCATCGCTTCATCGTAGGGTGCGGACCCGCTTTCCGCTGAAATTGTGACGAATGCACAATGAACATCCCTCCGACCACCTTCAGGGTTTGACACTGCTTTTCCACAATAACATCCAGCAGCGTCGAGATTGTGGAAGCCCAAGTCTCTAGGACACTGAGGCTCTCTCCGATCACCCAAAAATTTAGCTCTTGAAAATCCAGCGTGACCTCGTCTACCGTTTCCAGGTTCGACAAGAAGCCAGCGAGCCTCCGGATATAGCGGAAGAAATTATCCATATCTCGAGCAGAGTAGGTTTGGCGGGCACTGTTCAGTACGAATGAGCATGATATGTGCTTTACGGAAGGAATGAAGAGTGCCGTCTGCAGTGCCCCCAGTACATCGAGTTGTGTAGCAGTGAGGACGAGGTTCTGGGCAGCCAATGTTGGAGCGTCGGAGATTCCGTATGCCGCGAGATAGATGGGAAGGGCGAGATAATGTAAACGACGAGCCAGCGTACTGATCGCGAAAATGCCCAAGTCCGCAGAATCTAGCTGCTCGAAGATTTGAAGAAGGATTTCGTTCGGTAACTGGAGTATTCCGACCCCATGCTCAGACTCCATCTTCCACTTGGGTTGGTTACTAGTACTGAAGCATACACGGTTTGCGGAAACAGGGGTAAACACGTATGCAAGTTCGGGCCGGTAAAGGCCGAATAAATCCAGAAAAAAAGAAAAAGAAAAATCATGTCTACTTGTCGGCCTTTTCCTCAATAAGCACCGTTGGAACCGTCGCCTCCTCTGTCGATCGCACCGTACGCACAAAATTGCGCTCCAGGCTGTAATGCCGAACCACCAGAGAAAGCTACAGTGGGACGCCGCCAATTAGACGCCTGAAAGCGGAGGGAAGACGCAGCGGTACTCACCAAAAACGTCGCTCCCGCAAGCGGCGCAAGCATAACAAAAATCGTGCGCAGCGACCGCGAGAGCGCGACCACCACCTGCTGCCTCAGCTCCGGCGGATCGATGAGCTTGATGTCCTTGTAGTCCCCTTGCAGGATGCTCGCCTGCGTTGCGGTGCCCGCGAGCGCGGGAATGGCACGCAAGCGCGTTGCCAGTTGGGATTGAAAGGCGACGCCACCGAGGGAGACGCCGAGCGTTGTGCCAAGAGTGCTTGAGTCCGAGAAATTAGCCGGAGCAAATTACGTGGTGCAAAGGCATACCGAACTAGATAGAACTGGATCCAGTTAGTCCAGTTCATGATATACATGGATGGGACGTACCGCGCCAGTGCAAGCCGCCATGTCCTTCAAGGGCATCGCTGCTTGCAGCGCAATCAGCGGAGGCTGGAATAACTGCGAAAGTATCTATCACTAGGATGCCTCAAACAACGCAAAAAAGCATACAAATCCAGTCCCCATTCCCTGCACGAGCGTGAGCCCCAGTTCCATCCCAAGACTCGATTTCTCATTGAGGGAAATCAACAGCCCCGCGCCAACGGTCATGAGCGCAGTGCCGCTCCACATGAATGGCCGCGTGCGCTTGGTTGCGGTCACCAGCAGGCCGACGGTGATCGTAGTGAGCGAGCCGCCGAGCGAGACGGGGAGCATCTTGATCCCGCTCCTCAGCGCACTGTCGCCGTTCACGCCCTGAAAGAGCACAGGCAGGTAGAAGTTGGTGCCTGCACAGCGTTTAAGTCTCGCGCAATTCTGCGCAACGGGAGGCACGTACACATGAAGCCGATGCCGTGTAGAAAGTCGATCCCAAACAGGGATAACGTGGTGCGCGTTTTGAAGAGGCGAGGCGGGATGATGGCCATGCGCGTCGTCCGCGATTCCACCGCCGCGGCGAGGGAGAGCAAGACGAGGCCCGCTATGATGAGCCCTATCGTGGCCGGATCATTCCCTGGAAGCGGTGATTAACGCTAGTCGTTCGGAAAACATGCCAGAATAACACATACATCCACTGTCAGCCGCAATCGAAAAGCCCGCGAGGAGCGCCCCCGTCCCAGTCATGAGCACAAATCTAGATCATCTCGGGTAAGCCTCTCGTCCTCCGCTTCACGGGTTGCAGTACGTACATGCCCACAAAGTCGAACTTTTGGAAGAACTCCCTCAAGGTGAGTTTTCGCACGGGGTTGAGGTTCAAGAACAGGAGCATAATGGCTGCGACGCCGCCGGTAGGTAGGTTGAGCCAGAAGCACCACCTAGTTTTTGTTTCGTGCATTCGGTAGGGGTGGTGATACATATGGGGAAGACGAACCTCCAAGACGCCTTCTCCGTCACGATACCTCCTACCAAGGGGCCGAGAACCTGGATACGAATCAACCTGCCTGCTGAGACTCTGAGAGGTCTCCGCTCACACTAGCCACGCCTGAAGAGCAATTAGCGTTGCATTCCTTCTAATTTGGCTCAACTACATACCCCAGCATCCACCCATAACGGACGAATACTTGCCGCGGTCCTGCAGACTTACGATGTCCGACAGAACGATTTGGACCATAACGACTAGATTAGATTGTGAGAGATGTATTTGGGGCCACGATGGGGGTCCGGCACGGACTCACTCCGCCGCCGCCGACGCCTTGCACCGCCCGGCACGCTATAAGGAAGGGCATGGACTAAAAAAAGACCGGGTCAGCGGACGCCCGCGCGCGTATCGTCGAAGAGACTCGCCGTGGCCGCCCCACATAGTCCTGAACCGAGCAGGAAGAGCGCGATGCACGGGTACAGAATGGCCTTCATATACCCAGTCAAACGATGCGCAGGAAAAGATGCACGACGCGCGCTACTCACCTTCCGACCCACCACATCGCTCAGCTTGCCCCACAGCGGGATACACGCGCCGGAGCAAAGCATCTGCGCGTCTATGAGCATGGTGGATGTGCAAGCGCAGCGAAACGCGAACATACATACGCGACCCCCGTCCAGCTGTAATCGCTCGCAGTGCCGTGCAGCTCCGCCGTGATGGTGGGCAGCGCGGTCGTCACGATCGTGTTGTCGAGGCTCGCGAGGAACATCGTGATCGCGAGGCCCGCCATAACGAGGAACATGCTGCAATCAGATAAGAATGCATTTTGTGAGTATTACGGCGCGTAACGCACTTGTTGTGCGGGAGCCCGACGGCCTCTTCATCGTCTCTAAACCCCGCGCCGTGCGCTCTGGGCTGATTCGCACCTGCTTCGACGACCTTGTATTCGGGCGGAGCGACAACCTCCGTAAGAGTGGGTGAGGCAGACATTAGCAGTGAGAAGCTTGAGAGCCGGTACGAAGTCCTTTGAGCAGCGCACGTTGCGCGTTTAAGTATGTCGCCATGAGTGTGGGTAAGGTAGCGCGGGCCGACATTAGCATCAGGGGTGTTCGGGTTTTTCGGGAAAGAGCTTTTGCCGTTCGCAGTGCGCGGGGAAGTGTGCGCGTGAGGACGAGATGCCGGAAGGAAAGGGAAAGAAAGGCACGATCCCGTGACTTAGCCAACGCGCAACCGTCCTACGCGCCATGCTCCGCACCGAGACAGAACGGAGTTCCCCACCATCCCCTTCTTCCGACACCGGGGATTAGACTCTACCCCGCTTCACCGACCCCTCGCCGTCGCCCCCGTCCTCGATCGCTCGCCTTTTGCCCAGCATCACACTCCGAAACGGCGGCCCAGCGCTCGCCATCGTCCGCGGCGCGAGGATCGAATTCGCACGCCGCAAGCTCGACAGTACGCCCCCGCCCGTGTCAACCTGCGTCTCGTAGAACTGCGTGTGGGGGGGAGCCTCGCTGCTTCCCGGGAGCACGACGGCACCGCGCGCGACGTCGACCTCGTACCCGCGCGCCTTGAGCAGGCTGCCCCACAGCTGGAGCGCGACCGCTGGGTGACGCTGCACCGGCGCGAGTTCGTCGCCGTCGTCGTCCGCGGCTTCGATTGGGATTGGGTGGGAGTCGGCAGCGATACTTGGCTCTGTGCTTCTGTGAGTCTGGCTGTTTGCGCAAGATAAGTGATGACAGACCTCTGCGCGCTGGCCGAGGCCGCCGTGCCCGGTATAGCGCTTCGTCAAATCGTCCTGTCGCGGGTTCTCAGCATCCCCGCTACTGAAACGTGCATACACGTACCATGATACTCGAGCGAGTCCCAGAACCATTCCTCCCACACAAGCTCGATGGGCGGATCGGCCAGTCGCGCGCGATTAAGCTCCTCCGCGTCGCGCATCTTGTCTGTGTCGGCCTTTCCCGCGCAGAGGAGGTGCGTGACGTGCACCGGGGGCTCAAGCGCCGCGACGTAGGTGCCGCCCGCAGCAGTTAACGTCTTGTTGATTCGGGTGCGATGTACGATGTTGTCGATGCCAGAGACGCAGAGGGTGATGCCGGTGAAAACGGGCAGCCGGTGTGCAGCGGCGCTCTGCGTAAATTAAGCCTCAGATTGAAATGCGGTAGGTAACACCCACCCGCGCGAGGTCGACATCGTCGCCTTGCTGCCATACGCGGTGGCTTTCTGTTATCCAAGACGGCAGTAGGATCGGGATCTTGCGTTCCAGTGCGCACTGCGACGTGTTAGTTCTCACACGGAATGAGGGTGTTCCAAAGTCAGAAATTCGGTCCCAATTCAAGCTCCGTCGCGTTCCCGAGCTCAAGTTGGGCCCGGAAGTCTGACTTTAGAACACCGAGCCACCAAAAAAATGCACGTACCTTGTATTTGGCGCCGCCGTGGTTCTCTGCAACAAGATGAGTGACACGATCCGTGAATGCGCCGGTGCTCGTTGCGCCGAGGTCGCGGGCAAGCTGGAATAACGCTGGCTTCGACGCGTCAGATTGGACGCGTCGTATTTCTTTTCATGACCGACCTTGTCGAGCGCCCCCGTAGCACACAATACTACGCTTTTGAACGGTCTAGTTCCCCCGGATATGGCCGTATTATCTTCAGCTATCTCGCTCTCTTCTGCCCAGCAACTTGTGTGTTCTGGCGACGCGCGCGCACGGACCATCGCGTTCGCTGGGCGTAACTTGACGTTCGGGACCTACAAAAGTCAGGGAAAGAAACAGAATCACGGAGTGCATTCACTTTCTTGGATTTATTGCCCCGTCGATGCATGGATATTCACAAACAGAACGTTAGTTCTTTTGTGCCTATGGGTACCGAAAATGACCAGAAAACGTGACGTTAGTAGTCATTCCGGCTTACTCATAAGCTGTGTAGCCCAACGTCATCTTCTTCCCTCTCTCAACGATGTCCATCTTCAATGCAATCGGGATCCTCTTCTCCGGAAACATCCAGCTGAACTAAATAATTTGGATGAGTTGCCTTTCACCAGGGCATCCGAGCGTCAAAGTTTCAACAACGGCGGCATCTTACCGATTCTGACGAATCAGAGAATCGCAAACGCCAATGGTCGATCCTGTATCGGTACGTTCACTTGATCTGCTCTTATGCCTATGTGCAATCCGAACCACAGTACCTAGTCAGGCAACTATTTTTGCCCACTGTTTTGCTAACGACTAGTAATCGAGCTCTCTCGCGATACTACTCGGAAATATAAGAAAATCACTCATGCGCCACAAGAGGTTAGGAAGAAAGAGAAAACACTAACGGAATTAGCACAAGGAAGGTTGACCAAAACGAAAACCGATCTTCGTTGGTATTTAGAGTCAACGCGAGACAGCTTTGACTAGAAACACATTCCGCGGCAGTGGGCGGCGGCACATGTTACATTGTCAAATATCGAACTGTGATGCCTGTTTCCCATTCAATAGTCCTAACAAATGTCCCTCCACACACCGGAGAAAGAACTATACCGGTCTATATCGAAACGGTGCTGGAAGGTACGACTTTCAGTACGGAATTCAGAAATCGTCAAAAGTAGAGCAATTGGCCTAGGTTGAAACTTGCTCTGAATCAATCAGTATCCAAAGCCCTTTCCGACGTTGCGGAATGTGTGTCTTTCAGCAAGCTGTGATAGAGGTGCCGAAAACTCAACTTCCAGGAGCGTACAATTGGTCAAATGAAAGACTGTCTTTCCCAACATTTCTTTTGTTCTTCTTTCAGACCATGTTTCGATGTGGAGTGAAAGAGCTTGTGATTGGTGGCCTGAAAGAAAGAAAATCAGGTGCTCTTTCAGATTGTCTTTCGGGCCACATCAAAGGACCTTCTGAAAGATGACCAAAAGAAATTTCGCGAAAGATGGTCTTTCACTTGACCGATCATGTACTTCTGAAAGCTGATTTTTCAGTAGCTTTTCTCTAGCTTGCTGGATGAGGAGCATTCCGGAACGCCCGAAACGCCTTCAGATACTGATTAATCCTGGGCCGGTTTCAAACTGATTGGATTCTACCTGGCACTTTCTGTAAGGCGTGATTCTTCTACTGAAATTCTTACTTTCCAGTTGTGTTTCGACTTGCCTTGATATAATTCTTTCCCCGGTGTGCCATCTCCGCTGTTTGTGACCCGCCGTTCACCGGCCTCTTCCAATCATAGTAGTACTGGTCCAAGAGGAACCGCTCACGTGAAGGCCAATCTTTTTCTATCCGCAACTCTCATGCCATTGTCAGGATGCAAACCCACGCAATTTACTCCTTAGTGCTAGGCCTTAGCGCTTGTTGCTCGTCGCCGTCTATCTGTGTTGAAGAATCTACCACACTGGTTTATGCGGCGGGGCCGGTCTTTGTCCTGTCAAATCATCCAAGCCATCTCTGCAGTCAAGCACTATGAAAACTCCCCTTGATACGGCCAAGATACGGTCCTGGCGGCCGCAGCATTCGCGGCGGTATATGTAGCGCTCGAAACAGAGCAAATCTGGACCCTGTACCAAGGGTGCGGGCTGAAGAGCTCTCGCGTGCAGCGTCGTTCTCGTCATGGACGAAGACGAAGCCTTTCTGCTCGCCGCCAACACTCGCCTACTACCTCAAGTGGAAGCAATTGTGAGTCGATACATATTTACGCCACTAATCAGAGCAAGGCTAATATCTAATTAGAGACGGTTGATATGTGAACCCACCACGAAGTGGTCGAATCCCAGATTCAAATCAATCAAGTTATGTCAAGCTCCAATGCATACAGAGATCCAGAGCTGTCGGGCCTGTCACGGTTTCTTGTATCCGAACCCGAATCGAACAAGAACTTCTACAGCAATTATTTTGGGACTGCATATCTCCTCTTAACAACCTCGGACGAAGAAACTTCCTGCTCTGCCCCCAGACAGGATCTCCAACTCGACCTCACCGGCACCACTCACGACTGACTGGCGCACACTATACCGCGCCCGCATCAAGCTCGACCATCGCTGGGAGAGATCCAGCAAGGTAATGGCGTCCGAGCACTATCTCGTCGTCCTAAAGGCCTCGTTCGACTACGGGCCCGACGGCGCAGACGAGGAGATATCCATAAAGGAGGGCCAGCTGCTCTTCCTCAAGGAACGCATCGACGCAGAGTACATCCCTCTCTTACCCCGCTGTCTACTTTCGCGGTCTCATTTCCTTGCAGCTGGTGGATGGTCAAGATCAAGGGCGACCCGCAGAAGAGCCCTGTGGGTCTTGTTCCCGCCGCCTATGTCGAGCCCGTGCGTCCATTCCATCCCATTGCTCGTGAGCTCCTTAGCCAATGCTACGCCCGCAGGCCGACCACACATCCGTCGTTAAAGCCCTCTACGACTTCGAGGCCAGGGCGGAGGGCGAGCTCTCGATCACCGAGGGTCAAATCCTCCTCGCCTTTGACACCGAGGAGGAATGGCTCTTGGTTCAAACGGATGAGGACGGCGGAAAGGCGGGCTTTGTCCCCGCAAACTACGTCGAGCCATACCGCGCCAGCCTTGAGCTCGGCCGTCGCTGGGAGGGAGATCCAGACGCGCAGTCCATGACAAGAATTCGGGGCCAACAACATCCTGGCACTATGCCAGTGTCCGATGCGCAAGAAAGTCTCCAGGGATGCCTGCAAATCGTCGAAGAGGTCCTCGCTGGAAAGGAGAAGATAGTCTCCCACGTCGGCGCTAGTCAATATAACGGCGGTGGAATCGCCTCTTGCGGGCTTGCCGGGCTCAACTTTGTTCGCGTAGTCCTCGAAAGGGCGAAAGGAGGATTGAGAGGGGGCGCATTGCTGGAAGACGTGTTATCGCGGAGGACAAGCGAGGTGTGTCACGACCAGCGCCGTGGTCGCCGTCGATTGATCGTGAACACAGGAGATCGTCTCAATTTGCTCACGATGGAGGAGCAACGCCCATCTCGAAGTCGAGGACATATTCGCGGTCCCCCTGTTCAATAGGGCGTTGAGTCTGGTGAATTCGACGTATGGAGAGCCTTCGTTTGAGCGCTTCCGCGCTGTACTCTCGTCAGTGGCCATCTTTCTGTAGCTGTATCTTTTCTGAAGCTTTTTTTATCTTCAGAGACCTTCAATCCATTCCAAACGACTATGCGGCAGTCCTCATAACGCGTCCGCCGGAGATTGTGACCTGCTTCAAGCTGCCCATCGACTCGCCTGTAGGCAAGCAAAATGTATTCATCATCTTCGACTCGCATCCCAGAACCTCCCACCCAAACGGCGCGGGACTTGTTCTAAACACATCCCTTGACGCAACCGCATCCCATCTCGACAACCTCTTGGCCGTCGATGGCCGTTTACTGGGCGACAGCAGTCTGCAGTGGCAGACCCAACTCCTTGCCAACTTTTCCGGTCACTTCTTCGTTGCGAAAGAGCACACAAACAGCGGAGAGGACCTGGCCGAGGCCGTTTTGGAGTCCAGCCTCGTCATTCTGCGTTTACAAGCAGAGGTGTCGGATCTCAAGCTCCAGAATTCGCGTTTGACGCGCGATCGCCAATCTTTTG
This sequence comes from Mycena polygramma, assembly GCA_029449255.1. Classification (NCBI taxonomy): domain Eukaryota; kingdom Fungi; phylum Basidiomycota; class Agaricomycetes; order Agaricales; family Mycenaceae; genus Mycena; species Mycena polygramma. The sequence continues at coordinate 226,629 of JARKID010000094.1, read as the reverse complement.
GAAGGTCACCTCCTTCGTTGAGGAGATCCTCAGGGAACTACCGCGACTCACAATACATCAGTGCCCCATCCGCCTCTAACGCGTCCTCGTCAAGAACCACGGTCGCCTTGAACGCACTCGGCAGCCCCGCCCACATAATCCGCCGACCCAATCCTGAATCCCTGGACTACCTTGGTGCAACGCAGCAGCAGATGGGCAGCGATCTTCCCACCTATGCGCAAGCAGCACTGTCTAAAGACGCTCCCGTGGACGACGACTTCCTCGTCGCAGCGCAGCTGCAGAGGGATTGGGATCAAGAGCAGCGTGAGGCCGAACTGAAAGCGCATGCGAAGCAACGCGAGTTCGAGGAGGAGGACGCGCGGCTGCTCGCGGAGCGCACGGCCCTGCAACAACTGGCGCAGCGGGTGTTTGAGTGCGGGGTCTGCTTCGACAAGCATCCTGAGGACGACGTCGCGCGCGTCGCGGACTGCGGGCACCGGTTTTGTCGGGACTGTATGACGGGCTACGTCGTCTCGAAGCTCCAGGACAAGCTCTATCCCATTTTTTGCCCGATGTGTGTGACGGACGCTGCGCGCGCTGAGCCTGGAGGTGCGTTGCGCTATACATCTATGAGTTTCTGGCTTACGGGTTTCTAGTTGTCACGGACGACCTGGTGCAGATGCTGGGCCTTGACGACAAGCAGTATCAAATCCTTCAAGAGCTGCAGATCGCCTCGCTCTCGATTTTGCTGCACTGTCGCAAGTACGCGAACCCGCCCGGTCTTCAGCTTGAACTAATTTTCCATAGATGCAAGGAATCGGTATTCGTCGACCGCGAGGAATACGAAGCCTCGCCGATCCTCGTCTGTCCGTTCCCGAAGTGCGATCACGCGTGGTGCAAGGCGTGCCAGCAAGCCATCATTATCGGAGGGCCGAAGCACTCCTGCGATGGCTCCACAGAACTCGAACACTTGATGAAAAGGCGAGGATGGAAACACTGCCCCAGTGCGTCGCCTCCGTCTTCCCGTCTGCCACAGCTGCTGACATTGGTTCTAGACTGCAAGACACCATTCCAAAAGTCCGAGGGGTGCAATCATATGACGGTGAGCTGCCGCCCGTCCTACAGAGCCTCGTTTAACTGGTGTGAAAGTGCATCTCCCCGTCCTGCAACACTCATTTTTGCTACCTGTGCGGGGAAACGATCGTGCGATCTGCGCTACCGCGAGAGATCCAGGCGGCGAAGTCGGCGCATTATGCCAGTCGTTGCCCTCTGTTTGAAGACGTTCCTGACCAGTGATGACTTGGGTATCCAAATCCAGATGTAATTCTGTACGCGTGTATCGAATTGGTGTACTTTTAGCAGAAGCGGATATGCCGTTGTCCGTTGACAGAGTGAACATATTCCGAGTCCCCTACCTACCAGGAAGCCGACTCGCTCTTTCTTCCCCTTCAGTCCTGCCCAATCGGGCCAGTAGCGGTTGTTTGTTCGTGATGTATTCGTGATCGCACTTTCAGTCTGCGACCACGATCTGGGAATTCACGACGGCCCTTTCGCCCGTGTTTAAACACGTACCGCCTTTCCAACAAATCCAACCGCTCACTTCGTCGCAGTCTGACCAGGCTGCACATTCCCGCAACCCTCATGTCTGTTTTCCCCCACACGCAATTGCTCTTCGAGGCCTCTTTGGTGGTCGTTATAACTGGACAGCATATCCAAATCTTGGACTCAAGGTTTGGTTTTTGAGCTCCGAGGCGCGTCGCGTCTCATAACACGCAGAACAGGGGACCTCATCGCATCGACGACAGACCGCCAAGGCGCGGACAAGGACTCTCTGCTCAAGTCGGGGCCCATACGCCTGGCGGCTATCGATAAATCTGCGACACATCTTATAACATCGGGGGACGACAAGCTGCTTAAGCTTTGGCAAATCGATGGATTGAAGCTGCTGAACGAACGGTAACGCTCTTCGCTGTGGTCTCAAGCCGTTCTTGACGTCCGGAACAGGGAAGCACCGAAAAAACCTACGGGGTTGGCGTTTACGCGGGATGGACAGACCATTCTGACGTCTGATAAATTTGGGGACATTTTCAGGTGCGCATCTGTGGCAAAAAAATGTGATTGTATACTAAGGCGGTCTATAGCTATGATTTACATCCGGCGCCCCAGACCGCTGAGCAAAAGAAGGCTTCATTGGCCTCACACGAAAATCCATCCGGCGGGAAGCTCATCCTGGGCCACACGTCTTTCTTGACCGCATTTCTCCTCAGCCCCGACGAGAAATTCATCGTCACCGCCGACAGAGACGAGCACATCCGAGTCAGCTGGTACCCGCAAGGCTACACCATCGAGATCTACTGCTTGGGGCATGAAAAGTGCGCCATTTTCCTTTTTCCTCGTATAAAGCGGGAGCCTATCCTCTCCACAGATTCGTTTCCGCGCTACACTTGCCCGCGTTCGCCCCGACGGAACTCGTCTCCGGAGGCGGGGACCCGATGCTCAAAATCTGGGACTGGATGAGCGGAAAACTCAAGCGCGAGATCCCCATTCTGCACGCCGTGGAGCCATTCATGAAGGTGAAGCCCGCAAAACGGACGCCCCGGCGCTTCGAAGACGATGGCGAGGAGGACACCACAAAGAAGGGCAGGAAAGCGAAGGCGCGCGCCAAGCAGAAGGGGTCTGGGGAAGGGTCTTCATCGGTCGTTCCAGCCGATCCTCCAGAGGAAGTCGAAGCCGAAGCAGTGGAGGGTGACAACATTCTCGTTGTGCAGCGGATCGCGACGCTGGACGAAAGTCGATATCTAATCTTCAGCGCCGTCGGGTACGTCTCCTACGACGTCTTTTGCCTTATTCTGACTCGCTCCCAGCGCAACCGCTCTGTTTTATTGCCCTTACTCGGAAGACGCAGCACCGGAGATTCACGCCTTCGACTTCGATAAACCTGTAACCGACTTTACCGTCACCGGCGACGGGCTCGTCTGGGTTTGCCTTGACGGGCTGTGGAGCGAGGACGCTACGAATAGCACGCCTACGATGGTTCGGGTTGTGAGACTCTTCGCAGATAAGGTGTGTTTCGTGCATCATTCCTGCCACTCGTTAATGTTCGTGTGCAGCTCGTGGAAGTTACGGCGGACGCTGTACCGCTACTTTCATCGCTAAATTCGAAGTGCCTACTCCCAGGTACGATATGGCATCTCTTCTGTGAGTTCCCGCTAACATACGATCCAGCGACTCCGGCCGAGCTAAAAGCCCTCGACCTCTATTCGCCTCTTTCCGCGCTCCCCAAAAACACCGAGACCGAGCACGACCCCATGGACCGCGAACCGCTGGAAAACCCCGACGACGGGAAGGAGGTCAGCAGGAAGGAGCTGGGGCGGCTGAAGAGCAAGAAGGCTGTGGCGAAGGTGCAGACGACGCGGCCGGCTGGCGAGGCGGAGCTAGAGGAGCGCAGTACGAAGCGGGCAAAGTCCGAGCATGATGATGTTGGTGAGGGAGGCTCGAGAGACGTCATCATGGACAGGAGCTCATAAAAGTAAAGATAAAGAATAACAATACTTGAGTGTACAACTACTTTTGTACATCTCCGTAGTCTTACGCGGCGGCGTTTACGCCTTGGGCACATAATCAGATTTGGGGCGACTCCCGAGTCCACTCTGCGCGCAAGTTAGCTTTGGGCTCTGGGATGGATTTACGACGAAACTCGCCTTTGCATAGACGCTCTCGATGACCTCCATGTTCTTAATGGAGTCCTCCTTCGTGACCCATGCGTGCGGCGTGCGGCCTTGGACCTTGTTCACGAACGCCTCGAGCTGGTAGCGATATGTCGTCCACCAGGGCTGCCCGAGCTCCGGGAACGTGTACGCCTTCTCCACTCTGCTCTTCTTCCCGGTCGTGACGGTTATGGAGTGGTAAAGCGTCGGCATCACGTAGTTGGACAGCTGAGTCGGCAGCACCATAAGCGGTAGAGCAACGGAAGATGAGAGTGGCGGACCTGTATCTCGCCCTTTTCGCACTTGATCACGGCGTTTATATCGGGCATGCTCGGAATGAGCCTGAACTTTAGCGGTACGGTGAGGTCGCAGTAGATCGTGGAGGTGATGCCGCCCGGAAGCGCGAATGTCGCGGTCGTCTTGCGGTCGACTTTGGGCGGCCCAAGCTCGTGTTCAGCGGACACGACGGATGTCGGCTCGGCGCCGGCGAAATAGCGCATCGAGTTCACGGTGTATGCTACGATGCGTCAGCGTGAGCGCGGTTAGACGATGAATTCAGTCGTGACATACATCCCATGTCCATCAGTGCCCCACCACCGAGAGCATAGTCGAACCGTATATCGTCCTTGCCTATAACCCCAGGCGGCATCGCCAGAGAGGTCGCCGTGCTTTTCACAGCGCCGAGTTCTCCGCTCTCGATGATGGCCTTGACACGCTGCACTGCGGGATGAAATCTGCAGAGGTAGGATTCGAGAATCGACGCGAATGGAAGTCCTACCTGTAGTGGAAGGCTTCGAGGAGGACAAGACCCTTGGAGTCCGCCAGTTCGAACATCTTGCGCGTTTCTTCCGCAGTGTTCGCAGACGGCTTCTCAAGCAGAACGTGCTTGCCAGCGGCAAGTGCCTTCATGGTCCATTCATAGTGCAGTCCATTCGGAAGCTGGATAAACGTTCAGAACGGTGTTAGTACAAAGGGTCAGACTCGGGACTAACCGGGTTATAAATCGCGTCAATTTCTTTATCGTCGAGTAATTCTGCGCATGTCGGTGAACATGGAGCCTATGTATCACCCCGCATTGCGCACCTTGATAACCACCGGGACCACCGTAAACCTTTTCAATTCCGTGTTTCTTGGCAAAAGCAGCTGCACGGTCCTTGCTACGCGCTGCCACAGCGGCGACGACCGCTCCAGGATGAGACTTGACGGGAGAGATCAAAGCCTCTGGAGCGATTGCAGCAGCACCGAGCACACCGAATCTGAGCGGCTTGGAACCGGGAGAAGGCTTCGCTTCCGGAGGATTGAGAGTCTGCAGGTTGGAGTTGGAATGAGTTGAGTATTTCGGCTGCTCCCAACAGGTCATCGTACCGTTCGCACTCGACTGACGAAGCCTAAAATGGAGGACATCTGAAAAACATATTCGCGACATGAGTGTCAAGAACAAGGGCGTCTAGCGGTGAAGCGCCCACCTTCAACGGCGATCTAGTCGTAAAAGTTTGGATCAGAGGTTGGATCAGAGCTAAGTTGGGTCGAAAATCAATCCTACATGTGGAGTGAAGCTAGGACCTTTATACTGGGGCCGCCTCAGCGTGCCGTCTACGCCAGCGTCGGGTTCCTCCCGGGAGTCCCGCCTTCATATTCCGAAAAGGCCGGCATAAATTCCGAATGGGCCGGCATAAATTTGCGCAAATAGTAGGGAGCCCGTCGGCTGACCCGCCGGCTCTGGCTGATAGGAGGAGGAGCAGTCCGCGCAGAACCGGCCCAACCAAGACAACCTCCCTTCCAGGGAGCCGAATGAAAATAACAGCGCGTTGCCACTGTCATGCCTTGAGAAATTCCAGCGACGGGCCCAGTCACGGTCGGAGGGAGAGGGAAGCAAGGTGACCTGTCGACTTCCTCCCTGGTAATTTTAGGCGGCCGGGCTCTCGCTCGATGTACAAAGATGACAGCATATTCGCATTGCTCTGTTCTCTTAAAAATACACAAGTTCGATACACACATACGGAATTACATTTGGATTCGGTACCCAGGTCACCCTCACTGGTCAGGAACGTCTTCAAACAGACGACAACCGCTATAATGCGCCGATTTCGCAGACTCGATCTCTCGCGGTAGCGCAGATCGCACGATCGTTTCCCCGCACAGGTAGCAAAAATGAGTGTTGCAGGACGGGGAGATGCACTTGAACACGATTTAACCGACGCCGATTGGAAGCACAGCGAATGGCTCACCGTCATATGATTGCACCCCTCGGACTTTTGGAATGGTGTCTTGCAGTCTAGAACCAATGTCAGCAGCTGTGGCAGACGGGAAGACGGAGGCGACGCACTGGGGCAGTGTTTCCATCCTCGCCTTTTCATCAAGTGTTCGAGCTCTGTGGAGCCATCGCAGGAGTGCTTTGGCCCGCCAATTACGATGGTTTGCTGGCACGCCTTGCACCACACGTGATCGCACGTTGGGAACGGACAGACGAGGACCGGCTCGGCTTCGTAGTCCTCGCGGTCAACGTATACCGATTCCTTGCATCTATGGAAAATCAGTTCGAGCTGGAGAGCGGGTGGGTTCACGTACTTGCGACAGTGCAGCAAAATCGAGAGCGGGGCGATCTGCAGCTCTTGGAGGATTTGATACTGCTTGTCGTCGAGGCCCAGCGTCTGCACCAGGTCATCCGTAACCACTGGGATCCCGTAAGCTGGACAGTCATAGATATGGAAGGCACAACACACCTCCAGTCTCAGCGCGCGCGGCGTCCGTCATACACGTCGGGCAAGATATAGGGTAGAGCTTGTCCTTGAGCTTCGAGACGACGTAGCCCTTCATACAGTCCCGACAGAATGGGTGCCCGCAGTCCGCGACGCGCGCGACGTCGTCCTCGGGATGCTCGTCAAAGCAGACCCCGCACTCGAAAACCCGCTGCGTCAGTTTTTGCAGCGCCGCGCGCTCCACAAGCAGCCGCGCGTGCTCCTCTTCAAACTCGCGTTGCGCTTTCAGTACGGCTTCACGCTCCCAATCCCTCTGCAGCTGCGCGGCGACCAAGTAGTCGGCGTCCGACTGGGCTGTTTGAGCGTAACTGGTGGGGCTTCGCAGCGACGACGCAGCCGGACGGTCTATATTGGGTCGGCGGACTGTGTTGGCGGGGCTGCTGGAATACTCGGGTGCGTTCAAGGCGTGCGGTTTCTTTGGCGAGGACGCGTTCTTGGCCGAGGGCTTGGAAGGGCCAGCGATAGATTGTGGGTCGCGGGAGGATTTCGATTTTCTGGACGGAGGAAGGGACCTCTGGCTACATCGGGCACATGATTGCGGGGTCGCGTCTAGCCTTCGCTTAACCGACCGGTATCTGTCTATCAGTTCCTCTATCTCCATCTCCAAAGATTGGTGATTGCGCGTCAAACTCGAATTCTGGGATTTGAGATCCGCCACCTCTGTTTGTAAACGCAGAACGACGAGGCTGGAGTCCAAAAGGGCCTCGGTAAGGTCCTCCGCACTGCCTGTGTTCTCTTTCGCCACAAAGAAGTGACCGGAAAAGTTTGCGAGGAGTTGGGTCTGCCATTGCAGACTGCTGTCGACCAATAAACGGCCATCGACGGCCAGGAGGTTGTCGAGATGGGATGTGGTTGCGTCAAGGGATGTGTTTAGAACGAGTCCCGCGCCGTTTGGGTGCGATGTTCTTGGATGCGAGTCGAAAATGACGAATACATCTTGCTTGCCTGCGGACGAGTTGATAGGGAGCTTGAAGCAGGTTACAATCTCTGGCGGACGCGTTATAAGAACTGCAGCATAGTCGTTTGGAATGGATTGGAGATCTCTGAAGGATAGGAACGTTCAGGCAAAGATGCAGTTCCAGAAAGATGGTGACTGACGAGAGCACCGCGCGGAAGCGCTCGAACGAAGGCTCTCCATACGTCGAGTTCACCAGCCTTAACGCCCTATTGAAAAGAGGGACGGCGAATATGTCCTCGACTTCGAGATGGTCGTCGCTCCTCCATCGTGAGCAAATTGAGAGGATCTCCTGCGTTCACGATCAATCGACGACGACCACGGCGCTAGTCGTGACACACCTCGCTTGTCCTCCGAGATAACACATCTTTCAGCAATGCGCCCCCCCACAATCCTCTTTTTGCCCTTTCGAGGACTAGGCGAACAAAGTTGAGCCCAGCAAGCCCACAAGAGGCAATCCCACCGCCATTGTATTGACTAATGCCGGCGTGGGATACTATTTTCTCCTTCCCAGCGAGGACCTCCCCGACGGTTTGCAGCCATCCCTGGATACTTTCTTGTGCATCGGACACTGGCATAGTGCCGGCGCCCATCTGCAGCTGCCTGGCACGAATGTAGTCCAGGCATTCGGGGTTGGGTCGGCGGACTACGTTGGCAGGGCTGCTGAGATACTCGAGTGCGAATGGTCTCTTTGACGAGGATGCGTTAGAGGCCGATGGGCCAGCGATGGAGTGTGGGTCGCAAGATATTCTTGACAAAGGAGGGAACCGTTGGCAAAATTCAGCCTGCTCTTGATCCCAGTCCTTCTGCAGCTGCGCAGCGGTGAGGTAGTGGCCCATGGGGACGTCTTGGGCTGCTTGAACATAGTTGGGACGATCTATGCCCATCTGCAGCTGCGTCTCAACAAGGTGGTCCGGGGATTCGGGATGGGGGCGGCGGATTATGTTGGCGGGGCTGCTGAAATACTCGAGTGCGTTCATGTCGAGTGCGTTGGAGGCGAATGACTTCTTTGACGAGGATGCATTAGAGGCCGATGGGCCAGCGCATTGTGGGTCGTGAGATTTTCTTGACAAATGAGGGGACCGTTGGCTACATTCAGCCTTTTCCTGTGCGGCAGAGGTACCGGGTAAGCCACCCTAGCAAGCGGATTAGCTTCACTTCTAACGACGATGAGAAGCAACTTGCTTCAAGGTACGAAGCCGGCACGATCCCCTCTTGCCCCTCGGCATTGCGACACTTGCACCACTCATCGCCGTCCCGCTCGAGGACGACAAGACGCTCGCCTTCAGCGACGGAAAGCTCGTCCTCCGCTTCCGCAGTAAACCTATACAGGGCCGTGGTAATGTAGCCCTCCTCTTCCGCTTCACCTTCCTCCTCGGCCTCATGTTCCGCCTCCTCGTTAAATATGCCGCGGGGCCAAGTGGAGGATTCCGGGGGAGGGGACGTGGCCGTTGAGCGGCCGGACAGTTGTTTGGAGGATTCGAGCTTGGTGACGATGGCGTCTGCGGTGTCCTTGGATCCGACAATGAAGTGGAGGTTGACGGTGTTCGGGCCGCCGACGTCGATGCGAACGCGCGTGGACTTTTCGACGGCGATGTTCTGGATGTGCACCGTCTGCCACATCTGCACCGGGGTCTTCAGGGAGGAGGAGGTAAATATACGGAATATATGGGGCGCGGACGCGCTCGCAAAGAAGACGACACCGTTACCAACGCCCAGCGTACCCTTCTTCTTCTTGCCCTTCCGATCGACCTCAGAAACGGGCCAGACCTCGATGTCGTCGGACTTGATCTTGGTCGAGGCGACACGGGCGGCAGGGCCGAAGTAGGCGGCGGGGAGCTGTGGAGCAATGAGATGGGGTGCATGCCGGAATGGGCACACGCACACGCACGGAATTGGAGACGACGATCTGAGGCGCGGGGGCCGCCGCCTCTTCAGAATGTGGCTCGACGTAGTTTGCAGGGACAAAGCCTGCCTTTCCGCCGTCCTCGTCGGTCTGGACCAAGAGCCATTCCTCCTCGGTGTCAAAGGCGAGGAGGATTTGGCCCTCGGTGATCGAGAGCTTGCCGGGCGCCCTGGCCTCGTAGTCGTAGAGGGCTTCGACGACGGACGTGTAGTCGGCCTGCGGGCGCAGGGTTGGTCAAGGAGGAGCGAGCAATGAGATGGAATGGACGCACGGGCTCGACATAGGCGGCGGGAACAAGACCCACAGGGCTGTACTCCTCCTGCGGGTCGCCCTTGATCTTGACCATCCACCACCTGCAAGAGAATGAGACTGCGAAAGTAGAGAGCGGGGTAAGGGAGGGATGTATGTACTCTGAACCGATGCGCTCCTTGAGGAGGAGCAGCTGGCCCTCCTTTACGGATATCGCCTCGTCTGCGCCGTCGCGATCGTAGTCGTACGAGGCCTTGAGGACGGCGAGATAGTGCTCGGACGCCATTGCCTTGCTAGATCCCTCCCAGCGACGGTCGAGCTGGAGGCGGGCACTGTGCCAGTCAGTCGCGAGTGACGCCGGTGAGGTCGAGGTGGAGACGACGATCTCGTCTGGAGGCAGAGCAGGAAGTTTCTTCATCCCGGGGTCGAACATTCCCTTGGGACGCTATCTGGTGCCGGCGCCAAAAAGAAGAACATGCCACAAAGACAGTCCCAAAATAATTGCTGTAGAGGTTCTTGTGCGATTGGTTCGGATACGAGAGACCGTGGCAGCCTCGACAGTCTCAGTATGCATTGGAGCTTGACATGTAACTTGATTGATTTGATTCTGGGATTCGACCCCATCCGTGGTGGGTTCACTATGAAGGGTCGACATTAGCCTTCATACTCTAATTAGAGGCGTCGCTTCAGATATGCATGAACTTACAGATGCTTCCATCTGAGGTAGGGGAGTGTTGGCGTAGAGCAGAAAGGCTTCGCCGTCCACAACGAGAACGAGGTTACTGCTTGCAACAGGTCTTCCGCACACACACAAGCGCAGATGGCACAAGGTTCAGAATTGGTCCCGGTTTCGAGCGCTACCGCCGCGAATGCTGCCACGGTCGACAGGTAACAAGGGGAGTTTTCATCTGTTTTCATAGCTTGGATGATTTTATAGGACAGAGACCGCATAAACCAGTAAGTATTAGTGGGGTAGATTCTTCAAGACAGATGAACATCAACAAGCGCTGAGGAGTGAATTGCGTGGGTTTGCATCATGATCCTGACATGAGGGTTGCGGATACTAATAGAAAAAGATTTGCCTCACGTGAGCGCTTCCTCTTGGACTTGACCACTACAGCGACAAATAATGGCTCACTCGTTCCCCATCGTCCTGGCCCCGTAGACACACTGGATTAACGGGGAAACGGTTCCAAGTAAATTGTGGGACGCTCCGAAGTCTGAACTCCGAGTCAGACGCAAATAGCCTCCTTAACTCATCTTCCATCCATAGCTCTGCAACCCTTGGCCACCCACATCAACCGACGTATGGCTTTTCAGATTGCCCCAGCCCTGCCGTCTGACTTGCAAGCGTCTTCGATTCCATCAGTAAGGGCTCGTCTTACCTGAACAACTCGAACGCAGTTGTTGCACTGGACGCTTGTGCAAGCTCGGCTCGTTATGGGATACCCTGCTTCGGCTCGGCGTTCCTCAGTTGCGCACAACCTTGCCGCTGGAGCTCTGACCGACAATCCTATCGAGAGTTCCATCCTGGTCCTGGCTTCCTTCTTGTGCTCGTGGATGAGTTTCACGTTATGAATTTGTAGCTGGGCACCTGAACCAATAATTCTGGTTTCGGACAGTTTACTTCAATTGACTCGAGGTCGTAAACAAGCATGGTATATCTGCTCGTCCGAGAATTCAAATGGGTCGCCGCATACGATCGCTTCATCCTCTTCCCCACCGCATCCCTCGGTCGTGCCTCTGTTATGGATATATCGAGACTCAGGAGGATCTTCTGTGATATAACTCAGTGTATGTTCAAGAGGAATCGTGCTGGGAGTGTCAATCGGCAGCGACTACTCCGAGTACATGTACTCGTCAAGTGGCTCGCCCTCATGAAACAAGACAGTTATCCGCAGGAAATTCAGGGCCTTTGTCGTTACCATAGTTCAGTGGTAGAATGGCCCGCACGGTTTGATTTTCGACCGCGGGAGGTCGTGGGTTCGATTCCCGCTGGTGCGGCCACGGTGCCGGGTTCCGGGTGTGACGTTCAGCCCCGCATCCGCGAGAAATGCAGTACATCCTTCATCCGGTGGATTCACCTCCTGCATTTCATTACAACAGTAAAGTTGTGTCTTTTTTGTTTTACTTTGAACGTCTCTCACTTTTCCAGTGCTCGGTCTGGTACCAAAGCTCTTTGTGCCGTCTCACGTTTTTCTTGGCTGTAAAAAAACAAGTTTGCCCAAATTGCCCTTCGCCCCGGTCTTCCGGATTGACGGGTTAAAATATTTCTATCCAGTTGCCTTGCTAGGTTCCCGAAGCGGGAGTTCTCCGTCGTCGATATTGAATGAATATCTCGTTGCCCGCGACGTGTCTTGCGATAGAGGGCCATGGACCAGCGTTATTAAGGTCAAGGTCCACGCGAGCGACTGCTGATGAATTTGCAGTGCCACTGACATGACAGGCACTTCTCGTCCTCCATGGGGCTACGATACACCGTTCTTCTGATGGCCGTGTTCAAACTATCCGATGGCAAGTTTATCCCTATCCGACACTAGCGTTGCCAGTGCGTCTTTTTTGTGTTCGAATCTCATCAAATTCACTGGTTATGTACTTATGTGTTGCAATCCAAAGCCCTACTTCACTGCTGGCCTTGCGTCAGAATAACGAGGGGAACACTGTGATGAAAACGGTACCGGTTCCAAAGGCAATTAGATACAGTGGAATACAAATTGTAATGAGAGCTATTGAAGTGATTAGGCACGGTTCCAAAGGTAATTAGACCCAATAAAGAGGGAGTATAGTACGGTAAAGGAGTACAGTATGAAAAAACATGGTACAATAACCAGTACAGGAAAGAAAGTACACGACGGTCGTGCTACATGATATTCTGGTCGACAATATCGTGGGGTCTGGCGGGAATGGAACATCAATACAGGTATCACTGATTTGCTGGAGTCAACGGGCGGCGCGGTCCTGCCGGCTTTCCTGGGGAGAGGTTCGTCTTGCGGGCGTTTCAGAGATATGTTCTTGAGAAAGGCAAACAAATACACACCGCGGGAGCTCCAGACAAAATCGCGTCCTTCTTGGGACTGCTGGGTCCAGCCGCAGAGATTGTCTGATTTCAGGTCCAATTCAATGGATCGCTCGACATCAGAGACTGAGGAAACGTACCAAAGCCGCGAGATGCTGCTCCAGCTGTGTACCGAGCTCCTGATTAACGAAGGCCGAGCGAAGAGTCGACTACAGAAAAAGTTCAGTGGGTAAGATGAGTAGACGATGTTGCCTCTTACACGCGCGGAGATCTGAAATGTTCGAATTGAAGTCAGCAGTGCTAATTTCGGCGAAGAATGAATGAATCACCTCTGCAGCGGGCATGAGATACGCTTGAACCGCGGCCATCTGCCCCTGATTTACAAGGAATTTCGTCAGAGGTATGTATCGAAATGGGGACGAAACGGTACCTCATCCTGCGGGCGTTCGTCCACAGCGTCAGGAAGACCCAATTCAACCTCGATGTTGCTGAGACTTGGAATTTCAGCCCAGATCGAGAACGGCTGAAGGTCGGGAAATTAGTTTTGAACACATTTAAAGGGTCTCATGACAAAAGTGGCTGCGTACCTCCAGCTCGTCCCCTTCGCGAGCTGCTTGTCTGAGCCGTAGCGGGGGTGCACTGTGTAGAACGGCTGGATTGAGGGGGCTCAGGCTGCTGGAACGGAAAGCCGGAATCTGGGATGAAACCTGTTCTAATGACAACTCAAACAACACAGCGAACAGGACCTTACAGCAGGCGGGGAATAGAAAATGACTCCACGGGAGACATCGGATGTGTCTGAGTCATCTTCCTCATCGGCCGCCTGCAGGTCGCGCAGGTTCTCGAGGAACCGGACGACTGAAAACGAAAGTTGGTTCCAGAGGTTGAAACGGGACAAACATGCGCACCAGAAGACTTACATCTCTCTCGTTCCGGGTTTAAGTCCACCTCAGCCTCAACCTCTACCTTTTTTGTTGACTTCCGGGCCGTTTTGCGCGGTGGTTTGAAGCTGGCCATTTGTTCAGTGTCGGGCCGTATGTCGGATGTAGACGACGAGACGTACTTGATCACATAGGCGGCGGTTGCGACCTCGATAAGGGGTCCGAAAATGGTCTTGAGCCATTTTATGATCGCGTCCGTGTTTTTGTCCACCGATCTCCAAGCATGGCCGACGAAAACATGGAACCCAGCCTCGACGTTTTCAAGCCCGCCCCTGGGTATCCTATCGTCTGATTTCGCCATTACGGCCTTCAAAACCTCGGGCGAGGACACGGCCTGCCGTACCGTCTGAGGATACCGATGTGCGTCAAACATATCGACCTGATACCGGCGTGGCTCGTACCTCGAGGAACCCAGCGGGTTGAGCAAGGAGATCTTCCGAGAAAAGGACAAACAACACGAATTCAAACACTTCCTTCCCGTGGATACGCAGGCCGTCCCCGGGAGACAGCGCGTCCTCTGTAGTCGGCGCGGCGGTCGCGTCTACGACAAGTTGATCCCAATCCTCCGGGTGGACCGATGGAAGCTGCGGGGGCTCGTACTTGGTAGCATTGACATAGTCCAGGACGGCGCGCTTCACTGCAGCGAGAGACATGTCGGGGGAGTGGCGTGAAAGGGTGCGAGATGGTGGTGGAAGAAGAAAAGCCGAGCTGCATCGCCACTGACGCGTCAAATGCTTCCCCGGCTCCATAAGGCTATTGTACTGATTAGGTTTGGATCCGCGGAATCGCAGAGTTGAATCGGGTTGAATGCTGTTGAATGGCAGTAGGATGCTTATTGAGTTCTACGGAGGTGTGTGAGATTGGTGTGGATGGTAAAACATACGATTGACCCTGGACCGTAACCAACAGCCGGGAGGGCATATATTCACTGAAAATCCACCTAGTTCAGTGGTAGAATGGCCCGCACGGTTTGATTTTCGACCGCGGGAGGTCGTGGGTTCGATTCCCGCTGGTGCGGCCACGGTGCCGGGTTCCGGGTGTGACGTTCAGCCCCGCATCCGCGAGAAATGCAGTACATCCTTCATCCGGTGGATTCACCTCCTGCATTTCATTACAACAGTAAAGTTGTGTCTTTTTTGTTTTACTTTGAACAAAACCCCCAATCGCTTTTTCGTTTTGAACCCCGATTGGCCTGAAGGTGGCCCTTCCGAGTCCGGTTTGCCCCCAGGCACCGTTCTCCGCCGCTCACTATCACGTATCGAGCCTCTTTGCGTAAAGTTGTGTCTTTTTTGCTACGCGTGGCGACTCATAGTCAACGGTATCTGGTTCTCTCGATCCTTCACATTTTTCCGACTCAATTTCATCCTACTCATGCGTGGGTGAATTTATCCCTTTAATTCGTCAGGCCATGAACAGATGCTTTCCTTTTCAGTGTATCATCGGTGTTCTGAAGCCCGCCGAGGAACCTCCATGATAGAACAGAACAAATTGTGTGACTCCGACGTGGTAGTGATTCAGAGCAGACGCAGTGTTGATGAAATTTGACGAGAGAGAGGGATCCCAAATCTAACGGTATCAACAAAAACGTAGCGTTCAGCATAGCGACGAATTATGTGGCTGAGGTTTTAGACGTGAAGAAACCACAGGGGCTCTTTTTCGGTGCCAAACGCCTTCTTCAGCTTCTCAATCGTCTCCCGGGGTGGCATGAGTAGACGGTCATTGTAATCCTCCGATGCAATGGCCGCGCAAAGTCTGACTTCCCCAGTGAGTGGGTTCCGGACGCCCGCTACTGTGGATGGAGATATCCCGTGGAGACGGAGAAGTTTGGCGGTCGCGGTGGCTATGGCGAAATCCCTCTGCCAGGCATTTCTGTCTGTACCAAGACCGTTCCTGAGCGCATACGCAAGCATTTTTTCGTCATTAACGAGGAAACCGAAGACGCGGTATTGTCCAAGAGTCGTCATCTAGGATTTTTTATTGATAATTGCACAGGCTGGGGTCATGGAGTCAGTTAGCAGAATGCAATGGCAAGCAAGTGGCAACTTGCAGTCCAACAAGGCCACTTGAGACTCGACAGTGGCACTGCGGCAGGTTCAGACAAGAAGCGGCCCAGTGTGTGTGTGCAGGTGGCGGTCTCTGAGTCTGTCAATGGCAAGTCAATGGCATCTGCCGAACTCAACGCGGTCACGCGCATCGCGTAGTCAGTATTTGTGGCGTGCCGACTCAAAAGCACCCATGATGTATGATAGATAATTACATAGCAATGACTCTAATTGCAAGGTTAAGCAAGTCTAACAGTGTTGAATTAGGGCTACAAATGAACCTAAGACTCTCTTTTTCTCTCTCCCGCACTCCTCATGACCAAAATCCACTAGGCCGCCACCGGAGCCGCGAACGGATAGTCGGTGTAACCCTTGGGGTCAGCGCTCCCAGGGCAATAATAGAATGCACGGTCCGCGACGGTGAGGGGAATATCGTGGAGCAGTCGGTACGGCAGGTCAGGCTGGACGTCAAGTCAGCATGCGATGAGAGCAATGGGGGCGCAAGGCTCACGTTGCCTATGAATTTGCGAGAGAAGGCAATCAAGTCGCCTTTCTCATCAGCAGTCTTCAGAGCTGTCGCCCGGTCATAACCGCCCGCGCTGATGAGAGGGCGATCGCCCCAGATGTCGCGAATGAAGTCGTTCGAATAGCCCTCCGGAATCACGTCCCGGGTTTCGCCGCCGTCTGCGCGAGGCTCGACGATGTGCATGTATGCAAAGTCCGGATAGCGGTCGCGGAGTTCGGTGATGAGATGGGTATAGGTTGGCTGCGGCTGCTTCCAGTGCATCTCTGCGAGGGCAACAATTGTTAAAACTGCGGCGATGTAAAAAGCAGGGGGCAAGCGCACCATTGAAGTCGCCCCAGGGGCTGACACGGAGGCCCGTCTTCTTCTGCCCCACGGCCTTGACGACGGCTTCCGCAACTTCGAGTGCAAAACGAGTGCGGTTCTCGACTGATCCCCCATACGCGTCCGTGCGGAGGTTGGTGTGCTCGTGCAGGAACTGGTCAAGGAGATATCCGTTCGCTGCGTGGATTTCGACGGCGTCGAAGCCAGCTTTGTGCACGGCATTCGAAGCCGCAGTCGCGTAGAGCTGGATGTACTCCTGGATCTCCTCGACGGTGAGGGGCTGGGGAGCCTTCTTGTCCTTCATGGGAACGTCAGACGCCGACACATAGGGAAGACCCTCCGCCTCCAGCGTCGCCGCGTCAGCAGCCCGGCCAAGCGCCCACAGCTGAAGGATTATAAACGAGCCTTTCGCGTGGACCCTGTCGGTAACCTATCCAAAAATGAGCTTCATCGAGAGAGGCGGAGTATTGAAACACACCTTTTTCCATGCTGCAATCTGCTCGTCGGACCAGATCCCAGGCACATTGCCGTATCCTCCAGAACGCGGAGCGATGAAGGTTGCCTCTGTGATAAGGAGGGTACCAGGGGTGCTACCGCGCTGTTCATAGTACTCGGCCACGTGAGGGAGAGGAACATGGTCCTTATCGCTCCGGAAACGCGTCGAAGGCGCGAATACGACGCGATTGCTGAGTTTGATGTCGCCCACAAGGGTCGGTTGGAACAGTTTGGATGTCGACATTAGATTTGTTAAAGTTGCTCTGACGAAAAGAAATATCCCCAGACATTTTATACGTCCAGTCGGCAGAGTCATTTCCCGGAATCCCGATCGATTTCTTCGTAACACATCCAAAAAAGCTCGGTCATGATTGGTGATACTTGGCAAGCGCGACAAGGTTCGGATCACTGTGCTGCGCAATCTTAGAAAGCATTTCGAGTCAAAGACTCGCCAGCTCGGGCCCGGGCGAGTCAAGGAAATCGGCAAGGCGTATTGCGCAATTGCAACTCGGGTGGACGGTTGGCGTATAACAGATTACTCAGGCTTGAGATCAACCATGAGTAATCGTACCAGAAAAATGCAGTAGCGGGCCGCACCATCATCCATTGATACCAAGCCCGCCAAATCCTGGCTGGACTCAATCATGCTGGGGTGCCAGCAGGTGAATAGACGAGGGCGAATGGATGACTTTGGAGGCTCGGAAACAAGAGCGCCAAACCGTCGCCTTGCGTGTGACGGTCGCAAACAGAAAAGTTTGTCCTGTTTGCGACCGTCTGACAACGATCAAGGACGCAACATGAGCAAACAACCGCTACTAGCTCGATTAGGCAGGACCAATGAGGAAGAACACGAAAAAAAAGAGAAGTCCAATGCCTGGGAGGTGTCGTGCGAATCGGATTCCCAATTCTCTTCGCCGTTTTCTGATGTGCTCCAGCGTGTCGCAACTGGTCAGCCTGCAGGTTTGTGCTTGTGCTTGGTTGGACCAGGAAATCGCATGGATTCGATAAATGAGACTTGGAAAAAAAAAAGTGACGCCAGTTTCACGGGTACCACAGTATACGAACAGTATGCAATTATAAACCGTCATCTACTCAGCTGAAATATCGGTGATCATGGGTTGAGATTGCGTGCCGTTCCACTAGGTTCCGGAAAGCGCCGAAATAATATAAGCTGCTCACAGGGCACAGTTCCAGCTCTCCTCTCGGCAATGAACTTGTCAGCCGCCCCCCAGTAATCGATCCCTGTCAGCCCACCGCGTTGCCAGTTTACGTTTGAGCTGGGCAGCTTCACTGTGATGTACCATGTCTCCTGCCTCCGCCTAGCGATATCAAGCGCGCGCCAATCCGACTCATTGCATAGAAATATGAGGGCTTCGAGCAGCGGCGCACGCCGACGCATGACATCGACAAGGTTTGGGCATACCCACATTTCACTGAACGCGAGGTGTGTGAGGTTCGAGATGTCACCGAGCAACAACCACGGTAGACTGTCATGCTCCCTGTCCAGCACCTCCAGGTGTGTGATATTGCGAAATACAGCATGGGAAAACTTGAAGTCCCTAGACCGGCAGAGCTTGCTGATGTGAATGCCGAGGACGCGGAGAGCCGGCATGCCGCTGAGCGCTTGCAGCTCGTGCGTCTCTAGCCGTTTGTTTGAGTACAGGAAGAGATGGGTGACGCCGATACAGGCCGCCGTGATGGCATTTAGGCGGCGCAGATGGGATGGGCTGGCGCCGTCCCTGCATGAATAGATGTCTGGCGTTTGCGAGTACCAACTTGCGTTTTTCGTCGATCAGACGCAGAAGCGCAACGTTGGTGAAGTAAGGGAGCCCCTCAATTATGGCCGGATGCTCGGAGCCGTCTAAGAAGATGACCCGATAAAAGAAAGGCTCCAGCCTGTGAAGACATTGGATTAATGTAGCCAACGGGGGACGTCCATTACCAGATCCAGACGCGCCAAGCAACGCGCATGAAATCTAACAGATTAACAGGATGGCAATGTGCAGAATATGCAGCGATTTCAAAGATTTTTCGCTCGAGCTCGGGGGGGAGCTTTGGCAAGTTTGCGGAGGAAACCTCCGCCGGGAGTTCCGTTGAACTCGACATGGGCTTTCAAGATATCAGCCGCTCGTAAGTGTTTCAAAGGTCCCCTAACAGACAAAGAACACGAATGTGATCAAGGATGTGATGGTCGTTCAGAGCCAACCTTGTCCTGGTCAGACCCAACCTCGTACTGCAGTGGGTGGTGGTGTCTGGTGGTGGTGTCACGGTGTCCCTCGTGTGACACCGCCAACTGTTCTTGCTCTTGACCCCCACAAGGACCTTCAAATTGGTCCAAGGATTCGGACCTGCGGCCTTAGGACTCTGTAATATCCACGCAGGGTCCAATTTGCGCTTGATTTCAGCCATTGAAGACTAGATCTTAGGGCTACCGGCTTACTATGAGCTCGAAGAAAAAGTTGGCCTGGTTCTACCTCAATCCCCCCCGGAAATTAACGCCTTTTACAGCAGCAAGCTCGACCTCCTCGTCCGAGTGCGGTACTCAAACCCGCTCCCCGCGCCGCCATGTCCGCCCAAGCTCCTCGACATCCCGACGAACCCAATGCGCTACGCGCGCCCCGAGTTCCTCAACGTGCTCGCGAACGACATGCCGCTCCCCATGATCGTCGACGCCGAGTGTGGCATGCCTCTGGACTTGGGCAAGTGGGAGTCGTTGTGGCTCGGTGAGGACGGGGCCGACACAAGCGGCGGGGACTATAAATTGCGGTGGGCGCAGCTAGATGCGGGTGAGCTAGGTGTGCGAAACAATATCAGAGTCGCTATTGACGCGTCCTAGAGCTGAACCCGGATCCGGACGACCTGCCGGTGCTGGACCCAGAGGACGCGGCGCTGCTCGCTGAACTCGCGCCTTCAGCTCCGACGTTCGGTAACAGCCAGATGCCGTCGGGCCCGTCGACTCCCCTCCCTGCACACGTCCCGTGGCTGCGGAAAACGGAATACATCAGCCGGGAGGGCGTCCAGCGTTCAGGCGGACACGAGCCGTGCGTTTGTGTTATCTATCTAATGGCATGGTCTGACTGTTTCCAGGAAACACATCGTCTCTGCGCCGATCGACGTTTCGCGTGAAGCCCAGCTCCGCGACATCGAGGCGTCGTTTGCCGCTGCAAACGAGGACTTTTCGCTCGCCGCCCTCCGTCACCCGAACAAACCCGACGTCCGGGCGGTCGAATCATACGAGGTCCTGCCAGACAAGGACATCTGGGCCAACCAGTACGATCTGTTCAGGTTTTCTGAACGGCCGGGAGAGCGGGGTCTGGAGGTGCGCTTTTCGGATTTCTTCCAGAACTTGAGTTCATGAGCGACAGGTGGACGACCCACGGCTGGACTGCGCGATCCTGCGGCCCATGAAGACAGAGCACGACTCGTTCCTGGCGTACTACCTCACGGCGGACGACGAGTCGGCGATGAAATTCAAGGAGACGCGGTTGGCGCTCACGCCGTACGAGGTGCCGAGCGAGCGGGAGGTGTGTTGTCTCTCCTTCCTCTATCTGTTTGTAGTGACCAAGACATGCACAGGAAACGATATTCCACTTTGTGCGCGACTACGAGACGGTCAAGGTCGAGCAGGAGGTCCCGAACGAGTTCATGCTTGTCATCGAGGACGAGACGGAGGCGGACGCTGCGGTCCCGCGGCCGAGGGGCGCGTACTACAAGAACATCGAGCGCAAGATGCTTCTGAAGAAGAAGCGCGTCAATGTGCGTTTTCTCTTGCTCCCCCCTTGCTTCCGATTTGAAGGAGTCTGACGGGCGTGCTAGGCTTACGACGGGTACAACGACAAGTGGGAGATCATCCGGATGACGCATGTGGAGATGGGCGAGGACGAGGAGGCGGAGCGGAACGAGCTGCTTGCGGAGGTCGAGAATCCGCGGTTCTTGCGTGAGGATGTCGACGCTGACGGCGACGTGGAGCTGGAGGATGTGGGACCGACGGCGGCGGTTAACGGGTAGTGTAGCGATATCTAAGTATGTGCTTGTGCTCTTTCTTGCTTTCCATCGCTTTCGGATTTGTACCAAAAAAATCGAAAAATGATTCTCCCATCAGAGTTACCCTTAACTTCTTCACGTTGTTCTTATGCCTCCTCCTCAACCGCTCCCATCTGACCATATCTTCCCAGATGCTGCATCCCAATCCGCGTTTGAACCATGTCTATGGCTAGAGGAGCTCAGCTCTTGGGAGACGTTCACCGGCGCCGACTCAAAACTTACAGCACAAAACTCTTATGCTTCAAACTCCCCCGCAAGTGGCTGCCCGAACTCTCGGCTACGCTCTGCTCTTCGCCCCCACGGAGCTCGGACGCCTCTGCGTCGCTCGGGAGATCAACGCATGCGACAGGGATGCGGAGACGCTGGCGGGACTGGCGCGCTTGTATATCTATGGAGTGATTCGAATCTGTAGGTAACCTAAATCCGCCTCTCTACACGAAAACCTATGTCAATGTACATGCTACCTAGTCCGCAACCCGAAGGGGCCGACGCCCTTGGCCTCTCCGCGGCGGTCATTCGAAGTCGAGGCAGATTTCTTCTCGGAAACCCTCCCCGCGGGAGCGACGCCAGAATCCCTCAAGGAAAAGGTGTGAATGACCCCTTGGATTGCCTGGGTAGTGAGTGAATGACCCAGGCTATGGCCCGCGACCGCCGCCGCTGTGTCTTCACTGCAACGGGCGACATGCAGTCGTTGATAGACCAGCATCCGGACGTGATGGATCTCTGGGAGGAGCGGACTCGATCGAGGGACGTGGAAGTCGCGTAAATTATCAGCCAATCGCTCACTGCGCGTATCGGCGGCTTGACCGACGGTGCGCGAGGCAAGGTGAGTGAAACTGTAAGGAGTTTGGATATACTTACTAAGAGGATGGTACCCTCAGCTGGCATGGGCGTCCTCCGCGTCTACAATCTTCGACAGGTTCGCCGGTATCGACGTCCGGGAAATTCTGGGCGAGTTGGGGGTCCATTCGCCGGTCAACGCCATGCTGGCGTCGCACGACGCTCATGCACGTTTTGACGATGCCACCTTCTCATTAGAGCAAGCTCCAGTGCGCTGCTTTCGGCCGCTCAGCTGCAGTACACCCTGACTTTCGGACAGGACGACGGTGGCAAGAATGTCTACACCATCCACGACCTCTCGCCCTGGCGTACCGCCGATCTCCTCCCCCAAGCCACGTTCGCCTCCGTTATCTACAAAGACGACGAGGTTGTGGAACCGCCCAGTCCCGCGTTGCTGGCGATGCACGCAGCCTGCGCGCGCGTAGCGCACATGTCGGGGGCGGCAGATGTGCTGAAGGAATTTGACAAGGAGGTCGAGCCGCATCGCGTTCTGTCGATGGGGCTGAGGGATATGGCGTATAATGCGAGGGCGGCGCGGGAGATGGACCGTGCGCTTTATAAGGCGTCGATGATGCCTCGGGTCGGAATACGTTGATGATACTTTGTTGTACTAATTGTGTATCTCCTCGCGAGACGTCCTGTCCATAGAATACTCAATTTACAGTACGCGATGCGGCTTGGGCTCTGTGCACCGTACAATGACGTTGAGCTGCAGCGAGGAAGCAAATTTGCAGGCTTTCGGAGGCAAGATTGAAAATCGAGTCGAAGTGGAGAGCTCGGGAGCAGGACGCCGCGGCAGGGGGGGTTGATGATTCAGAGTTGGAAACAGGCCTCACCACTACCCCTCCTCGGTGGCGATTAAATCAGGCAGCACGATGTTCTAGAGTGACCGACGCGCAGTGGACCGCGCTCCCTCCGAAATATGTGGACTGAAAAGGGAGTCCGAAGTGGAGCCAGGGAGTAGGACGTAGGCTTAATTCAGAGTTGGGCAGACGCTCACTACCACTTTTCGCTGGCGGCCAACGACGCGCATTGGATAGCACCTTCCCGCGCTCCTCGAGACGACCGCAAACGACACGCCGGTCGACTTACATGTGGGTTTCCAATCACATAACCTTTGCACACGGGCGTCTTGTAGATTGCAAAGTTTGGTTTGAAGGAACATGAGCGAGCAATGGTACCGATCATACTTAGGGAATACGCTCTCGTAACGACGCTGGATCCTGACGATTCTCCCGACGTAGCTCATAGTTTTCTGGTTCATGCGACATACGAACATACAAGTGCGCGAGAAAGGGATCTATGCCTCCGTGAGGTCGCGCAGCCGACGAACGGTACTATATAAAGATAGTCAGAATGAGATCGACAAAAAATTGTGAGGGTAACGTACCTGCGGACTGTTGCAGCCGATGTCGTCGAGACAGTCCATGCGCCCCCAGCGATGACTTTTCTGCACGAAGAACAATTCCAGATTCCGACAGCGGTCCGCTTTACTGTGTCCTGATTTTGCAGCAAACGATTATTTCCTGTCGGCGTGGACGCCAAAAGCACGAACCTTGCCACAGAAGGTGCAGGTGTACCGTGCGTGTTGGGAGATTTCCATCCTTTTGACCTGCTTACGCAGGGAGGCACCGTAACGCTGCACAGATCCTCAGCATCGCACACGGATTGAAAATAATTGAAAGACGACGCACTGTACCGTACTTTCCGGTGATGCCGACTTTCTTCGTGCGTTTGGTCTGTGTGGGATCGTTAGCATGGTTCTACAGGGAATAAACCATGGAGGCTTGCCATCTTGAGGGTACGGGTTTTTGGTGGAGAACGGAAGAGCGGTTACTGTTCACGTGCCTTAACTGTACAGGTTGCTTTCGTCCTCCGATCCTAACATCCTCAGAAGCAAACAAACCACGCATCACGATTCTCGACGCCCAATTTCAGCGTCAATCCGCGCTCTCTGCTCTACCAACTTGTTCTCGGGCTGTTCGGTGGCTACCCCCGCGATTTTTGTTAGCAGCTGTACGGACACCAATCTGTCCCAAAGTTAGGCTGAGGCTCTGTGTTTCCGATCGAAATAGTAAGCCGCCGCCTTGCCAACGACAACCCTGGATCGCACTGGACTTCCTAGAATTGGGAAACGGTTGCCAATGACCATCGACTTCTACGCGTGTGTCGACTCTTTCGACGTTAAACGACTCCTTCAGCAAGGATTCGGAATATCTGCCCCTCCGCCTGGTGCTTTTGGACCGTCTGGGCGCACCTTTTCCACGCGATCATCGCTGTCTTTGCCGCAAGCGCAGCAAGGTCGGCAGCACAATGACACATCGACCGATTGTACGGCCTTGCTGGGGTTGCTATTTCTTTGTCTCGTGATGCCTTTTGTCCAAATTCTTCTCTGCCGCGAATCCGGTAGCGATGGGTACCGCTTGGTCGCTTCTTGCGGTAAGTATTCGACGCCAAGGCAATGAGCTCCTCAAGTATAAAGCGAGTGGCTCTCGTTCTTCATCGATAGCTTCATCCTTCGTCCGTCTTCTTCTGGTGCCATGATCGCCACTACTTTCCTGTTGGGTTCTCTTCTGTCGCTGGTCGCTGCTTCTCCTTTGGATCCCAATGTATCAAAACAACGGCGCCGAACTGCGCCACAAGGTTTCGTTAGCATGGGTGCTGCTCCAGCAACGCAATCGATCCAACTACGCTTTGCGCTTGCTTCAAATGATATCGCAGGACTGCAAAAGGCACTCCTGGACGTGTCGACGCCCTCGAGCCCCAATTACGGCAACCATCTCACCAGAGACCAGGTCCGCTGCCTTCCTAACGTTCTTTGTGTTTTCACGCTTCTTAACTTCCACCGCAGGTGAATGCCTATGTGGCGCCCTCCAACGCGAGTCTCGCAGCCGTGCAAACGTGGTTATCGTCCAACAACGTAACCGTGGACCCCGTCGCGGCGGGCGCTGCCGGTGACTGGCTTACCGCGACGGTGCCCATTGCGAAGGCGAACACCCTGCTGGGCGCCAACTACCAGATGTTCCAGCACCTTGCCTCCAACAAAACGTACCCCCGGACCCTGACGTACTCGCTCCCCGCCGGCGTTGCGGCCCACATCGACGACGTTCACCCCTCGACGACGTTCAACAACCCGCTCACAGTGAGGCCCGTGCTGTCTCTGCCGCAGCCGGATCGTAAGGGCGGTGGAGGCGGTGGTGCTGGCGCTGGTGCGGGTGGTAATACTACCGCGGCAGCGTCATGCGATACCGCGGTCACGCCAGGTGAGCATTCCCGAGTATACATCCTTCGCCGTGCTTATCCTCTTCATCAGCGTGCTTGCAGACCCTCTACGGCATCCCTACGACCGCTGCGACTGAGAAGACGAACAGCATCGCCGTTGCCGGTCAGTGTCCATCCATCCTGCTCGAAGCGATGATGCGCATGTATGCTGAAATCAATTTGCGTAGGGTTCATCGAACAGTTTGCTCAAACGGCGGACCTCAAGTCGTTCTTGACCTCGTTCCGTAAAGACGTATCCTCTGCGACCACGTTTGCGACTCAAACACTCGACGGCGGCAAGAACACTCAAAGTGCGCAAGCTGCCGGGGTCGAAGCTGTACGTGCTAAATTGTGCCATTGACTACTCTCTAACGTCTCCTTCAGAATGTTAGTACACACTGTTCTTGCATACGGCTGCGTACTGACCCTCAATGAATTTAACTTTAAGCTCGACATCCAATACACCGTGGGCGTGGCGACCGGTGTCCCGGTGACGTTCGTCAGTGTGGGCGAGAACTTCCAGGACGGTGACCTCGGCGGCTTCCTCGACATCGTCAACTTCCTCTCCGCCGAAGACACCATCCCGCAAGTAATGACCACGTCTTACGGCGAGAACGAAGCCGACATATCGTCCGCTCTCGCTACGTTAGTCGTTCATTCATTGTTGCTTGCTCTGTTTCGCTGACCAGTCGCGACAGCAAACTGTGCAACGCGTACATGGCGATGGGAGCGCGCGGCACGTCTGTGCTGTTCGCGTCCGGAGACGGAGGTGTCGAGGGTGGTTCCGCACAGCAATGCAAGGTCTTCCAGGCCGCTTTCCCCGCGGGCTGCCCCTTGTAAGCGGTCTCCTCCGCTGTGCTTTCAAGCGAACTAATCGACCTCTCTTAGCCTTACAGCTGTCGGATCTGTCGGCGGGACAACGGAGACGGCGTCCGATTTTTCCAGTGGTGGATTCTCCAACGTCTTCGCAGGTCATTTACGTTTGCTTTCATCCCATCTCTCGTGCTCATCTTCTTCCAGCTCCCGACTACCAGACG
Source organism: Mycena polygramma (assembly GCA_029449255.1). Lineage (NCBI taxonomy): Eukaryota > Fungi > Basidiomycota > Agaricomycetes > Agaricales > Mycenaceae > Mycena > Mycena polygramma. The sequence continues at coordinate 200,551 of JARKID010000094.1, read as the reverse complement.
GCTGCTGTCGCAACCTACCTCACTGCTCTCGGCTCTACCAACAAGGGTCTCTTCAACACAACCGGACGGGGCTACCCCGACGTCTCTGCTCAGGCATGTCTTTCCCCTTCCTTCTTTCTCCTCCCATCTCACCCCGCTGCAGGGCGAAAACGTCCAAATCGTCTCCGGCGGAGAGACCCAGCCCGTCGCCGGCACCTCCTGCTCGTCGCCCATCTTCGCCAGCGTCATCGGCCTGATCAACGACCAGCTCATCGCGGGCGGTAAATCGCCTCTTGGTACGCATATTTACTCAATGTGGTCTGCCTTTTGCCAATTTTGTGACAGGTTTCCTCAACCCGTGGCTTTATGCCAACGCCGCTGCGCTCAACGACGTGACTACTGGGTCCAACCCTGGTTGCGGAACGCAAGGATTTCCGGCGAAGACAGGCTGGGACCCTGTTACCGGTCTGGGAACACCGAACTTTGCCGCCCTGAAGACTGCCGCAGGGCTGTAAAGTGTTTGTAGACAACAAGGCTTGCTGGCTTGGATTTTGTAGATCGTAGAACCTCATTGTATTTGGGAATTGAATGAATGATTGCATGGAGAACTTTGCGATGCGACGCGTATACGGAGCCGGTGGGAGTCATCTGCACTCATCCCTCTTCCACGTCTACCCTCGTCTAAGCCGGCTTCAAGCCTTCGCAGCACCACTTCCACACCAGTCTTGACCATCTTGGACGCGGTCGACATGCTTGACCAGTTCCCCGCAGAAATCTGCGCCCATATCTTCGGTTTTGCGTGCAGAGATACCGGCTACACCGGCCGTTCACTCAGCCTCGTCTCGAGGTACATCCACGAGACGTCCAAACCGGCCAAGCTGCAGAGCATAGCGCTCGTGGGCCGCCCGCAGATCTTGGCCTTCGCGCAGCTCCTCGAACGAACCCCTGCCCATCTGCGGACCACCCGCTATCTGTTCATAAATGGCCAAGAAAGCGAAGCAGAGATGGAGAAAATCGTGCATGATGCGTATGCCGGGAAGAGCAAAGCTTGGCAAGAGTTTAATACCTATAAATCGAGTGCGCGAGACGACGTCGACCCGGAGCGCCTGATCGAGTTGGAGAGAGAGTTCGAACGGCAACAGGAGGAGACGTCCAAATGCATGGACGATTTCGGTAGAGAAGGAGCGAATGCTGTCGAGAGCATCTTGCTGAACCTTGGGCCGACCATCGAGGTCTTGGACATCGCTCTCAACGAATATTCGGCCAAAATGTTGACGAACCCAATTTCCCTTCCCCGGTTGGAGGATCTCACGACGCGTTGTGGCTTTCCGCTTCGTTATCACAATAGCCCGGTGTTGAAGCCCTCTCATTCCCTCCGCCATCTTCACGTTGTTGAATTCAACGAACAATGGTCTTGGGCGACATTATACTTCACAGACGGCATCGCGCACTTCGCTCCCTCCCTCACTCACCTCCGATTATCACAGTTGGAGCAGGATGAGGCGACCGTCACCTACTTGGAAAGTGCCATCGGGCTGAGCGAGCCCATCGCAACGGTCCAACAACTGCCTCCGACTCTCGAGCTTGTGGTGATCCAGCCAGCCGTCGCTCCTGAGCCCCACAACGGATGTTCTTGTTGCGACGACACGGTGACATACCATGAGCTGGTGAAACGCGCGCGGCAACTTCGGGATAGGGAGGATTACCGGGTCGTATTGCTCCAGGCTGATACGACCCTCCCGACCGAAGATCCATATTTTCAAGAATGGATGGATAAGGCCGGCGGGGGCGCCTGTCATTGGGACACAAGCAATCCGGATATGACCGTACCGGAAGTCGGTGACTCTGAGGCAGACTAAGGTGACCGGGGCATTCCGAGGCCCTTACTATCGCAGTATCCGAGCGCTGTCTGCTTATACACTGTAATATTGGAAAATCTCGAAATACCGATTCCCAGCTAGTTAACGATCCGCCTACATTGTTACCAAGAAAATCAGGGCTGCACATATATTCGCGAGCATCATTGGGATCAGCGTAAAAGAGATCCTCTCGGCTTGCGAAGCGATTCGGCGAATCCCAAGAACGTCTCCGCCAGCCTCACCTGTAAAGCGGTATCAGGATCGCAAAGCGGGTCAAATCAATCGTGACAAACCTCATCGAGGGCCTCAGAGAAGGACGATGGAACGGAACATTGAGCTGTATTCAAGTTGTTTGGGGCAGCGTTTTGAATATTCAGAGCTAATTCTGCCATCCTAGTCAGGGTTGCACGTCCGTAATTGTCTCCAAAGAGAACGGAGTGGAAGGAAAGCGGATGCCTGAAAAGAAATCCAGGTCAGATAATCGGACGGAAGTCTTTTTTTCCTACCCAAGCCCCACAGCTGCGAGACCGAGATGCTCTACGGTTTCGTCCGCAATGCGATTTTCCCCATCCGATAGGAATATTATAACGGGAGCCCTGTCCCACGTTCTAACTCGAGATCTGCGAAGGAAATGAAGACACGTACCGGGAATCATCCCAGTGATCCCGCATGGCTCCCTCGGCGGCTTGCAGCGCTGCAAGGAAACTTGTCCCGCCGGACGCAGAGTATCTCAGAACTGAGAGCAATAACTCGTCTGGAGTACTTGAACTGTCGTTCTCCAAGCATGTGCTGGCGCGATTGTCGAAGAATATTATACTGTACGCGTCGCGACGAGCAACGACTCCATGACGTCCTGGGCTCGTAGCAGCCGATCGCGATGTCCAAAAGGCGTGCAGTGCCGAGAACACTGCTCCCAAACGATTATTACAATGTTGAATAATTAAATCGGCTCCAGGTCGGTTGGGGAGGGGTCGGCGGTCTCTGTCGGCCATAGACGATGATCTGTAAAAGCTATGAACCACCGGCAAGGTTACAGAGCACGCCGACGCATACTTGTCTATCACAAAGATTCTAATTCCACAATGTTAGTCAGTACGCAGCTTTGCAATTTGGACGTACACATGATAAGCTGGGTGCATTTCTGTCGGATTCTTACACGAGTATGAATGACCATCGCTCGAAATATAGCCTTGTGTATTGGTGTCCGTTGGAACTATGTATAGCTGACCCGCCGCCTGCACGGGATGGAAAATGGGGAGCGAGCAGTAAGAAGGCGCAGGGGGGTTCGCGGCCGTATGTTCCGGTCCTATCGGTACGTCAGCCGTGGTCCATTCTCTTAAGCCTGAAATGCTTACCAGGGCACATTGAATCACTTGACAAACGTGGTCAGCCTGGAATTTGAACTAGAAAAAACCGCTGCTCACCATTTTGCGAAATTGGCTTGGTCTTCTCGAGAATAAGGATCTAAAACGAGTCAAACGAATTACCAAAGGCATGGGATCTCTCAAATGAATATACCCTTGAAGCCTGGACAAAAAGCGATTCACAGTAGGAATAAAAAAGAGTAAACATGGACGAACCTGTCCTCCGCCAGAATAAAGTATGCGAAATCCAGTCTTTTGGTTGATCTGGATTCGGATTCATTGGGACGTCTATGTGCTCAATGTCCGCTCCATCGCACGGGGCATCCTCAGTGGCGCGACAATAATCAACATGGATATGGCGGCCCATGTCTTGGCAGACAAGATTGCACATCATAGGCGCGCCATCGTCGTTTGAAGCAAATTTTCTCCCTTTGAGCTCGAGGATAGTATCGTCAGGACCGTGTATACTCCATGATGTTTTTGACATAGAACCGTGACTTGTTTCATGGTCTTGCTGAGGATGTCCTGTCGTCAAACTCAGTCATTGCACAAAGCACCCAGAAGGCCTCGCTGACCTAGCGGTAGGGTGCAGAAATATCCACAATTGACGCATCTACCGTTCCTGTGAATCCAATTATCATATTTCAAACGAATAATGTCTTACCGAGTCTCGCAGAAGTGGAATGGATTAGGGTTCGTTGAATCGTGGATATGGGGACCTTGATGTTCTCGTTCGTTCGCAGGGATCACGATGGCGCAGAGCAAACGTTTGGCGTCTAGGCAGCCGTGTCACGGTGAGCGAGATGAACTGTTCGGAATCTTACCTTGAGAATACTAAAGACAAAGATATTAGCATCGAAACGGATCTGCGTATACAACCTGACGAACCTTCGTGTAAGTGAAAGTCTCGTGGCGTCCGGTAAACGTGGCTTCGATGGATTGGGGCGTGGTGTCAATTTGACAAATCCCTTCAGCGCTGCAAAATGCAGAACACTTGTGTTCTTGCCTGAGTTGGATCAGTTCGACTCCCGGAAAACAAAAGCCAAATGACTAACCCGCAGAGGTGGCGAGCGTCCGGCTGAAGACCGTGAAGATGATCAGGGTTTGAGCATAATCTGCTACAGAGTTCACAAGTCATCGGACACGACGTTGTGCCGCAGACATGCTGATCATGCGGTTCGTGGCTAACGTCCGGGCATCGTAAATCGCTCTGACATCAATAAATGGACAACCCACCTTGGGATCGCACAAATCTGGGGGCATATGTAAGGCATGTCGCTCACTTGCAAACTGCAAGGCTGAATAGAGTTCAGTCGACAGCCGAACTGCATGGATAGACATATAGATTACCTCTCCGCAGGCGTGTACACGAGCGGCACACATATGTTCTTCATCGCTATGCTTCGCCTCCTACAAAAAGAAATGAACCAACTGTCCAGTGGAAATGAGTCAAGTGAACTTGCTTTCGTACAGCTCTTCATGCATCCATTCTTGTCTTCAAGCATGCATGGTTCTCCGCAGAGGTGAATACCAACAACGCATCTAGAAAATGTCAGCCAACGCGCGGAGGAATGACGTGAGCGCACATATGCTTGCCGGAATGACCAGCACTGCGACGTTCAAGTTGTCAGCGCTGAGAAAATGGCGACAGAATATTTAGTGCTCTCACGTATAACCGCAATTCTCGAGCTCGGCGTGGTCATCTAGGAAGTCACAAGGATAGAGACACTTGTGTGAAGTCTGGCAGTCGTGCACTGTGTCTGTACCATGGCGGCGACCCAAAATGCAAAGGAGATTGCAATTAGCACATTGCATCCGACAGATCTCGACGTTCGACCTCAGATCGACCGCACCACTGTCGAAATCCCGTCGCAGTAGATCCATGTTGGCATTGTTTGACTTAAAGCGAGCGAGATTGGATCCTATCCAATGGAACACATGTTCAATTCTCATCTCCGCCCTGTCCAAAAGAAATCGGGATAGTCCGGCGATCCATTGGTCCTCGGACATCCGCTGACGGACGCCGAACTGATCCCAAGACTTTTGCAGAGTACGCAAGATATCTTGTTGTTCTTCCGGTGTCGCATCAGACTTCGAGAGAAAAAATCTTGAGGGGGTATCCGGTTGGTCAATTGGAGCATCCGTGTCGAAGTTCTGAATAGGCGCAGTCAGAAATCAGAAATTGGACTAAGGCGATGCAAGATGCAACCTTCAAGGGTTCATTTGTTGGCTCTGTTTCGTAAAAGCCGAATTCTAAAGCGCTGTTGAGATAGGTGCATAATTTCTGGGCTCGATGAGCCGCCAGGGTTTCTGAATGAGAGACAAGAAACAGTTAGCTAGAGATCCAAGATCCAAGATATCTCAAAACAAACCCGAAAGAGCGCCCCAATCATTCGCTTTCAGCTTGGCCATCAAGGTTTTTAGGGTGTGAAGAAATTCACCGGCAGTTGGGTGCGTTACTTCCTGCTGATCAAGAGTTTTCTTCAGCGTCGGGAAAAGCGCATAGAATTGTTTGCTTTCGATCACGGGCCATGGTATGATATTGAGTTGACCTGCGTGCAGACGGGATATGAAATTCGCATCTTGCTCAGCTTGAACGATTGTCTACAAATATTTAGCAATCACAAGGCAAACCTGAAACAAGGGATTCACCTGGAATTTCGTGGAAAATCTTGTCGAAAATATTCAATTGCAGCTCTTCCAAAGAAACGAACGACATACTCTCTGACAATCTCTTGCTCGTCCGAGTCCACGACATCCTATAGTCGTAGGCGTCAATGATATGTGACTGTCCGAAAAGATGCTGACCTTGATAATGATCACAAGTGTCGATTTGAAAAGTTGGGGATTCACGGCAGGGTCAAGTACTTTGGACGACGATTGGAATGACTGGAATAGACCCTGGACGCTCCGGCTCAACGCAAAATTATTTCGAAAGAGAACCTGTCTGCGGTTTGATTATGATCGCCTCAAAATGAAATATAACGTACGAGGTTCGATATTGCTGTGTTGAATAGTACGAGTAACGTGTCTTCTTGGGCGGACCGTTCGATACTATGAACACCTATTTCACTGTTAGTACGAACTCAATCGGTGCAACGACTTGTAGACCTTCAAAGTCGAGAGCGACAATGAGCGCTCTATCTGTTGGAGTAACCGACATCCAAACTCCCTCTAAATTGCCCGAGTCAACGACAACTTCATGTCTCGTAGCATATACTTACCGGTCGTCCTCATAGCACTGCCGGCAACTAAGTGAATGTTCAGCGACGGTACAAGAGGGTAGTGTAGAGCTCACATGAAGTATCGACGAGGTGATTGAGACAAAAGCTCTTTCCCACCGATTGTTCGCCTGGTTTAAGGTCAACAATGGTCAGCGCTTAAGACTATGTTAGTTGATTATGCCCACCCATCGACGACACAACTTTGACGGGCTAAAGCAGATCAGGACCGGACAGAGTGCGATCTCTGACTTTGCGTACCTTGGACACCATATATGACTGGAAGACGCTCTCATACCAGCCGATAGATATAGAATCAACGATCTGGCCGACCTCCGCCCCCAAAAGCTTTTCTTCCAAATCCGCCGACACGATACCATCCTTCAATGGTACGAACCGATTTTCTTGAGTCACCGCGATTTGAATGGGAATCAAACATAAGAGATCAACGAGCCACTCCCCGGCACGGAATTCGGAAATTGCCCATTTGGTATCGGTAGACAAAAACGTCAATAGCTCGTTGATGTGAACCGTGCGAATGTCGATCTTCTTCAACTGGTTGCCTGTGGGTTTCCTCGTTTGCTGCTCGAAAGTGTTGATTAAATCATCGAAGTGAGGAGAGAACCTGGTGTGGTCCAAGTATGTGGAAAAGGTGAATGAACGAGGAAGCCGGTTGTTGGAAGAGATAATTGTTTGTCGCTGAACCGCAGCGACGACGGGGAAACGTGCCCAAACATCAGAGTGACAGTTGACGAGGCAGGTGTGGGTGATGAGATCGTGCCTTGCTTTCGTCGCGCTCTTCTCCGCGGTTTCCGTGAACATAAACTCCGTAGTCTTCTTGGTTATGTCCAGAGCGACGGACCCACAAACACCACCATCGATACCTATCAGATGAACGTTCCTACGGTTGACCAAGGAGGTGAGAGAGAGGGAATAACGAGGGACTTGAAGGAAACCGAGATCAATGCCATGCGACTCGGGAGAGCCAAACGTATCCCAGTGGTAAGCACGGAACGTAAGACCGGATTCGCCCGGGTATGATAGAAGGAGGCACGCCCCATCCGGCGAAGGCCACGCTGAAATAGGTGGTTGGGAAAGATAGAGAGTTGCGGGCCTATTGCACATTTAGCTTCGTTTGCAGAGCAATATGAGTTAAATGGACTAACCGGAATTGTTGAGGAAGAAGAGAATAAATTCTGGCTGTATTTGCACTGTCGATAACCAAAATCTCTTCGCGACCGGAGACGAAACACGCCTGTATGATGGTTACCCCTTCCCCGTACGACCCTGTCAGGTTAACGGAACCGGTGCTGTGGATTGAACCATGCTTTTCATCAACAAGATACAGATGAAGCGTCAACTATAGCAAGATTTGTCAGGGCCTGGCCGTAAAGCGACGAGTAACGTTGAGTGCGACTAACCTTGTCGGATGTGGCACAGATCAAAAGGGTGTGTGTCGATTCGTCATATGCGATAATTGGCTTAACACCTATTTTCTCCTTATGAATGCTCTTTCGGTGGCGAAGACTCGTGTCATGTAGGTGTTTTAGCTTCTCCAGGCGAATGAGCATGTGAGTCGGATCCTCGAGTACTAATAGAAGATCGCCGCTTTCGATAAGTTGAACATGCCTAAATGGTTGGTATTCGTGAGCAAGAGTTGATCGATGGCAGCGGCACCAATGTCCTACACAATTCGCTGCTCTGGTTCGAGATAAAAGCTCGCTTGATTCGGCATTATTTGCGGAGACGGGATGTATGTGTGATTCTGGTCCATCTGAAGCATTTGATTCTCTTCGGTCGTCAGGCTTAGCAAGTGTATCCGACAAAGGAGGTGAGCAGGGCTATTGAATCGTTGTGATCCCTGCACTTTGTACGATACTGGTGCAACGTTTTATCAGAACGAAATCTGATGTAGTCCGTGGGTTGCGTACCACTTGTGTGAGACTTTCGGGATTCGAATGCATTAATCCGCACACTAGAACGAGTTAACATTAGACAGGATTCTTGGATGAATGGAGCTTACTTGGCACAGGGTGTCTTCTTTTCCATCTCGTCCCGCAACTTGCGGAGGGAATCACGCCGTGCGTCTGCAAGATTCTTGGACTTGGTCCGTTCAAATTCCACCTTGAACGCGTCGTACTGGACCTGGATTATCTTTGCCTCAAAAATTCGGAGAAGTTTATCGACGAGGGACTTCAGGTGATCCGTGACAATCTTCGTGGTTCGAACGATGGTAGCGTCCAAGGCGGGCTCTCTTCCCATCATCTCCGGCAGGCCAGCTAGGAACTCGGCGTCGCGCATCGTGGCAACGCGACGTTGAGCCTCACTACGAATATAGAATTCTTGTTCCTCTGATTTGTTGGCGAAGGGGTTGAATCGATGGGCATACGCCGATAGAGAAGAAAAGAGGGAAGTGGTGTCCTTCGTCCGAGTCGTAGTTTGCGACGAAATCAACGAGCTTCGATTCCTGCACAGCTCCACAATATCCTTCTTTGGTAGGTCCGGGTGGTTTGCGAGGAAGACGCTAATGTGGGTCAGATTGTCCTTGAGAATCTTGAATTCCTTCTCTGGCTTCACTGCGTCGGCTCCATGCGTGCGTAAGATAGCGTTCAGCTCATTCCCGATGGATCTGTGGACACTGGCGAACTGGTCTGATGGGAGCTATCAGTGTCCAACCATGGTTACTTATAAATCGACATACCTCGTAGCTGCTGGCGTTCCTGTTCGGAGACGCTTGATAGGGTCTCCTGCGCGATAGTCCTGTTTAAAAGTATCAGCTCTGGTTAAGAAATCGTATCGAAAGACTCGCGGGAAGTGGTCCAGCAGGCGATCGATCAGAGCTTGCTTGTATACGCCTGGCAGCTTCGCTGCTGTATCGGTTGTGATCTGGTGAAGTTTGTCCTTGTCCTCCGTCTTTAGCCGTTCGGTAATCGTGGATTTCGAATTGGCGTTCCGCGCTTTCCAGCTTTTGAAAGCTGTGCGGTACTGCGCCTCGAGCGCCGGAGATACCGAGATCAAAGTCTCGATGGCCTCGTCCGGTAGTTCCGGGCCTAACTCAACAGAATCGTCCCTACGTTCTTGTGAGCAAGTGAACAGAGTAGAAACTTGACACTTACAAAAGCTTTCGTATCTGGACCGGATTGTAGCTGTCCAGTACCAAAGGTGTATACCGCTGGCCTGCAGGTACATAGTTGGTCGTCAAGAAAGCTTGCGTGCTTTCGCCTCCGATAAACTTTGGTTGCAGATCAGCAGGGTCAATGGGATTTTTTTGGTGCTCGTCGTGGCAGCTGGCGAGGACCGGTGCGGATATCTACAAAATGCACTTGCAAGTTAATCAGGAGCACCGTCGTTTTGAACCAAAAAGTGACCTTGAAACCTGGGCGTGGGGTAACGGTCTCTTCTTGTTCGTTTGTCTTCGCCACCTTGAATTTGTACAAGCGACTAGGCTTGTTGTTGTCGTGATTGCTGGCGGCGTCCTCTGATTCGTCGCTCCAAATAATGGATTGCGCATGCTCCTCCGATATCAAGCAAGTGACTTGATCGCACATCTTGGTTATATACCTGTTCGAATTCAGCGATCGCGTCACCGCCTATATGTTGAGGCAAACCTCATGAACGTTTCACGGTTACGCGAGACGAAAGGACTGGCGTTGTCGTCCCAGGTTGTGTCCTCGGGCCAGTAGACGACGAAGACCTGCTCCTTGCCGGGCTCCAATCCGAAGCTTCGAAGCAGGTACAAGCCAGACCGCAAGGCAGGTCCAACGGCGTTGTCTTGAGAGAGGCACAGGGCCCGTGCGCTGGTAGAGAGTCAACGTCCATTCAGAAAGGTACAAGTGGAGCAACATACGTGAGCTCGTCCACGGCGCCCAGAGCGGACAAGAAAGCTACGATTTCGGATTTACTTCCATAAAGTCCAGCCGGTTTGATCAACAGCTCGTCGAGCGTTTTGAAGTCAACCTGACAACCGTGAGCGAATTTGGCAATCCGCGTCTCAAATTTCTCACTTTCGTGAGCGAGGAGTAGGCTCCAGGAGACAACTCGTTGATAAAGGCCTTGAGGGAGTCTTGATCGATGATGATCTTGTTGACTGTCGGGATTGTTTGTCGGGTAATTTTGAACACGAGTTTGAACCACATACCGAGTCCACCGCTTGATTGGACTATTCAGTAGGCGGTTCGAAACAAGAATTTGTATGACATACCTGCCGTGCTCCCTGATCAAGTCGAGAGCTCTGAACATGCCGCTGACTGCGCTCATAAGATCCGTCGAAGCCATCGGCGCAGGCTAGCACATATTATCGTCAACATCGTGGTATACAATCGCGTAAAAAACACTCACATCCACATCCACATCCACATCCATGGGATCATCAGGGAGCGATGCGTGCACGGAAGGACGTTTGGTGTCCGCCGAAAATTGTGAAGTTGAGAAATATTCTTCCGAGTCCGCGACAGAGCTACCGGCGGAGGCTTCATCTGGCTTTTCCACAAAGCGAACTTGACTCGAAACTAAATCAAACTGGTTAATAGTCTGCAAACTGAGGAAATGGGCCTGCCTATGGGCTCCTCAGAGGCGGCCTTGCGATCTGAAATTGATTACATTTCCGTCAAACAGCCATTCAGGATCGACAAAGAGAATACTCACCAGGGTTCTCGATTGGACCATATTCTGCGTTGGGTGCGGATAGATTTGGGTCAGGAATATTGTCAGACATTGTACTTGCTGTTCACTGAGTGTGGGGGCAGTCGAAGGATTGGGCGCTTATTTTGCCTTCGCCTTAAATGATCTGTGCAACGAGGCGCTCCCAAGCTTTCCTTTGTCTCCCCAACATGGCAGCTTCTATTTCCACCGAATTAACGCGCTATTATTGAACTGGACGCGTGTATAACGCGATATAGGAATCTCAGGTCCAGATCGATGGAATTATGTCAAAGGAGGTCAAAGGTCCAACCCAAACAGAGATTCATTGCTGTCGAGGCTGCCACGGCCTCTCATATCCGAACCAAAATCGCACAAGAAGTCCTACAGCAGTTATTCTGAGACTGTACCGTGGCCCTTGTGGCACGTTTCTACTGACCTTCGTTTTGGCGCCGGCCTCGAAGTAGCCTCCCACCATGACAAGAATTCGGGGCCAACAACATCCTGGCACTATGCCAGTCTACGATGCGCAAGGAAGTCCCCAGGCATGTCCGCAAATCGTCGAAGAGGTCCTCGCTGGAAAGGAGAAGATAGTCTCCCACGTCGGCGCTAGTCAATATAACGGCGGCGGAATCGCCTCTTGCGGGCTTGCCGGGCTCAACTTTGTTCGCGTAGTCCTCGAAAGGGCGAAAGGAGGATTGAGGGGGGGCGCATTGCTGGAAGACGTGTTATCGCGGAGGACAAGCGAGGTGTGTCACGACCAGCGCCGTGGTCGCCGTCGATTGATCGTGAACACAGGACATCGTCTCAATTTGCTCACGATGGAGGAGCAACGCCCATCTCGAAGTCGAGGACATATTCGCGGTCCCCCTGTTCAATAGGGCGTTGAGTCTGGTGAATTCGACGTATGGAGAGCCTTCGTTCGAGCGCTTCCGCGCGGTGCTCTCGTCAGTGACCATCTTTCTGTAGCTGTATCTTTTCTGAAGCTTTTTTTGTTCTCAGAGACCTCCAATCCATTCCAAACGACTATGCGGCAGTTCTTATAACGCGTCCGCCAGAGATTGTAACCTGCTTCAAGCTCCCCATCGACTCGCCCGCGGGCAAGCAAAATGTATTCATCATCTTCGACTCCCATCCACGAACTTCGCACCCAAATGGCGCGGGTCTCGTTATAAACACATCCCTTGACGCAACCGCGGCCCATCTCGACAATCTCCTGGCCGTCGATGGCCGTCTACTGGTCGACAGCAGTCTGCAATGGCAGACCCAGCTCCTTGCCAACTTTTCCGGACATTTCTTCGTGGCGAAAGAGAACATGGAGAGCGCAGAGGACCTTACCGAGGCCGTTTTGGACTCCAGCCTCGTCGTTCTGCGTTTACAAGCGGAGGTGGCGGATCTCAAGTTCCAGAATTCCAGTTTGACACGCGATCGCCAATCGTTGGAGACGGAGTTGGGGGAGCTGAAGGATAGATATCGGTCGAACAAGCGGAAGCTGGACGCGACCCCGCGATCGTGCGCACAATGCAGCCAAAGATCTCCTTCGTCGAGGAAATCCCTAGGGAACTCCCGCGACTCACAATCCATCAGTGGCCCATCGGCCTCTAACGCGTCCTCGTCAAAGATCATGGTCGCCTTGAACGCACTCGAGTATTTCAGCAGCCCCGCTAATATAATCCGCCGACCAAATCCCGAATCCCTAGACCATCTGGTTGCGACGCAGGTGCAGATGGGCATCGATCGCCCCAGCTATGCGCAAGCAACCCAGTCTACAGATGTCCCCCGGGACGACGACTTCCTGCTTGCCGCGCAGCTGCAGAGGGATTGGGACCAAGCGCAGCGCGACGACGCGCTGAAAGCGCATGCGAAGCAACGCGAATTCGAGGAGGAGGACGCGCGGCTGCTCGTGGAGCGTGCGGCGCTGCAAAAACTCGCGCAGCGGGTGTTCGAGTGCGGGGTCTGCTTCGACAAGCATCCAGAGGACGACGTTGCGCGCGTCGCGGATTGCGGGCACGGATTCTGTCGGGACTGTATGAAGGGCTATGTCGTCTCGAAGCTCAAGGACAAGCTCTACCCTATATTTTGCCCGATGTGTGTGACGGACGCCGCGCGCGTCGAGCCTGGAGGTGCGTTGCGCTTCCTATATCTATAGGTGTCTGGCTTACGGGATCCCAGTTGTTACGGATGACCTGGTGCAGACGCTCGGCCTCCACGACAAGCAGTATCAAATCCTCCAAGAGCTGCAGATCGCCTCGCTCTCGATTCTGCTGCACTGCCGCAAGTACGCGAACCCGCCCGCTCTCTAGTTTGAACTAATCTTCCATAGATGTAAGGAATCGGTATTCGTCGACCGTGAGGAATACGAAGCCTCGCCGATCCTCGTCTGTCCGTTCCCGAAGTGCGATCACGCGTGGTGCAAGGCGTGCCAGCAAGCCATCGTAATTGGCGGGCCGAAACACTCCTGCGATGGCTCGTCAGAGCTCGAGCACTTGATGAAGACCCGGGGATGGAAGCACTGCCCTGGTTTGTGCCTTACGCTTTGTCCGAATGCCGCTGACTTCAGTTCCAGGCTGCAAGACACCATTCCAAAAGTCCTCGGGGTGCAATCATATGACGGTGAGCTGCCGCCCATCCTACAGAGCCTCATTTAATATTTTTTCAAGTGCATGTCCCCGTCCTGCAACACCCACTTCTGCTACCTGTGCGGGAAAACGATCGTACGATCTGCGTTGCGGCGAGAGATCCAGTCAGCAGTGTCGGCGCATTATAATCGTTGCAGTCTTTTTGAAGACGTTCCCGACCAGTGACGCTGACCTGGCTTGCCAAATCCAAATGTAATTCCCGATTCCGTATGCGTGTATCGAATGTGTGTACTTTTAGCAGAACAGAGCAATGTGTATCTTTGTACTTTCACTGTACATGTATTGGTCAATATATTCTGGACCAGCGCCGCCTGCCGGGAAGTCGACATGTATCCTTGAGCTGGCAAGTAAATCCAAGGCCCAAACGACCTCCCCTTAGACTCTTTTCGGTCAGTGTTGATGGCAGTGCGGGCGCCAACCAAGGCGCTAGCGCCCAAGTCATCTCCGGAAGAACCACCATGTCGAATTCAACAAACCCCGGTGCCAATGACTTTCTCGTGCCCAATTCCGCCGCAAATCTACAGGTTTCCTCAGACCGTAAGCTCCCCTCGGAGCTGGAGAGAAAAATCTTCGAACTCGCTGCACATTCTTACCCTTATCCGAATCTCTTGAACCTCATGCGCGTTGCTTGGCGGGTCTGGACCTGGTTAATGACTCTCACTGCTCCTGTTTCCTGCCTCGCCTTCGCTATAACTCCTTCATAGGCTCGAGCCTCTGTTTATCGAGTTATCTGTCTGGATGGTGAACACAGTGCCCTAGTCGAAGGACTCCCTCGGTTCACCAACGCCGCGCTCCTGCGCCTGATCGACGGAAGACGCGAGGTGCTACTCGCGAATACCCGGCATTTAATCATCCAGGACCCTGACGACGGATCCCACCTTCGCGGCCTGAGCACCATCATGGCGGCTTGCACAGGCGTCACCCATCTCTTCCTGCATATAAACACACGGCAACTAGAGCCAGACGAACTGAAAGCGCTGAGCGACATGCCTGCTCTCCGCGTCCTCGGCATTCACGTCAGCAAGCTTTGCCGGCCCAGGGACCTCAGGTTTTCGCACCCTGTGTTCCGCAACATCACGCACCTAGAGGTGCTCGACACTGAGCATCGCAGCGTACCGTGGTGGAAGCTCGGCGAAATCCCTAATCTCACACACCTCGCTTTCAGTGAGATACAAGCGTGCCCGCGCCTTGTTGATGTATTGGGTCTACGTGCGCCGCTGCTCGACGCTCTCATATTTCTGTGCCACGAGCCGGATCATGGCGCCAGTATCATGGTGGCTAGTTTAAGGATACAGCCATGGTTCGTCACGGTGAAGCTGCCAGTGAGCTCCAACGTAGACTGGCAGCGCGGTGGGCTGACGGGCATTGATTACTGGGGGGCGGCCGACAGCCTTATCGCCAAGAGGAGAGCCGGAACTGTTCCCTGTGAGTAGTTGATATTATTTCGGCGTCTTTCGGACTCCTCACTGACCGCGTGTGCAGTAAAACAGTACACAATTTTGATGCACGAGCCGTAATGTCTCTGCCGAGCAGCAGTCGAGAAAACGGCTGGCTACTGTCTAATCCCATCTGTGCTGTTTTTTGTCTTGTTGTGTAACGCTGCCACTCCTTTTTCTTCTCGAGTCTTGCTCCAACTTTCCTTCCAATTGCCATTTCTTATAGCACGTTCTCGACTATGAGCCAGCTGGGACACACCGTAAAATCGAAGATATACATTCACGGAGCTGCCTACGTATCGGAGTTCGGACGACTGTTTTCTTCCCGATCAGTTCTGCCCAATCGGGTCAGTAGCGGTTGTTTGTTTGTGATATTCTCTGCTTTCAATATGCGACCACGATCTGGCGCGACTCCTTCGAAATTGTCCGTTCGCCCGCGCTGCCTTCGGCTGGTCCACATCGAGCCCCAACATGACTGATTCCAGCCGGACTCCGATGGGCTTGGGATGATGGTGTCATGGCCATGCGGCCCGCTCGGGGTACTACCCCATTTTCTGACTCACTGTATGTTTGATTTCAAGCTTTGTTATCCACTACCCGTCCACCCGGGTTTTAGCGGCAAGGCTCTTGTCCAACCGTTGTTGATTCGCCGACGACCGAAGAAGATATTTTCGAGTCGCTGAAGGCTTTCTAAGACCGCGTAGCAATCATTACCAACCATACCCGAGCTTTCAAATCTAGCGGAAACGACCCCGCCCGAGGCCCACTTAGGGTATAAAATGCCTGGGCCAATTCCGATTAAGAGCAATTTTAGCCCTTTTCAATTTAGATCCAATGTCGACCTCCAAGCTTTTCCAGCCGACCCTTGTGGGCGATATGAAGCTCGGTCACCGTGTCGTTTTTGGGCCGTCGACGCGTTTCCGGAGCGACAAGGATCATGTTCTTCTCCCTCATGTGGCCGAGTACTATGAACAGCGCGGTAGCACCCCCGGTACCCTCCTCATAAGCGAGGCAACGTTCATCGCTCCCCGTGCTGGAGGCTACAACAATATCCCTGGCATCTGGTCCGAGGAGCAGATTGCAGCATGGAAAAAGGTAGATTTCAATAATCCGCCTCTCTCAACAAAGCTCAGTGTCTGGACTAGGTTACTGACGCGGTCCACGCGAAAGGATCGTACATCATTCTGCAGATGTGGGCCCTTGGCCGGGCTGCGGAGGCATCGACGCTCGAGGCAGAGGGCCTCCCTTATGTGTCGGCGTCTGACGTTCCGATGAAGGGCCAGAAGGTTCCTCGACCGCTCACCGTCGAGGAAATCCGAGAGTATATCCAGCTCTACGCCACGGCGGCTTCGAACGCCGTGCACAAAGCTGGCTTCGACGGAGTCGAGATCCACGCAGCGAATGGATACCTGCTCGATCAGTTCCTGCATGAGCACACCAACCGCCGCACGGACGCATATGGAGGATCGGTTGAGAACCGCACTCGCTTTGTGCTCGAAATCGCGGAAGCCGTCGTCAATGCAGTGGGGCAGAAGAAGACGGGCCTCCGCGTCAGCCCTTGGGGCGACTTCAACGGTGGGCTTTCCGTCTCATCTACCGATGGTTGCCGTGCTAACATTGGTTGCCCCCGCAGAGATGCACTGGAAGCACCCGAAGCCAACCTATGAGCATCTCGTCACCGAACTCCGCGACCGCTATCCCGATTTTGCGTATCTGCACATCGTTGAGCCCCGCGCCGACGGCAGCGAGACTCGGGACGTGATCCCGGACGGCTACTCCAACGACTTCATTCGCGACATCTGGGGCGATCGCCCTCTCATCAGCGCCGGTGGTTATGACCGCGAGATAGCCCTCAAGACCGCCGATGAGAAAGGCGACTTGATTGCCTTCTCTCGCAAATTCATAGGCAATGTGAGTCTTGCGGCCGTTGCTCTGTCCTCGCATATTGATTTAACACTCAGCCTGACCTGCCGTACCGGCTGCTCCACGATATTCCGCTGACGGTTGCGGACCGGACGTTTTACTATCGTCCTGGGAGTGTCGATCCCAAGGGTTACACCGACTACCCGTTCGCGGCTCCAGTTGTTACGGCTAAGTAAACCTTGATTGGGATTCCTGGTTCACTTGTAGCGCTGATCTGCTTGTTTTGACACGGGTCGCTTTGTTTATCTTGCAATTCAAACTCATTGCCAGTTTTCTGATATTTATGTCGCTCGGACACTCGGTGAAATTAGGTGTGCTTCGGGGGGTCGCGACAAATAATACATTATCCGATGCGTCACCGCGTCTGCGAACTCGATTGAGGATCCTCAGCCCTGGAAAGGGATTGCCGTTCAGTTTGAGACTTTCAAACAAAAACAAATTGTTCAAGCCGCGAGCACCATGCCACTCGTCACTGAATGCATGCTATGACCTCCGCCGGACCCTTCCCTCTCGTCAAACAGTAAGCAAATAGATTGGACGGAGATGAAGTCACCCCAAATGGCATGAGTGGGATGAAACTGGCAGATGATCTAGACTACGTTTCAGTTTGAAGTGCTGAAAACAAAGCCAAAAAGACACAACTTTGCTGTTGTAATGAAATGCAGGAGTTGAATCCACGGGATGAAGGATGTACTGCATTTCTCGCGGATGCGGGGCTGAACGTCACACCCGGAACCCGGCACCCTGGTCGCACCAGCGGGAATCGAACCCACAGCCTCCCGCCGTCGGATTATGAGAATCAAACAGTGCGGGCCATTCTACCACTGAACTATGGTAACGACGAAAGGACTGAATTTTCAGTGAATATATGCCCTCCCGCCTGTTAATTGGTTACACGTCCGTTTGACTTTTTTTGACCATCTACACCAACCACACACAGTACCGTAGAGCTCATTAAGTCCCCTGCCATTCAACGCTATTCAACCCGATTCAGCCGCGATTCTGCGGATCCAAACCTAATAAGTACAATAGCCTTATGGAGCGGAGGAAGCATTTGACGCGTCAGTGGCGATGCAGCTCGGCCTTTCTTCTTCCACCACCACCTCCCGCCCTTTCACGCCACTCCCACCGAGGCACCGACATGGCTCTCGCCGCAGTGAAGCGTGCCGTCCTGGACTATGTGAATTCTTCCAAGTACGAGCCTCCACAATTCCCATCGGTCTTCCCGGAGGATTGGGATCAACTTGTTACCGACGCGACCGCCGCGCCGACTGCAGAGGACGCGCTGTCTCCCGGGGACGGCCTGCGTATCCACGGGAAGGAAGTGTTTGACTTCGTGCTATTCGTTCTTCTCTCGGAAGATCTCCTCGACAAACCGGCTGGGTTTCTCCAGGTACATAAGAGCCACGCAGCTATTCAGTCAGACGCAGTTTTACATCGGTATCCTTAGACGGCACGGCAGGCTATTTCCTCGACCGAGGTTTTGGGGGCTGTGATGGTGAAGGTCGATGAGAGGATGCTCCGGGGTGGACTTGAATCCGTTGAAGCCGGCTTTCATACTTTCGTCGGGCATGCTTGGAGATCGGTTGGCAAGAACACGGAGGCGATCATAAAATGGCTCAAGACCGTTTTCGGGACCCTTACAGAGGTCGCGACCGCCGCCTATGCGATCAAGTGCGTTTCGCCTACACCTGGCATAGGCACGACGCTGACCGAATGGACAGCTTTAAACCACCGCGCAAAACGGCCCGGAAGTCGACAAAGAAGCCGGAGACTGAGGCGGCTGAGGCTGACTTGAACTTGGAACGAGAGAAATGCAAGTCTTCCGGTGCGTTCATAACTTCTTTTATCCCGTTTTAACCTCCGTAACCAACTTTCCGTTCCAGCCGTCCGGTTCCTCGAGAATTTGCGTGACCTGCAGGCGGCGGACGAAGAAGACGACTCAGACACATCGGAGTCCGATGTTTCCCGTGGAGTCATTTTCTACTCCCCGCCCGCCGTAAGGTCTTGTTCGCTGTGTTCTTTGAGTTGTCATTCAAACAGATTTCATCCCAGATTCCGGCTTTCCGTTCCAGCAGCCTGAGCCCCCTCAATCCAGCCGTTCTACACAGGGCGCCTCCGCTACGGCTCAGACAAGCAGCTCGCCAAGGAGACGAGCTGGAGGTACGCAGCCAAGCTTATCCTCAGACGCTTCAAACGCTCAAAAATGATCCGCCGATTTTCAGCCGTTCTCAATCTGGGCTGAAATACCGAGTCTCAGCAACATCGAGGCCGAACTCGGGCTTCCTGACGCTGTGGACGAACGTCCGCAGGATGAGGTACCGTTTTGTTTCCGTTTAGAGGCATACCTCTGACGAGACTTCTTGTAAATCAGGGGCAGATGGCCGCGGTTCAAGCGTATCTCATGCCCGCTGCAGAGGTGATTTATCCATCCTTCGCCAAAATTAGCGCCGCTGACTACAATTCGGACCTTTCAGATCTCCGCACGTGTAAGAGCCTGCACTTTTTACTCATCTTACACTCTGAACTTTTTTCTGTAGTCGACGCTCCGTTCGGCCTTCGTTGACCAGCAGCTCGGTGCACAGCTGGAGCAGCACCTCGCGGCTTTGGTATGTTTTCTCACTCTCTGACGTCCAGCAAACCACTAAATCGTACTATCTGAAACAGACCATCTCTGCGGCTGGACCTAGCAGTCCCAAGAAGGACGCGATTTTCTCCGGAACTCCAGTGGTGTGTATTCGTTTGCCTTTTCCAAGAATATATCTCTGAAATGTCCGCCAGATGAACATCTCCCCAGGAAAGCTGGCAGGACCGCGCCGCCCGTTGACTCCGGCAAATCTGTGATGCCTGTATTGATGTTTCATTCCCGCCGGACCGACATTGTTGTACATAATAGACCGTCATGTAGCGCAACCCTTGTATTGTTTCTCTCCTGTATTCGTGTCTTGTAATTTTCTTACTGTATTTACTGTTACTTTATCCTTTGACTCGTTAATTACCGCCATAAATACTGTTCTCTTCATTCCCTTTTTGTATTGCATTTTTGTAGTCAACACCTCGCACTCTTCATCTCAGGACCGTATTCTGTCACCGTGAATCGAGGGCAGATGTGAAGATACGGTTTTACATCGCGTCTATGACCAGGCAATTATCCAGTGCTCGGAAAGGTGCGCGCTACTTATTTCTTCTCCATCAGTCCTGCCTAATCCGGCCACTAGCGGTCGTTTGTTCATGATGTGTGTCCTTGATCTCTTTCCCATGACGGTCCAAGTCGCGACTGGTATTCTTGTTCCGAACCCTTCAAAGTTGTCCCGTTCGCTTGCCGCTCACCCTAGTCTACTCCCTCCTGGCTCACATCGAGCCCCAACGCGACTGTGTCCAGTTGGACTTCGACGCGCTGGTGATGGTGCGGCCCGCTCCGTAAGGGGTATTTTTCTGCTCCGGGCTGGTGCGCTTACTCAGGCATGAGCTGCCGCCACCTATCAAGCTGACAGAGTTAGGCTAGATGGTCCTGGCGCGTCGAACAGCCTGGACCTAGCCGCCCAAGCAGGCAAGGCCTCGGTCATCCCACGGCTGAATTACTCCGCCCACTGAATACATAAAATGCCGGACAATGTCCATTGCTTCGTCATAACTTCAAAGCCTTTCACCTTCCAAATCCAATGGCGACATCTAAATTGTTCCAACCCATTTTTGTGGGTGACATTCAACTCGGGCATCGCGTCGTCTTCGCGCCTTCGACGCGTTTCCGGTGCGACAAGGACCATGTTCCTCTCCCTCACGTTGCCGAGTACTACGAACAGCGTGCCAGTACCCCTGGTACCTTCCTCATCACAGAATCAACGCTTATCGCTCCGCGCGCTGGGGGATACGACAATGTTCCTGGGATCTGGTCCGACGAGCAGATAGCGGCATGGAAAAAGGCATGTTTTATTATTCAGCTTGTTTCTACAAAGCTCATTATCTAGACCAGGTCACTGACAGGGTCCACGGGAAGGGATCGTACATATATCTCCAGTTGTGGGCGCTAGGCCGGGCTGCCGACTCAGCGACGCTTGAGGCGGAGAGTCTTTCCTATGTGTCAGCGTCCGACGTTCCCATGAAGGACAAGAAGGTGCCTCGACCGCTCACCATTGATGAAATCCGGGAGTATATCCAGCTCTACGCCACGGCGGCTTCGAACGCCGTGCACAAAGCTGGCTTCGATGGAGTCGAGATTCACGCAGCGAATGGATACTTGCTCGATCAATTCTTGCACGAGCACACCAATCGCCGCACGGACGCATATGGAGGATCGGTCGAGAACCGCACTCGCTTTGTGCTCGAAATCGCGGAAGCCGTCGTCAAGGCCGTCGGGCAGAAGAAGACGGGCCTGCGCGTCAGCCCCTGGAGCGACTTCAATGGTAGGCTCTTGCCTGCTTTTTCAATGGCTGCAGTTCTCATGTTTCTTGCCCTTGCAGAGATGCACTGGAATCATCCGAAGCCGACCTATACATATCTTGTTACCGAGCTCCGCGACCGCTATCCTGACTTCGCATACTTGAACATTGTCGAGCCTCGCGCAGACGGCACCGAAACTCGGGACGTGATCCCGGAGGGCTACTCGAACGACTTCATTCGCGATATCTGGGGTGATCGTCCTCTAATCAGCGCCGGGGGTTATACACGGGAGACAGCCCTCAAGACCGCTGAGGAGAAAGGCGACTTGATTGCCTTCTCTCGAAAATTCATCGGCAACGTGAGTCTTCACCCCATCTCTCTCTCCTCGTATGCTCACTTCAGAACCCAGCCTGACCTGCCGTACCGACTGCTCCACAATCTGCCTCTTACGGTTCCCATCCGTGCGTTTTACTATCGCCCTGGGAGCGTCGATCCTAAGGGTTACACCGACTATCCGTTCGCGACTCCGCTTGCGGCAGCCAGGTAGAACTTGTTCATAAAGAGAAGAAAAAAGAATTCTTTCACTCCAAATACGCAGTGGTCTTCAAATGCGATTCAGTATGTGTATTAAATTGGTGTATTTGTAGCAAAACAGAGTGATGCGGATATGTTTGCGAATACATAACAAGATGGTATCATGAATCCCGAATGAAGAAAAAACACGTCCATTACATCATGAGTTTCCCTGCAGCGTCAAACTCGAGGAGTAGGATGGCAGGTCCAGCGAGGGTGTCGCCATCGTTTACCGCGGTACCGTTGGTGGTGACGACAGCATAGACCTGCCCGCGAAGATCTTCGGGGATGACGACCTTATTGTCGGAGGTGAGAGGCGCGTACTCAACCGACAGGCCGGTGTAGAACGCGACGAAGAGCGGGGTGCCGGCGGCGACAGGTGTAGCTGGCGTAAACTCAAGAGAAATATTTTTGCCGGGGGAGTAGCGCGTCGTGGTGACCTTGAGGGTGGGGAAGGCCATTACGGGGAGTGTGGGGTTGGTGGAGGGGCAGTTCGTGATGAAGGCTGCGGCGATGGTGTACACCTGATTCAGACCAAGGGGAACCTTGAAAGAGCCGTCAGAATGGGAAATGCAAAGGAAGGGAAGAAAGACGCATACATCGAGGGCCCCGCTCCAGCCGGCGTATTTGTTCACGGCCGAGGCGACCCAGCTTGCGTGCCGAGCCTCGGTGGAGAGGACGCTCGCGGCGGCCGTCAAGTACGTTTTGTCGGTGATATACTGGGCTGCTCCAATATAAGCAGACACGCCGACGCCCTCGATAGCCTGGCTCAAAGCCGCGAATGATTTGGGATCGGTGTACGGGCTGGGGCGAATTATTAGCTCAACTCCGACTCGAAGGAGTAAAATGTGGCGTACAAGCTGTAGTTGCAAGGCTGCGTGGCCTTGTCGCCCAAGGCGTTGCTCAGGAAAGCTACATGCGCCGCCTCGTGCGCGGCAACCTGAGCGAATCGGCCGCGAGCCCAGCTGGGCAATCCCGCCTTGGTGAAATCGCGCTGGCTGAATTTCTTAAGGGCGCCGGAGTAGAAGGCGTTCTCGAGGTGCTCGAGCGTGAGCGCGAAGTTGAGGACGGTCGCGTCTGTGGAATGAAAATTTTAGGATGGGTGAAAAAGGTGACAAGCTAGAAAATAATGACCATCGATCGCGGCAGCGCGTTTTGCTTGAGGAGCGGCGGCGGCTCCAAGGGCAAGAGAAACAGTCGTGGCAATCGTGAACTTCATAACGTGGAGTGGAGTGGAGGTGAGAGGGTGAAAAACAATAGAACGACGTCGACTGTTGAAATGAACCGGTGTCGGGTCGCTCCTTTATACGACTTCAGGCGGGCACCTCGGTCACACTAGACCGAATTAGAATGGATTCCTCATCCGATTTGCCGCTTGTCAGACGAGCAGTTTTGTCAGGAGGTTGAACTCCAAATCGGGCATCTCGGGCAGCGATCGTTCCGCCACTCTTCGGAAGCCTAGTTTTTTATGCAGACGCACTGTTGCACCGCCGATAGATGGGTCGAAGGATGGACTGAAAAATCCAGGACAGTTTGAGAGAACAGGGGAACAAAATAATGCGCTTGACTGTTCAGGAGTGCGACCAAAATGTGGAGCATCCGAGATGGTACGACTTTTGTTTATTGCAAGCCCATTGCCGAATAGTAGGAAGCCGAGCAATTAAGCATGATGCCACGCATCAACTAGACGAAACATATTTGCTTCGGGAAGTTGTAGAGGAACGTTGGTGGAGTAGCCCAGGAACCAGAATGAGCATCAACTTCCTTAGCTGGACGAAACATGGAGAAAATGCCGTCGACCGAACACGAGGACAATCGAACTCCTGTTCTCCTCGGGCACGTCGGCCCACGGGATAATTGACGCGTTTGCAGTGCTTTCTTGAACCAGACTTCGGTTCAAGGTGACGGAAGGGATGTCAGACATGATGTATGACGCGCATGTGCCGGTCCGCTTGGGGCGTTTGGAGGTAAGACACCCCTGACCTTCTGATCGTAAGTTCACTAGCACAATATTTATTATTGCTCTCACCCGCGGCTTTCGAAAAGATTTCGTTCGGCCTTCGTGGTCAAACTTGGACCTAGGCGCGATTCGACCGTTAACTGTCTCAAGGGGTTTGCGATCATCATTTCCCGCACCGTTTCTCTCAGGTGAGTGCCCAGCAGCCGTCCATGGACGACAGACCTGTATTTTCAGTCCAACGAGAGCACTTGCATACCCAGAGAGCTGATTTGAACGCAAGAAGGACACACCGACGACCGACTGGCTCGGCGCTCCTCTCGAAAGGCCAGAGCAACATTGTCTCCGATGTTGATGCTTTTTTCGTTCCCCGCTCGATTTAATAACACTACTGAGTCGGAGTCGATTGCGCAAGGGCAATCCCACGTCGTGAAGTTTCGTATACTGTGCATCGGCCTCTTCTTGACTCCCGAAGGTAAGCCCCTCAATGGACGGGCAGGAGGAGATCTCCTCGATGAGTTGCCCGTACGGAAACTTGAGGCCATTGGTATGAGTGCCAACTATGTTGATATAAGTTCAGCAACATGAAGCCCAGAACACCAAGGCCGATTCGGACTCGTTGGTTATTGCACTCTGATTTCACAGCAGGCAGTTTCAGAGGGGCTTGCCATTCTGTATTGAGGAGATAATGCCAAAAGTGTTCGCCAATTTCGTGGTCGAGCTCGAGGCTGAGACGAGCGAGGTCAGAGGCTCGAGAATGTGGTGGTTGTTGAGAAGAAGCCTCCAGACTGCACAGCATTCCGGCCCGGTCGGGCGCGTTCAATCATTCTCTTGTCGCTGGAATTTCTCAACGCACTGGCAACGCGGGACAACATAACAAGTGGAGGTTATCTTGGCTGACTCAAGCCCTCCGGTTCTGCGCGGACTGGCCGCGTTTCAAATTCTGTGACTTTTCGCAATGCAGAATGCGGAATTCCGGCCACGGGTAAGCGCAGTGGCTGATTTTCGAACAAACCGAGGTCACAGACTCGGAGACTCTTTCGCGGATTTCCTCTCCAATCCTCCAATACTTCTTGCTTTGCTTTTTGCTCTGAGCAAGTCTGCCTCTTTGCAGTTTCTCTTCAATGGCTTGGAGCAGGACTGGAACTCCGATTTCAATCCAGGAACTCCGTTTCTTAACGGCCCACCGTCTGCGATCGACATGCCAAGATAGGACAGCTGAAGTCAGTGACTTATGAGTTCTGACCCAGTCCGAACCGGCGTTGGAGTTGAAGCCTGCCGGGGACGCGCAAGTGGACGGCAACGATCCTGTTAAAAGACACACAGGATTTCTGCGTAAGTCGTAGAAATGGCAATGGTCCCTTTCTTCACACAATGTCCTCTGCTGCCAATTCTCAAACGATGGAATACGGTTTGTTTCGACTCTGCACTGGCTTCATGCTACTAACATCACTTCTACATAGTTCGACTGGGCCAGTCAGGCCTCAAAATTTCAAAGATAATCCTCGGATGCTCCTATACATCAGCGCACTGCGAAAATTTTCAGTGTAGGATCTGAGGAAAGCGAACTGGCTGAACAATCTGTCGGCGAAGGACGAGGATGAGTCGTGCTCACCTTCGAAGATCCGTTTTTCTGCGCATCATTCGAGGCGTCTCAAAGTTCCAACCGTGGAACCTGGTATGCCACTGGGTTGTATTTTCCGCTTTCAGTAATACAAGGGCTGAGTCCCTAAGTACCTCTGGAGCGTCGCCTCAAACTGGGGGCACGTATGCAGCACTTTTCAAGTTGTTCATTTCGGCACTGTCTGAGTTCCCATACTTTCGCCGTCTTGAGTGCAAAGAGGCACGTCTGAGAATCTTAAGAACAGCAAACTCAGTGTCTCATTTCTTTCCCGGCGCCTTCGAGGGCAATTTTCGATGCTATCTCACTGTGTCGCCGAGTTCTGTGCACGATGAGGCGATCCGCCCAAATACGTAATTTTCTCACGGTTCAAAACTTGGTTCAAACACTAATCGGTTCACAGGAACCCATCCGGCACGCTATGATACAACTTCAGCTCAAGATAAATCTTGGTCTGCTCAGGCAACGGTGGCTTGACTCAGCCAAGAGGATCACGGGTTTGCATTATCAACCCATTACCAAGCCGATGGTGATATGTCGAGATCGCGAAGTCGCGTCGAGGGATTCTCAGATATGCCTCGGGGACCATTACTGATATGCCCGAACTATGTGAGCTCCGCCATAAAGTCAGAAGTCTCGCGGCCCGTTCGGCGGCACCACTCCACCCTACCCTTGAGCGCAGGTAGGTCTCCTTTTTATCGAGACGTATGGGGCAAGTGATCAACAAACATTTCGCCACAGAAATGTCCGGCGAGTCTGAAACCCCAAAGATAATCCTTCATTGGCTTGAAAAATCACGCTCGCAACGTATTGTATGGCTCCTCGAGGAACTGAACCTACCCTACGAAATCGAAATTTACAAACGGGATCCCAAAACGCACCTCGCTACCGCGGAGTTGAAAGAAGCTCATCCCCTGGGCAAGTCTCCCGTACTCACAGTAGGGGACCACGCTCTCGCAGAGTCGGGCTTGATTGTGGAGTACCTGAGCGATCACTTTGGTCCGACTTTGATCCCAACCAAGTGGAAGGCTGGGTGCGAAGGGAGAGTCGGCGGCGAGACTGAAGCATACCTGCGCCATCGGTTTTTCATGCACTACTGCGAGGGCTCTCTGATGGCGGTCCTACTTGTGTCCCTGGTTTCCCATAGTTCGTCCATCCCTTTTGATCATAGTAAACTTTTCATCGACGCCCGCGCTTCACAGAAATCAAAACCGCGCGGGTTCCATTCTTCCTCCGCCCCATCATGTCCTTCATCTCCATGAAAATCAACCACTCATACATCGACCCAGATCTCATCACTCACTTTGAATTCGTCGAGCAGCAGCTTGCCTCGGCTCCCGACGGCGGCCCGTATCTGTGCGGAGCCAAGTTTACCGGCGCAGATATTATGATGAGTTTCCCCGTTATGTTGGTGATGAGCGAGATGTGGGATCGGGGCCCGGAAAACTTGAACAAGACGTCATTTCCGAGATTGTTTGCGTATTCAGAGGCACTGAAGCAGGGCGAGGGTTACAAGAGAGCCGTAGAGAAGATTGTTGCTCTTGAGGGAGAGTATTCGCTAGTCTAGGCTGAACAAACGCTTCAACAAATGTGATCTGTAGCTCGTACCTCGGGTTTGTTGAAGACTTCATGCACTCGGCGGGATTAATGATTCATTTGCGACGCCAGAGGGATGGTTGCTCAGTACCAATTGAATTTGAAGGAGAGAAGATGAAACAAAATATGCTCACAAACAAGAGTGCACGCAATGAGAAGAATTCTGGAAGAATGAAGCAAAACGCACTAAAAGAAAAGACATAACATCTGGGACTCGAACCAACGTCTGATCGTATGTTGACACGATCATTAGGGTCGTTCACAGTTCACTTTTTTCCGCCCTTTTTCGTTCCCTTTTTTCTCCCTTTTTTGTATTCCTTCGGTTTTCTCCCGGATTTTTTCCCCCTTTTCAATTATGTGATGTAAAAAGGGTATAAAAGTGAAAACACCATGTTCCTAGGTGTGGAATTGGCCAAATATCCGAGCGGAAAAGGGGCAGGAAAAAGTGAACTGTGAAACCCCCCGACCACATTCCCTTTTTCCTGCCCTTTTTGCCTCCTTTTTGCTTCTCTTTTTGAACGATCGGTGCGCAGTATGTGTCCGGAGTCTACTAGAGCCCTACATAACCCTCTGAGTGAGTCTTGGACTCATCACAACTTGAACCAACCTTCAACACCCCATATTTCTCAAGTTCATGGAAACAGCAAAAAGGGAATGAAAAAGGGAACCAAAAAGGGCAGGAAAAAGGGAACTGTGAACGACCCTATTGTGTGATGCTAGGCCAACGACTTCTCCGCGTGGCACGATTCTGCGAGGCTCTCTGAGGAAATGCTGCGTGGAAAGGGACTCCGACTCCCAAGCTTGTCCAGAAATGGAACGAGCAGAAGCTGGAACAAACCCATGGGCGGCGGAGGCAAGAGCTCGTGCGAGTCCCGGTACAAGCAAATAACGCGACATCTTTGCTTCTTCTCAGTCCTCATGGGGAGGACAACGGGCTCGATGGCTTACGAGCTCCTTCGTGTGTGACCGTTTCTTTGCTGTATGCCGACTTTTCTCCTCTTCCTCGCAGTGTCCGCCCGGCGGGACCGCTCGCATCTGTGCCTGGACTCTGCCTTGGGCCCCGAGCGTTG
This sequence comes from Mycena polygramma, assembly GCA_029449255.1. NCBI lineage: Eukaryota > Fungi > Basidiomycota > Agaricomycetes > Agaricales > Mycenaceae > Mycena > Mycena polygramma. Next base: position 172,295 of record JARKID010000094.1, on the reverse strand, counting down.
GTACCAGTGCTATCTTTCATGACAGCTGTACTGTGCTCGGCGGTTGTCTTTCACTGCAGGGGACAACACTAGACATCGTCGACTTCGGCGTGGCTGTTTTTTTTTACCGAGCCCTTGGTGAATGGGTCGAGGCAGCGGTGGGGCTCAATCTCCGCGGCGGCGCCTTGGCTTGATCGGCCATGGGCTTCGCCCCGACGAGCTCGCTGACAGTGTCCTGCCTCCGCTGCACGCGTTGCTGCTCATTCCCCGTCCCAACAAGTGATTGTGCTTCTTGCGCGCTGTGTCATCTAAATTTCTGGCATATCCTTCAAACCCGTAGTTTGGGCAGGCGCAGCACGGGCGGCTGCGTCTTGCCATCATCCGAATGCGCGGCCTTGCCGAAGCTGCCCTCAGCTTTCGTCTGAGCTCTTCCGTGCGGTGACTATTCGGTCACCGATGGTACCGCTTGATACTGCTTCTTCACCGCCGTATCTGAAGCTGTAGTGTCTTGCCACAGATGCGATGATCTCAAAAGACGCCCTTGAACGCGACTGTTTCCAGATTCATTTTCTTCCTCTTTTATTATTTTCTCGCCATGCTCGCCCCTGCTTTTGTTTGGGCTTCTTTTCTTTCGCTGGCCGTTGCTTATCCTTCTCTGCATCCCCGTGTCATGAAGCAAAGTCGTAGAGCCGCGCCGCAAGGTTTTTCCAGTCTCGGTGCTGCCCCGGCGACGCAATCGATGAAACTTCGCTTTGCCCTTGCATCCAACGACATTCCAGGACTGGAAAAGGCTCTCCTGGACGTTTCGACACCGTCAAGCCTCAATTACGGTAAACATCTCACCAAGGACGAGGTTCGTTGTCTTCTCGATGTTCTCGGTGTCCTCCCGTTCTTATATTCCGCCACAGGTAAACGCCTATGCGGCGCCTTCCAACGAGAGTCTCGCAGCCGTGCAAGCGTGGTTATCGTCCAACAACGTAACCGTGGACCCCGTTGCGGAAGGTGCTGCTGGTGACTGGCTCACCGCCACGGTTCCTGTTTCGAAGGCAAACGACTTGCTGGGAGCGAGTTACGAGACCTTCCAGCACATTGCCTCCGGCAAAGCATACGCGCGGACCTTAGCGTACTCGCTGCCTGCCAGCGTTGCCGCCCATATCGACGACGTTCACCCCTCAACGACGTTCAACAACCCCGTTTCCGTCAAGTCGGTGTTGTCTGTACCACAGCTGAATCTTAAACAAGGTCGTGGCGGCGGCGGTGGCGGTGGTGCTGGCGATAATACGACCACGGCAGCGTCGTGCGATACCGCAGTTATGCCAGGTGAGCATTCTCCAGTAGCTATCCTTCGTTGTGCTTATCCTCTTATCAGCTAATAATACCGTCCACGCATCATGCGCAAATGGTATCACACCCAGTAAGCATTTTCTACTAGGTGTGCAGTTATCTTTCGCCATGCTGATCCAGTGATCCTCTTTATCAGCATGCTTGCAGAACCTCTACGGCATTCCTACCACCGCTGCGACCCAGCAGTCTAACAGCATTGCTGTTGCAGGCCAGTTCCATGCTTCAAGCGGTGGTATCGATGCATGCTGAGATTTCGCGTAGGATTCAACGAACAATTCGCTCAAAAGGCGGACCTTAAGTCGTTCCTCACTACCTTCCGCAAAGACATGTCCTCGACGACTACTTTTTCCATTCAAACTCTCGACGGTGGCCAGGACCTTCAAGGTGCTGCGCACGCTGGACTTGAAGCTGTGTGTACCCATTAATCTTCACTGAGCACCTCTGATTTTCTTTGCCTCAGAATGTTAGTATATGCTGTTCTGGTATCTCCTTGAATTCTGACGGTCGCGTACTTCAAGCTTGACATTCAATACACCGTGGGTGTGGCGACCGGTGTGCCGGTGAAGTTCGTCAGTGTCGGAGAGAATTTCCAGGACGGCGAGCTCGGCGGCTACCTCGACATCGTCAACTTCCTCTCCGCCGAAGACACCATCCCTGAAGTGATGACCACGTCGTACGGTGAAAACGAAGCCGACCTGTCGCCGGCTCTCGCTACGTTAGTCGCTGTTTCATTGTCGCTTGTTCTCTTTCGCTGACCAGTGGCGATGCTTAGCAAACTGTGCAACGCGTACATGGCGATGGGAGCTCGCGGCACGTCTATTCTGTTTGCGTCCGGAGACGGAGGTGTTGAAGGTGGCCACGGGCAACAATGCACGACTTTCCAGGTCGCTTTCCCCGCCGGCTGCCCTTAGTGAGTGGCCTCCGTTTCCTGAGGCATGCAGCATGAACTTATTGACCTTTCGCAGCATAACAACTGTTGGATCTGTTGGTGGAACCAACCCGGAGACGGCTTCCGCCTTTTCCAGCGGTGGATTCTCCAATGTCTTCGCAGGTCATTTGCATTTCATTCGATTTCACTTCTCGTGTACTCAGTGCGCATGCTTCTCAGCTCCCGACTACCAGAAGGCTGCTGTCGCGACCTACCTCACCGCTCTTGGCTCTACTTACAAAGGCCGCTTCAACACAAGTGGACGCAGCTACCCCGATGTTTCTGCTCAGGCGTGTATTTTGTCTTCCAATTCTCCCTTCCCGTCTCACGACGATGCAGGGCGAAAACGTCCAAATCATTAAGGCCGGAAAGCACGCAGGAGCCGACGGCACTTCGTGCTCGTCTCCCATCTTTGCCAGCATCATTGGTCTACTCAACGACCAGTTAATCGCAGGCGGTAAATCACCTCTAGGTATGTCCATCTTACTATCCTTGATCCGTTTTTTTTTGTGCAAACCTCCCGAATAGGTTTCCTCAACCCGTGGCTCTATGCAAACGCCGAAGCTTTTAACGACATAACTACTGGCTCCAACTCGGGTGATCTTCAAAACAGCCCTACCCCTGGTTGCGGAACCAAAGGATTCCCGGCTAAGGCCGGCTGGGATCCTGTTACCGTATGTTTTCCCTCATCTTCGTGATGGTGTTGTCGACCGACATTGACACCTTACTTCAGGGATTGGGAACACCAAACTTTGCTGCACTGAAGACTGCCGCAGGGCTTTGAAGTGTCTACTATAGACGCAACGAAGACGCCGGGGTAACGAGCAGAGCAGAATGGTGTATTTTATGTAAATTATTTATTGATCGCCTGAATAAATCGGACGACCGTTTGCGTCTCACGAATGCTCAACCTGGCACTCAGAACTGGGGCGCGCGTCCACAAGTCTCAAGAGACTGACTCGGGCCGGGAAACGCCGAGTGGAATGATTGGCGAGGAGCTGCTGTGTCACGCAGGCCAGGCTCTCCAACGCCGCTTAAGTTCGCCCGTTCCGACAATTCGAAGTGTTGTCTTCTCACAGTGAGAGAATTCAGTCTGATTCAGAACCCCAGGATGCGGCCAGATTCGCAAGCCCAATCCTCGGAGCTTGGAGGTTTCGTACTGCCAAATTTAACAGACTTCACAGCCCGTCTGCAGCACGTCAGTGGACTGCTGTAAAGCTAGGAGCTTTTTGGGCAAGATGCAGTAGCTTCTTGGATGGGCGTCTTGATATTACGCCCTAGCCCTGGACCAGGACCCTGCAGAACGACCCCAAAAACAAGCGCTGGGCAGAATATAGTGATTACACGCCTTGTACGCGTCGACGGACGCGTCGATTTGCGTTTGTCACGTCAATCTTGGAGGTAGAACCAAGAACCTCCTTGTCCGATCGATAACCCCCGCAGCGAAGCCTCATGGCACTGCTAGGCGCTGAATCACCGGTCTGAGCCTTATACTGGGTCAAGCGCGGTTCACTCTTCTCCAGCACCTCCATCTGCCCCCTGCTACAATGACTTACTGCCCCCCTGGAGCTTTCCCTGGCGCCTGGCCCGATCCGTACCTCGAAGACGACGATGCAGGCAAGATTCTCATCTGCGTGTTCGCTTTCTTTGTCTCACAGGGAGAATATAGCCACCGACAAGACAACGAGCAAAACCGAATCACCTCCACCTTTAGATCCGGTGCCTGGTAAGCGTATCTGCTGCGTACTTCCCGACGTTACTGAACTGTCCTCCTAGACAACGCGGGCTCAGAGCCGGACAGCCACACCAGCGCAGCCAGCGATTCAACGCCGCCGGGCGCTGCCGCAACAAAAGACTCCCCAAGTACACCCGACTCCCAAGCTCAATCCAAGGGGAAGTCCGCTATTCTTCCTGACCCTGAGGCTATGGACGTCGATGTTCGTGTAATCCCCCTTCACTGTTGTCCTCCTTTAAAGTTGATACCCTATTTCAGCCTTCGCCTACTCCGATTCCCAAGCCCGCTGTGAAGCCTGAAGCAGACCTCGACCTCCTTCATTCGATCAAGGGAATGTTCCGTGTCCTGGATTTGATCACTGAATCCGCAAGGTATGCATCTATCTTTACTGGATGCTACCTCCATTGACCCGTTCTTGGCTGGTGTAGCGGCGGATCAGGTGAGTCTCCATGTTTTGGTTTTCGTGTCTCGCTGATGAGCGCTGCAGTCGACAAGATCCTCATCGATCAACAATCCCTTGCAAAACTTATCAACGTACTCTCTCCTGGAGCCTATGCCTCGCTCACGAAGGCGAGTTCACTCCGTTCTTGCTCGGGTACTTTACTTACACTGATATGCAAGGTCGATTTCAACGCTCTGGACAAGCTTATGATCAAGCCACTCGGATTGTATGGAAGTAAAACCGAGATCATTTCGTTCTTATCTTCTCGAGGCGTTATCAGTCATGAGACGTGAGTTGCTTTTTTGCGGCAATCTTTCTGAGATTCAACTCGTCGCAGCGCTCAAGCTCTATATCATTCCTTGGATAACAAGTCCACCCCAGACCTGCGCTCCGGTCTCTATGTCTTGCGCGCCCCCAACGCGGATGCTAAGGCCGAGCAGATTTTCGTTGTCTACTGGCCCGAGCCTACCACCTGGAATGACAACGCCGTCTCCTCCGTTCGCCGCAACCGTGTCACGTTCATGAGGTACTTCAATCGACCTTACGCTTCTACACAATTGAACCCCTCTTTCAACTCAGATATCTTACGAAGATCGCGGACCAGGTCGCCTGTCTGATTTCTCCCGAACACGCGCGCGCAATTGTATGGAACGACGAGGCGGAGGACTTGCCCATGGAAATTGACGAGGGAGTCGAGCGCCTCTTCACATTTGAGGTTGCCAAGACCAACGAACAGGACGAGGATGTCTCGGTGCGCCCCGGGTTCACGGTGAGATAAAGCGATAATTCCTCCATCGCGAATAAAATTGAACTACGCCTAGATGAACACTCCTATTCTTTCTGTGGAACAGCTTCACGTTGAATGCATGCTTGACCCGTCAGAGCTGCAGCCCACCTTGATTCACGGCGAAACCGCGCAAGCTATTCTAACGAAGCGTTTCGTTCCGTCTACCTCCATCAACCGTGTCATTCGTGGAGAGACCCACTACCCAGTGCAGTTGCGAACTCTGATGTATTTTTATTTCTTTCATATCAATTCTCTGTTGTACTTGTTGCTGATTTTGTTTTGCAGTGGAAACGGCTCCATTCGATTGAGCGAGTCGTTAAACGATGAGGGGATTGACATCCTGAGTGAGCATGGGCTCAGCTCCCGCTTTCCTGTCCCGTTCGAAGCCTGGAAATTGCGGAACCGAGAGGCTCAAGAGTCGATTGAGGCCGCTGGCAAGAAAGAGCAGCAAGAGATAGACCAGAGAATAAACGGCGACTCTCCGCAATGGAAGCCCATGCTCCGCGAGGCCATCATCGATCAGTTGTTGAATCTGTTCCCGTTCGTCGTTATTCCGCATATTTGTCAAGCGTACATTGACACCCCTTTTTCTGCAGCACCGTCCAGCGAACAGTACTTTCTTCTTCTTCTGGCGAGGACCTTGAATTACTGCGCGGTGCGTATTCGTGTGTGTGGAAATGATCTCAATGAAACTGAACGCTCCGCAGCTCAATATGCAAGCTTCGTCTCGGACTACCCCAGACTCAAAGACGAACTCGGAAAACTTATCTCCGGGAATCGGCCTGACCCTCTCCGACTGCCTGCCCAGTTCAAAACTTTGAGAGAACAGATCCTTTGCGTCGAGTTCATTCTCAAAGAGAAGCCCGATCTAGAAGCTCCTGATCGCGAGGACTTTATCCGTCATATATCGGCGCACGGGATGGATGACCTCGCATCAGTTTTCAAGAGCAAGGACTCGGCAGAAGGAAAGGGCATCCTTTCCAAGCTGGCTTCTTTGTGGACGGATGGACACTCCAATGTGGAGCAAAAGATCCGACGACATGTCCGTGAGCAGCTCGCGAAAATCCCAGACGGCCAGTTTCTCGCCGACCTCGAGGACGTGTTGGCGGACGAGCCTCTGCTACAAGACATGATTACGCGAGCTGTCGAGGTCGCGAACGAGAGTCTCCAGAACACAGTTGAGAAACTGCTCGAGCGTTTTGTTGGAAGAGCTGTGATTCTGCAGCAAGACACTTTGAAGGCACAAGTTCAACGCAAGACCGCGGGGAGGCTGGAAGATGCTCGCAAAACTTCCCGTCTTCAGCTGATCGAGGAATACGGGCGTGAAATCCAAGATAGTCCGTGAGTTTAGTACCAACTCCCATGTGGTACTCGTACTTACCTTTTCTGATCTCATAGGCGAACTCTGACAATCGAAAGAATAGAGCGTAACAGAGTCGGTAAGTATATGTGAACTGGGGTCGTTGGCCTGCAAAATGCAACTGTGCCGACTCTCATTTGTAGGCTCATTCAAGATCGACGGCACCGACAAATCCCGGGAAGATCCCATGGTCGAATGCAAGCTGCATCAGCTGCACCTGACAACGGACGACCGTCATTCACTGCAATCGGACCCGACATTTGTGCCCTCGCCGCATCTTCAAGCGAGTTCAGTTCAAATTTTCAATCTCCCACTTGGACACCGAATCTTGCATGCCCAATTACTAGACAGCGGGAAGCTTCTGTTAATAACCGAAGATCCTCGTATAATCTCTATCTTCCTGGAGAGTCCGTCAGCTCTTTACCACGCTATCTCACGAGGTCGAACCAGCGCGAAACGAACCGTCCATCGCGATAAAATTGGGAACGATGTTCTTGTATCCTACGACGAGCAGAAGCGAATGTTGTCTCTTTGTGCGGCATCCAAGGTCTGTACTTGCTGTTATTCCATTTTTTTCGGTGTCCCATCTTCGATCTTATACAGCTCTCACTGCACATCTTCGTATTTGACGAAACCTTCAGCTCTCTCCAAGCGTGGGGAAGCGTTCTCGATCTTAAACCGTGGTATCCCGCAGGAACTTTCGTTGTAAAGTCGTGTTTCATTTCTGGGTGTGAAGAGATTCTCTTCATTGACACGAGCGCACAAGCAAGAATATTTTCCCTGATAACTCAACAATTCAGGCACGTCTGCCATTCATCCACATTATTCAAATGTTAACACCAATGCAGGCCCGCGTCATTATCTCTGGAACAAATCCCAGATGGCATTGCGTCCTCGCCCGATGGTGCATGCCTTCTTCTTTCTTTTCGGGATGGCGACCAGCAGTTATCCTACCATGCTTACCATTGGGCCACATTTGGCTCATCCCCCGGTATCGAACTCGGGTTCCTTGACCTTCCCGATTCCCCGGCTTTCTTGACTTCTTTAGTCAACCGGAGAAATACCCATCTTGTCGGAATAGATGTCGACGCTCACGTCTGCCAATCTGTGGTTCTCGACATCACGAAGAAAATCACGGAATTCATGTTCAAAGAAACGGGTTTTAATAAGAGCTCCTCGACATCGAAAACAGTCGCCACTTCTCACAACTCACTTATTGACTGTTTCACCGACGTTTGGACACGATTTCCGGTTGTCGCTGCTGTTCAACGCACCACCGTCTCCTCGATCGACAGAAACGCAAGGAAGCTCGTTTTCGTCACTGATCGAGATCATGACAGATTTGCGTCCCACTTCTCCGAGCTGATTTCTATGTTCGAGCAAAGGACGAGGAAACCCACCGGTGATACCCTCAAAGGGATTCAGGTATTGGTGCTTGCCTCAAATACTTCCTTCCTCTCGGGACCGTCGCTCGATGATCACTGGGGTCTCTCTGCATTTTGCGCCGGAGAATGGCTGGTGGACCTCTTGTGCTTGATCCCCATCCAGATTGCGGTGACCCGAGAGAATCGGTTTCTGCCGTTGAAGGACGGCAAAGTCTCCGCAGATCTAGAGCGCTCTCTATTAGGAGCAGAAGTTGGCCAAATCGTTGACGCGTTGTCCCTGGGGTGGTATGAGAGTGTATTCCAGTCTTACATGACTTCCAAGGTCACTCTCATTTTTTTGTGGCCCTTCAGGCTGTGTTCATTTCTTCCACAGCCCGTCAAAGTGGTCTCCTCTATGGGTAATGCTTGGACTCTTTGGCTTCTTTTCATACTCTCACACATCCCAAACAGGTGAACAGTCAGTCGGTAAATCGTTTTCGCTCAATCATTTGGCAGACACATCTTGTAAGTTCATTTCTCGTTGATCATCGACCATTACCTAACTATCTATAGTTGCCGGAAGCGCCATGAGAACCACAGGTCCGTGCCTCGCTTTCGGGCCAGTCTTTTCAGCTCTTGATCATATTGTTTCAGAGGGAGTCTGGATGTCTGTGACGCCCACGGAAGATACCCTTATCGTTGCTCTGGATTTTGAAGGTCTTTCGATGCGAGTTTCGTGGTGTTTTCTTACGCTAATGCAACCACAGGTGTTCATAGCATTGAACGATCGGCCCAAGAAGACACGTTGCTTGTTTTGTTCAATACGGCTATATCAAACCTTGTCCTGTTTCGCAACAACTTCGCTATGAATCGATCCCTGTCGGGCCTTTTCCAGTCGTTCCAATCTTCGTCCACGGTCCTCGATCCCACTGCCAACCCAATGTTGTTTAAATCCACTTTGACTATAATCATCAAGGTGCTCGTTTCGAGAATCATATTTCGTTGTGGAATTGAACCCGCATTTCACAGGATGTCGTCGAATCCGACAAGACCGAGATCGTTCGGGAGTATGTCAACAACACAATCCGATGCGGAGCTTGCTGATACGAGTTTCCTAGGTTTTCAACTAAATTCCAAGTCGGTAAACTATTCTGTATCAGTCCAAGCTAATCCGCTTTTAGAAAATTGTCGAAGATGAACAGGATGCGAACTTTATTTCACGACTCCACGCGGGGCGAATCAATATTGTTCCTTGGCCCGTCATCGAGTCGCGGCAGTTCTACCAACTGTTTCCTGCCATGAAGCGTCTGCTGGATAAACAAGAGGTTACCCACAAAACCGCGGGCGAGTTTCTGCACACTGTTAAGATACTTATGGCCAAGTTGAAGGTTCTTGAACTCCTTATACTTTTTTCGAAACCTCGCTCAACTTCTTCGAAATAGGCCAATGATTGGGGCTCGCTGTCGCGTAAGTTGAATTTTATCCATCTTTTTCAGCATGTTGCATACTCAATCATGGTTTCAGAAACTCTTGTCGCTCACCGAGCCCAGAAGCTACTCGGAGGATTGACCAATGCACTGGCGTTTAGTTTCTTTGAGGTGGAGCCGGAGAATGAACCGCTAAAGGTCTGGAATAGTCTCCCTTCTACCTTCAACCTGAAACTCAATTCTTGCCAGAATCTCGACACTGACAAGCTCATCGATAAGCCGGACACACCCGCTCGATTCTTCCTTTCAAACACGGAAGCTCCGACCGCCGAAAGAGAAACAATGCTTATTGCCTTGCAGAACTCTTGGGAGCATTTTGCAAAACGACCGCATAGTACCACGGATGCGGAATGGATCCGAGAACTTGCGACATACCTCGAGGGTTTAGCTGAATTACGAATCCAGCATGCGCATGCCTGGATATCGTCGAACTTGTCCAGATTCACACAAAACAATCCTTCTATAGAGATGTTGCGCAGAGTTTTCGAAACCACCATCGTCGATCTTCGAGCGAACATCGAGCTTTGTGGGACTCAGTGCGCCACTTGCCAACTCAAGTGTTTGCTTAGCCGGCGCCATGACTCGGGTACACCACACGATTGCCGAACGTCGCATCAATGTCCCCACTCTTGCAATTTCGGAGAGGAACATCCGGGTGCTCTAAAGATGTGTGGGCTCCCGTACGTTTTGACTACGCCTCCAAATTAGTTCGGTGCTCATGCATTTACAGAGGCGGTCACGCCGGACGACACATGTATGCCAATTATCTTGCCAGTTTGCTATTCTCACCTGCTCGATAGCTGCGCCGTCGAGATCCATCTTTGTGGTGAGCCATGTCAGCTCAAAGACAAGCAAGGATGTTTGGGAGGTTGTATGAAGGTTCCCCCGCTCTCTCTCACTCGGGCAATTTTCAATTCTCATGTCTTCGGATAGATTAATGGCCATACAGATGACGGTCATATGTGTTCTGCTCGCTTGCACAAATGTGGAGAGGTGCGTGAACATAGTAATGGCTGAAGAACTTGCAGTTCATGAGGCCTCTTTTCAGTCGTGTGATTTGAAAAACGTCAAGATTTCTGGGCCAAAAAGGTCGTACTCTTGCCCAAGAACCTGTGCTATCCCTTGGCGCGTATTGAATTCATCGAGCTGTCCAGCCAAAAATAAATCCCCGTTCTCTGACCCAGTGACGAAGCCCATACGCAACACGTCTGCGATGCATCTGCGTGTCCATTGTCTTGCGAGCTCTGCAAACGTCTCTGTTCAGATACCGACCATCTTCACGGCCTGCAGACTGGTGTGGTCCACCTTTGCGGGTGAGTGTTTCATAAATCCAATTCTCGAGCTTTACTGAGTGGACTGGTCAAGGCAAACCCATAATTGCGGCGCTTCTTGCCAGGGCGCCGGAATATGCGAAATCGAAACCGCACCACAGTCTATCGAAGCAACGTTCACGGGTCGGCACCAGACCTTCCAATATACCAAGGTGCGTGTCTTCCGACATTGGTAATAACGTAGAAACTCAATGATATATAAGTATTCGCAAGGTAAATATGAAGTTGTGGCGGTCACTCACGAACTGATTTTCCTTTGACAGTCGCAAAACGTCTAGCTTGTGTGTTCCCTATTCCTCCAGGGGAGCGCCAGCACACCGGCCCCCATAGCCACAGTACAGAGCCAGCTCCGTTTCACTTTTGTGAGACCAAGTGCGAGAGCTGTGGATACTTCTGCACATTACCCCGAGGTGACAACTTTTTTCGAGCTGCTGAGACGCGGAGCTCATAATAGCGGTTCAGGTCATCCGCAGCAGGAGCACGACACTCATCACGGTTCAATGTCGAAGACCCGATGGGCTATAGATGGACCGGATGGAACAATCCTAGAACTTAATGGTCGCAAGTTTGGGTCGGACGACGACGGAGCTCCAATGATGTGCAATCTCGTCTGCCAAGAACTCGGCCGGCACGCACACCTCGATTATTGTCGTGCGGACGACGCCGCGTCGTGCGACCAGCCAGAAGTTCAACACATCAAGACTGCTTTGACCCCGAATCCCGCTCGAGCGAAGGATTGGATTTCGCACAATCTACATTGGCGACGCACAGGTGGGTTTGAGTTTATTACGCACGGGGTTGAAGGGAAATTGAATATCTTCCAGGTTTCAGAGGTATGAGGGCGGACTGGAAACAGAAAATCGCTTAGGTTTGAACCCCAGATCCTTATTCAAGACCCGATCAGGTCAACTTTGCTAAATGGTACGGAGTCGAATTGATCGAATTTGCATCCATCCAATTTTACTGTTCACCAGTGACGCTTTCTGCCCGGGTATATATGGTTTGATAATGATTTGAATACTTCTTGACACCCGGATTGTAGATACCGAGCACGCAGCAACTGCCACCAACCCGGCGCACCCATCTCATTGTACCTTGGACATCTTCCACCTCCCTGCCAAAGCGGCGGCTGGATTGGGATATCTTTCACATGACGGGCACGTCTTTAATTGCAAAAACCCGTCGGTGATGCAGCAGGCTTTCCATGTGTAAGTGCTGCAGTACTGTCGTCTTGCAAGAATATTCTCATTTATTGACCTTCATAGCATTTTTGTGATTGATCGGTAAGTCTTGGGACCGTCGACATATTTATGTGCTAAATTATACAGCTCTGGCTCCATGAGCGGCTCCGATCGAAGACCGTTGCAAAATGCGCCAGGCACTGCCTTGATTTCACGCTCCTCCAACAACAGACTCGGCTCGGTGTACTCCGCCTTGCATGCTTTCTGGATGTCGCGTAACACAGCTTTGAACAACAGTGGTCGGGCGGTAGCCGCCCCAGTTCGCAGGGACGCATACAGTGTGGTCTTGTTTGATCACACTGTATCTGTGTGCATCGCCAATGACTTCACAAGCACTCCGGACGATTTGTTGAACAGACTTTTGGCGTTCCGAAGTGGTGGCGGGACTGATTTCACACTTGCACTGGCGACTGCTCAGACATTGATGCAAGACCATTGGAGCACCGAGAGGTATGCGTTATGCACATGAGCGGCCAATGTTTCTGATTTGCTGGGAATAGGACGCCCGTCGTCATTTTCTTGTCAGATGGTGAATGCAGCATTGCCGATGAGACGGTCCGCGGCCTCAGTCGTAAAGCTGTGGCTCTCGGGTACGTGATCTCTTCACGGAAGATACACCGATGCTGATCGGCTCGATAGGAAACCGCTGTCGTTCCATGCTGTTTCTTTCGGATCTGCTTCGCAAAGTGCCGTTTTAAGGCGGATGGCTCAGGTCGCTCTTGAGGTCCAAATGAGCGCACCGCGCGATCCTCTGACCCCCGCAGAGGCCACTATTGACTCTTCCTACTCCGAGGCACTTGACACGGTTCGTGCCTTCTTTTATATTTCTGGAACGACGCCGATGATGTCTCTTTCAAAGGTCCGGCTTGCTGAGACATTCCTTGGGTTTGCAGAATCTTTGAGGAAGCCTAGGGGAGCTTTACTGAGCTCTTGATTTGAATACTTGGATCGATACTTATCAGAAAATGCGAGAGAGTGTGTAATCGATATGGAATGAAATTCAACTAGAATCTTGCAACCGTGGGAAAATGATTGATGTGGCAGTGCCGACTCTGAACTTGGACAAAAGCGAATGGAGTCCAATAGACTTACAGTGGATATTCGAAGAGAGCAAGCTAATTGTTGGATAGTCGTGCATTTACCGGTAAACCAGCGGCTGGAGGACAAGTCCTATCATAGCCGACTCTATCGTTCTCAAGCCAACGACCCGGATCACTGTCCGACCGTCTACAAGAGGGTTTGCAGCCTTTATCTCCCCCCGATATTATAGTGAAGGAACGTCTAGGGGAAATAATTTTTTTTGTGGCGTTCTACTTAGCACAAAGAGATTAGCAAAGGCGGTCATCCTATATCTACTTACCTGTTTTAAATTACTGTTGCGTGTCCATACTATTTTTTGCCACCGGAGTGCGGTCCCGAAGCGAGACGAACATAGAGGGTGCTGGCCAAGAGATTCGTAGAGAGGATCAGCTTCCACGCCATCGTAATCGTGGCAAACAGCGAGACCCGCCGAGCATCAACTCATCGCAGTGTTCCCCAAGGAACTTACACTCAACAGCGGTCATTCGAGTCGCGTCAATCCAATTCAGTGGTTCATGATCCAAACTTGGGGGGGGCCAGGAAGTAGAGGAAACGATGCAACGAGTATGTCAACAGTCTGTCCTTGCTAGATTTCAAGTTTACATATACAATCTTTGAACTTGCTGGATGATTGACCCACACCCATATTATCGCGCAGCAGGATGTAGCAAATTAGGGGATAATCAGGTATGAATCTGGTTAAGTTTTTGGTGTGCCCTTGTTCTTTTTGTGGAAGTCGTCGACAGATCGAAATTGAAGGTCGTCAAGAACTGTACGGCTGTGCCGGCCCGGACTCGAAGTCCGATATTCGACCCGCATGCGCAAGGCTGGACACTGTGGTTTACGGTTCGACGCCCAAGGCCACTTGTGTTCAAAAGGCTCACAACTGTGAGTGGCCGCTCGCGGGGGGATGAGAGCAGTGTCACTGTTGCACGCCACAAATCACGATGTGGCCACACTCCCAACTCGGAATCCTTGTTTAACGATAATCAGCCTCGGCACATTTGTCCAATGACTCGTAGTATCCGGAGATAGTATCCCTCTATAAAGTGTTTGCGAATAAGTGGCAGCACAGCATAACGCCACCGACAATGCCCGCCTGTGGGCAAATCTTCCAATCGAGCTCAGACTCGAGACACAACGCCCCCTTCGCGCGGAGAGTCGTTCTTGACGGACTGCTCGGCTGGCCGTGGATTATCAGCCACCCGCGCCACCAGGGACACGCCGGCGGACCTCTCGCTTGCCCTTTCATTTGTATCCAGTTTGCGACATTGGTCCTCGGCAGCCCCGACCTCCAGGTTGCGCGAGGAGATGACAATGTCGATCTAGGAGAAGCACTCGCAGGATTCCTTCGATACGGTTTTTTTGAGGTGGGACCGAGGATTATATGCGCAGCGCCTGGGACTAATGGATTCCGCTTGTGGAGGGTGCTGGGAGTCTGCGACCGACTCGACGTTCGGGCTAGGCAAAACATCCATGACACGGAAGAGGCGTTTCGCTATCTCCAGCCCGGGAATCTCACCCCGCTGCTGTACGGCACCGATATGGAGAACTCAGCCAGCCAGATTCCGGATATCATCGCGTGCGTGAAGATGATTATATCCCCGTCCCTGCCAATATTGATTATCGTGGCAGCGCCCTCGAGAAGACTGGCCTCCCGTGCGCCGTAGTCATCATGTTTGCAGGCCATGCCCGCGCGTGCATCCACCTCCCGAGCTATGGTCACCGCACCCCCCTGTTCCTCGCATTCGACTCCGCGCAGAGATTCGGACAAGGCGCCTCAATCGTCGTGCACGTATCGCACGAGTCTGCGGCGGCGCAGCTCGCTTCCATGTGCCCGCCGCGGCCTGGGGCGCAGGATAACAATATCAGGGCGGACTTTTTCGTGGCGACGCGCACGACGGTGGGGCAGCGCCATAAGGCGCGTGTGGCGTCGATGATGCTGGATTCGAAGTTTGGGGATGGGCTAGTTTTCCGGGAGCTTGTGCGGCAGGCGGCGGCGGCAGCGGCAGTCGAGGATCCTGGGCCAGGGCAGTGTGCAGAGGCGGCGGAGACTTGCGTGCCTCCGCGCATGTTACGGCCCCAGACACACCAGGATCGGGACAACGTCGGCGACAGTGCTGGTGCAAGGATTCCCGAGACACGCGGGGCTACCGAGGGTGAGGCAGTATTATGTGCCAGGCTTGATTATATGGAGCAGCAGCTCCAAGCCTGCAGAGACCAAATGCGCATGTACCGTGATGAGCTGCAGCGACTCCAGAACCACCCGCCGCCCCCAGCCCGCAGTGAGCCCATGCCACGACCCCGCACCGATGCTCGTAGGCGGCCCGATACTCCTTATGCAGCCCACACAGCGCCCCAGCCCCTTACGCCGACCCAAGCCCAGGTCCACGTGTCGGCGCCGCTGCGCCGCCCGCAGGCTCACAGTGCTTATCCGACCCCAGACACGACGCCAGAGGGTCCCCCAGCTCATCCATTAGCAAGGGGGATCCAAGGGGAACAGCACCAGCGTGAGGTGTTGGCGTCCGAGAATTTTATGGATGCCGAGGGGCTTTGCGACCGGTATGCGGATACAGCCGTCGTGAGGCCTCGGGCGAATTCGACGAGGTCCTTTCATGGGAGTATCTGAGGTAGATTGAATAGTAGTAGCTTTTATTGATAGTCGTGTAATTTATCTTGACCTTGCGTGTGTCCAGGTTACTGTCATCGCCGCATCTACGGGCTCGCCGGGTTTCGGTGACCCTATCGGGGCGGGGGCGGGCAGTCGCTGATGACCATGGACGCACGGAAATTTTGGAAACAGCGTGCGCCAGCGGTATCTTGGTCCCTGACTGTTTAACAATGCAAGGCATGCATGTCGTACTCGTATAATTAGTCCCGCTCGACTTCGCATAGTATTCGTGTAATTCGCCTGAAAACCAGCTGGAAACTGGTTCTGTTATTCATTTGAGTACTAAATTGCAGACCACTCACAGCAAGAGATGCGCCTCCAACCACGGGTTCGGCATGTAGTTTGATAAGCTGCTCATCGCCATCGCAGTCCCCATTGCGGACAGTCTCATATGTGAAACTCCATGATAACGGCAACCATTTTGACGAGTGCACTCATTGGCGGGATGGGCAGCCCAGTGTGTCCTATGAGCGCTCAAAAGCGCGAATTCCAGTTCGGAAAAAAAGAAGCCTAGGTCCACTGAGGATGCTTTGAGAATGCTGAAAATTCGACGTGCATGTTGGAGGCCCTGCAAACTGGAGCTTCTGTTCATTTAAGCGTTTATGGAAGACGTTGAGGCTCGCGAACATGGTGGACGAGGTCAACGGCAATTGCACGTTGGTGGAAAGTTGAAGTCCAAGTCGCACTCAGCTGATCCCATCAAGACCGATGGCGACTGGAAATGCCCAACCAAATATCCTCTTCACACCAACCGTGACGGCGCGTGAACGCTCAAGGAATGAAGGAAAAAACCCATCCTCCGGAGGAAATCCGTATCCTGCTCGGTACACGAAAACGCGCGAGTGTCAGCCGGACGCAAACCACTCAAGTGCCAGTGTGTCATGATTATGACCCCCTGCCTTTCCGTGAGGCTTTGCCACCAGGCCTTGTAACTTGCCCTTTCATGCTGTGACACGCCATGGCCGAATTTAACTGCTCTAGTCAAGGTTCACGTACTCAGGGCGCGCAGGGCGTTGTGGAATAGCCCCGGGCCAGTGGGCGGATTCTATTCTTACTTGTTTCTCGACGCGCGGCGCGCCTTTTGACAAGATTGTATCTCTTGCGCACCTGCTATCCGTGGTTCTGTCCAGCAATTTCCGTGGGATGTACCGCATATTGCTACGCCGGTTCTAGCCCTCTCTGTCCCTGTATCACCGGAGACCGGAGTTGGAGACCATGCGGCTTACTTCTTTTAACATCGTCAAGAGCATCGTCCACGTCTCTGGACGGAACATGGTGCTCGTAGGATGGATGAGGGTATTTGGTTTCGTGTAGTGCAATAACGAAATAATAACGATTTCTGTCCTTCGCAGGTCGTCCTGATTCCCCCGTATTCTGTGAATTACGCATGAAACTATCTGCCCCTCCCCCCCCTCTCTTTGCATTTTTCCGACTGATTTCTTAGCCGGCTGTTCCGCTGACTCGCCAGACCGATGGCGACCGGAAATGCGCAACAAAATATTCTCTTTCACATCTTGACTGCAGCGACGTCGAGGCCTCAACCTGACAATGTATTCAACCTCGATCGGCCTGTAAAAGACCTTCAAAGCCAAAAGGCGAAAGCAGGAAAGGCTCCAATCTTCAGAGGAAATATTCAGCTGGTATTCATTCCACTCGAATTACATGAAATTGACCGACCTGCTCTCAGTCAACCTCCAAACTCTCCATGTCTTGGACCCTTTGTGGGCATCCAGCCCTTGTAGCTTGCCATTTCATGCTTTTGTACACCCATTCAGATAAATTGATCATTGCCCCGATCTTCACGAACAAGAAAAAATCTGCTTGTAGCCAGTGTCCTTCCCGCACAATACTAGACATGTACCATATTAGAATCTACTGTCGAGCCCGGTATACGCGCACCCGCGAATGAGTCCAAATGCCGCTTGGCCGTGACTTGAAGAATGGTAACGCGTGACTCGTACGCTCTCAGATTCCTCCCTGCACGGTCAAGGCCAGGATCGATGGCTTTGTTGCGACTCTAAATGGACTCTTCCTCAGACCAGCCCCACCAAGCCAGCAGCAGCAGCACCACAAGCACCCAGCCAGCACAACCAGAAGTCCGGTCTAGCGCCAGAGTAAAGGCGGCGAAGCAAAAGGCAAAGGATAAGCCGGACGACAGCGACCCCGCGCAACCCTCAGCTCGCCAAAAGTCCAAGCGCACCGCAAAGGCGAAGCCAAAGGACGAAGCCACCCGTCCAGCGAAACGGTGATTGCATCCGTCGCCTGTGTCGCCTGTGCGTCGATGCTTATTCCCTTTCTTAGCGTCCGCAGAAACCCCCCACAACCCGCTCTCACAATTAACGAACCCGTGCGCGACCCCAAAGGAAAGAAACGCGCAGCCCCGGAGCCCAATTCTGACGAAGAAGAGTCTGCCGGCCCCTCCACCAAGCGCCCCCGCACCACCTCGTATTCTCTCCGTTCTAGCACCGTGAAAGAGTCCACCGACATGCCTAGAAAGACCCGGTAAGTCTTTTGCGACCCCACCTGTCATCCCCGAACGCTGACAAATATCTGTAATTACAGCGCGATCGCAAAGGGTAAAATGGCCGTCAAGAAGGAGGCCATGGCCGTCGCAGGCTCCTCGAGGCTCGAGGACGAAGACACTGAGATGCCTGACGCCGAGTTCAAGCAGGAGGAAGAAGCCGAAGTCGAGGAGCAGCACCCAGACGAGGATGACGACGAGGACGACGAGGACGACGGCGGCGAAGGAGACGGAGACGGCGGGATGCCCGGAAGCGCACCCATCCCCGGCGGCCTCGACGAAACCACGGCGATGGCCATATTCGGCGACTACCGCCAGTTTGGCTCGTACATGCTGTCCCTGTCGTCGCGCCTCAAGACGATGCTGAACAACATCAAGGCCACCGCCGACCCGACGACGCGCCTCGTCACGCTGCAGGAGCTCAGCGAGCTCCTCAGCATCAGCACGGAAGACACCCTCGCAGGCTCCTTCCAAGTGGAGCAGTTTGTCAGGGAGCTCGTCAAGATCCTTGGCGGACGCGGCAACGAGGAGGACGAGGACGACGAGGGCGGCGACGAGGAGCCGCCAGAGCAGGACGAGGACGCTGCTCTGGCTGCCGCCCTGGCGATGAGCTCCGGGGGCGCCTACCAGGGCGACGACAACCTCGAAGCGCAGGTTCTGGCCTGCAGGTGTCTCGCGAATCTCATGGAGGCGCTTCCCGGCGTCGCCCACACCGTCGTCTACCACGGTGCAATCCCCGTCTTGTGCAGCAAGCTGATCGAAATCTCGTATATTGATCTTGCTGAGCAGACTTTGAGTGTACGTGCCTTTTCTCAAAAAATATCGACTTGTGCTAATCTCCCCACAGACGATGGAGAAGATATCGGAAGAATTCCCGAGCTCCATCGTGCGCGAGGGCGGTCTCGCGGCCCTCCTCAACTACCTCGACTTTTTCTCCATCGCCGTCCAGCGCACGGCGCTCCAAGCCGCGTCCAACTGCTGCCGAAACATCTCCCCCGACCACTCTGCGCAAATCCGCGGCGTGTGGCCCATCATCCGCAACTGCCTCGCGTACTCGGACCAGCGGCTCGTCGAGTTTGCGTGCCTCTGCGTTATCCGCGTCATCGACTCGTTCCACCGCTCGTCGGTCGAGAACCTCGAGGCGCTCGTCGACACGGACCTCATCCGCGCGGTCAACCAGCTGCTGATCCCCGCCGGCGCGCCGCTCGTCGCCGCGAACACGTACACTCTGCTCGTGCGTGCGCTTGCGACCGCTGCTCGCGCGAGCCCCAAGATCACGCTCGCGCTGCTCGACGCGGACATCGTCGACACGACGTACCAGATCCTCACGGGCGTCCTGCCTCCCGCGGGAGACGTCGCGACCGAGCAAGGCGACGCCAGCGGCGGACAGGGGCTCGGCGGCGGGCTTGCGGACATGACGGTCATGGAGAACCTCGCGCACCGGCCGAAGGACCAGATCGAGGAGACGCTCAGTCTCATCTCGGAGCTTATGCCGCCGCTGCCGAAAGGTCATCTTCATTATTATTTTTGAGAGATTTACGCGCTGACTATGTTTATTCAGATGGTGTGTTTGACCATAAGGGTTACACGGAGAAGTCGCTTGCGCGTATGGTCAAGGCAAAAGCCAAGGCGGAGCGGGCGGCCGCGAGGCAGGCCACGCAGGCGACGCTCGCCGCCGCTCTGCTGATGACACCTCCACCAGCGGCCGAAGCATCCCCGGTGGCATCCTCATCGACGACACCCGCCGCGGCAGCGGACGACAGCGCGTCCGGCGATACTGCGGTCGCGGAGCCCGAAGACGGTGCAGCCGGCACCCCCGCCGCGCCGGATCGCTTCGAGCTGCTGCGTTCCAATCCCAAGGTCGTAGGGCGGTTCATGGACTTGATGGTTCCCATTCTCATCGACGTCTATGCGGCGAGCGTCATCACGCCTGTGCGGGTCAAGACTCTCACTGGTCTGCTGAAGGCGGTCAGCTTCCTCGATGCGGATGGTCTGAAGCGTGTCTTGACGGTTCGTTCTGATCTTTTTGTCATTCATGTCCTCATTTTCTCTCGATGCAGTTCGTCCCCGTAGCAAGCTTCGCCTCGTCCATTCTCTCGTCGAAAGATCACCCCACCCTCGTCATCGGCGCCCTGCAGCTCGTCGACCTCCTTCTCGCCAAAGTCCCCGCGCTGTACAAGCCGACGTTCCGCCGCGAAGGCGTGTTCCACGAGATCGAGGTGCTGTCGGGCCGCAACGTCGTCACCGCGGCGAAGCCCAAAGAGAAGGAGACGGTCAAAGAGAAGGAGAAGGAGCCCTCGGAGTCCCCGGCGCCGGAGAACGCAGACAACGCAGACGCGGACATGCCGCCCCCCGCGGTGTCGGTGTCCCCCCCGCCGTCCGCACCTGGGCCCGCACCGACGATCCCGGGGTTCAAGAAGCTGTCGTCGCTGTCGCTCGAGCCCGAGGACGCGATCACACTGCGCGCGCGCGTGATCCAGTTCAAGTACCTCTCCGGGGACGACAAGGACGCGGGCGACGGGTCGTTTGGCGCGCTGCAGCGGCTCGTGGCGCAGATCGCGCGCGACGGGTCGGAGAAGGACGCGGTGGAGGCGCTGCGCGAGATGGCGGAGCTGTTTGGCGCGCCGCATTCGTCCGTGTCGAGCTTTGAGCTGTTGCAGAGCGGGGTGGTGGATGGGCTGCTGCAGTTTGCGACGGATGGGGAGCGCAAGTGTCAGTGCTTGCTTTTTGTATAGCGTTTTTATTTGCTGACGTTTGGGACAGTGGGTGTGGCGAGACGGAAGGAGCTTTTGCTCGACGCCTTTGCTGGGCGCCGGTCAAAGGTCGCAATTGGAAGCACGCCGACGCCTTTTGCCACCTTCGTCAAGAAGCTCCAAGAGAGCCTCACTCGCATGGAGTCGTTTGATGTCGTAACGGTCGCTCAGGGCGCTGATGGTGCGGCCGAATTCTTCTTTGTTCGTATAGAAGATACTCACCAGTTTGCTTCGCTCAGATTCGAAACGGAGTTCCCCCTCGTTATTGGCGAGACAGCTCCGTCTTCGTTTGGTCGCCGGAGATGAGTCGGACGTTCCCCGGAATCTGCACAATATCGTGGTCTCCATCCATGCTATCGCGACGTTCCAGGCTCTGCACGACTATCTTCGTCCCCGTGTTGCAGGACTGCTTGGAGGTGGATCTCGGCTGTCGGGTATGCTGGCGGCGTTGGCCGCGTCGGGCTTCACTGGCTCGGCGCCTCCCACCCCGGGCGAAGCACCGCAACCGACCATTCCACCACCACCGGCGGCGGCGGAGAGCAGCTCTGCAGGAGCTACGGCTGCGTCTTCGTCGGGCTCGACTATCACTCGCCGACGAAGCCAGCGCCTCAGTGCCAAGAATGCAGCCCCGGCCGATGAGGCTGCCTCCGACGCCCCGGTCGCTGGCTCGAGCTCCGAAGGTGCGGCGGGCTCGAGTGTCGAGGGCGGCCCCCCGAGCAACATGATCGATTCCGAGATGGCGGCGGAGTTCACGGACGAGGAGGAAGTTGACGCGGAGGTCTTTGACGATGACGTGGATCCGGATAGCTCTATTGCTGACAAGACGGTGACGCTCTCCATCGCAGAAGGTACACCACTCTCGTCGTTCCCAATTTTGCCTGCTAACCAACTCCATTCCAGACGGCTCCAAAGTTGAAGCACAGACGCCGGATGGAACGCGGGTGGCAACGCCGAGTTTGAAAGAAGGACAACCTTCACCGGCAGCACGGACCCCGGCCATGCGAGCTTCTTATGCATCTGCGCTCAAGGCGAAACCCACTGACTGGCACCTTGAATTCTCGATGGACGACCAAACATTGCCGCTTGATTTGACTATTTACGGCGCGATGCATCAGCACGAGATGAGGAAAAAGACTGGCGCTCTGCCTCCGAATCTTATCTGGCAGGGTGTGTATACGGTCAAGTTCAAGAAGGTCCCTGGGCCGCTGCCGGCGGTTGATGGTGCATATTCTCTGTCTGTTCTGGACAGCGACTCAATTGTCCTCATAGTTCGACCAGAAGGCGCGGAAGGCAGCTCCAAGAGCCGGTCACCGAGCCCCACGCTGTCTTCTCTGCCAGAGGACGCCCCGCATGCCAAGATCTTGAGACTACTCCGCGTTCTACACCAGCTCAATACGCTCGAAGCGGAGCGTTCTGTGTTCATTGGCGAGAAACGGAATCTTCCAGAATCCGCGTTTGTTAACAACAAGCTCACTGCTAAACTGACGCGTCAGCTGGAGGAGCCCATGATTGTCGCAAGGTGAATTTCTTGCTCGAACATGGAAGCCCACTCTGATCCGCCTTGTAGTTCTTGTCTACCTGATTGGGCTCTGGATCTGCCGCAGCACTTCCCGTTCCTCTTCCCTTTCGCGACGCGCTACAACTTCCTCCAGTCAACTTCCTTCGGATACGCCCGTCTTATCCTCAAGTGGCAGAGCCAGCAGGCTCGCGTCCAGGACACTTCGCGCCGGGACGAAGGTATCGGTTTCCTCGGTCGGCTGCAACGACAGAAGGTCCGGATCTCGCGCAAACACATTTTGGAGTCCGCAGTGAAGGTCTTTGAGCTGTATGGGTCGTCCTCGTCGGTGCTCGAAGTGGAGTACTTTGAGGAAGTCGGGACGGGACTTGGCCCGACGCTGGAGTTTTACTCGCTGGTGTCGAAAGAGTTTGCGCGGAAAGACCTCAAGATATGGCGGGACGCTGATGCTGCGGGCACGAGCCCGTATGTCGACCATCCCAGCGGTCTGTATCCGGCACCGATCAGCCCTGCGGACATTGCGAGCGATGGGGGACAGTAAGTGTTGATATCTTTCTTTCATGATTTCTGGATCTTATTCTCGCTAGAAAACGCACCCATATCTTCCGAGTGATTGGCCAATTTGTGGCGAAAGCCATGCTCGATTCCCGCATCATCGACTTGTCGCTGAACAAGATTTTCCTCAAGATTGTTCTCGGCGAGGAGGTCCCACTAACCGTCGCGACGCTCAAGGTCGGTCTCTGCTTCATCTCTTACCTTCAATTGCTCATTCTTCTGCAGCTCGTGGACATTTCTCTTGCTAATTCGCTCGACAAGATACAAAGCATCGTCTCGGCGAAGGCCCAGGCAGAAAATGACAAGGTTTGTGCGCGGCAATGAATTAGAACGTTTGCTAACGGGATCCCTACAGCTGAAGCGCAAAGTCGCCCTGCTCGAAACTGTCAGCATCGATGACCTGGCGCTGGACTTTACCATTCCCGGGTACGACATTGAGCTTCGGGTGAGCAACAGCATTCTGCGTGTCGTTTTAAATTAACCTATCATTTAGCCTGGCGGGCGGGATATCGCGGTGACCTCGGACAACGTCGAGGAATACATCCGTGAAGTCTTGGATGCCATTATTGGCCAAGGAGCGCAACTCCAAGCAAAGGCGTTCCGCGAAGGGTTCTCCAAGGTCTTCCCGATCAGCGATCTCCAGGCGTTCTCTGCCGATGAGCTCGTTCTCCTCTTTGGGAATTCCGATGAGGATTGGAGTGTCGAAAGTATGTTTTCGACTGCCTTTCCCTTTTACAGTGCTAATTCGCTACTCTTCCGCAGCTTTGAGCGAGGCTCTTAAGGCGGACCATGGCTTCAACGGCGAGAGCCGCGCCATCCGCGACCTTGTCGAGATCCTGTCAGAGTACGACGCGACGACCCGGCGAAACTACTTGCAGTTCGTCACCGGCAGTCCCAAGTTGCCGATCGGTGGTAAGCCTTTCCCTCTTTCACGTATCCCCGACTCGCATCTCACTCCTTTCCGTCGCAGGTTTCCGCGGCCTGAACCCGCCGCTGACGGTCGTGCGCAAGCCGCACGAGGCGCCGCTGACGGCGGACGACTACCTCCCGAGCGTGATGACGTGCGTCAACTACCTCAAGCTGCCGGAGTACACCTCGAAGAGCATCATGCGCGAGAAGCTGCGCGTCGCGATCCAGGAGGGCATGGGGAGCTTCCACCTATCTTGATTGCATGCATGAATGAATGTTCGTGCGCGCGGGCGACGGCGGGGAGGCGGCACAGAAAGGAAATAATTAATAGTTACGTGCGCGACGACGCATCGTTGTTACAGTTTTTTACATTTGGACACCCCCCAATTTTACTTGCTTTCCATTATCCGTGTATAGCTTTCATCATCATCATCTTTTCTTCACCCCCTAGACCTAGGATAGCTCCAATTCATATTTTACATTGCATTCTGGGTGTGATTTCGTTTCGACTGACACATTGTATAATTACTGCGAGGCGTATGCTGTTTCTGTTCTAATGTTGTCCGTTTGCCGATAGCGTGTGTACAACAGACATACTGATGTGATAGTTCCTGTGCTGGGCATCCGGCGCCCAGAGTGGCACTGGCAGCGGGGGTAGAGAGGGGATAGTAGGTGGTACAGGTGCAGGTTTTGCAAAAAATGTGCTGATAGCGGATAACGAATGGGATGTGATGAATGTGATACAGGCGCAGGCATCCGTGCTGCAAGTCGCCGGACTTGGCAGCCAGAGATGACGGTGATTTATTTTATTTTACACCCGCGGGAGCGTGCGCGCGTGCAGATACGCAAAGAAGCGGGCGGGGATTTTGGACGGCCGGCGGGACCCGTGCACGTGGTCCTGGGGGCGCGTCGGGAAGAACCCGATCGACTCGCTCGGGTCCGACTGGGTAAAGCGCGGCGGGAGGAGCGCGAATGGGAGTGGCACCGCCGCGGGGTCCGACACGGGCACCGGGACGCGGGGCACGGTTGCCTTTAGGTTGAGGTTGACATTGACGTTGAGTAGAGGCTGGCCGTGGGGTGGGTAAGGCGTAGGTAAGTACGGGGCCTGAAGGGTAGTTAGAATTTGAGGATTATAAAATGGACGTGAAGATTATAAGATGAACGAGGCGCACAAGGGCCCGGGGAAGTAAGTTAGAAGGGAAGGAAGGCGAAGCGTACATGGAAGGTTGGGGGGAGGTAAGGTTCTGCCGCGAGGCGGTGGGGGCCCGGCGTGTTGAGCTTATCGGCGAAGGGCAAGGGTGCGGGCGCGGGCGCTTCGGTGTCTGTGTCGGCTGCGAGTGCTTCAGAGTCTGTGTTGATTCGCGGCAAGACTTGTTGGAATGAGCGTCGGCGGGGCTCGTGCACGGCCTCCGCCCAGCAGACGTCTGCAAAGGACTGGGTGGGGTGGTACAAAAGCTGCTCGTCAAGCGCGTCAAAGCACGAGTGGTCAAAGGGGATGTCGAGGGACGTGCGGTCGATCCAGGGCACACATTGTGAGTTGCTCGAGGATGAATCGCTCTTTTGGTTTATATCCACAAAGGAGGACAACCAGGGAGGGGTATTCAGTGCCTGGGAACGCGTTTAAACATACAATAAGAGGGGTGAGATCGATTGTGGACGTACATTGTGGGTGTCAACACGAGGATGCATCGCGTTCAAAGAGTGCACAAAGGAAAATGAGCGGAGGGGATGTGGTGGACGAGGAGAAAGAAAGGCTCGGTACACGGGACGTCCATCTTATTATTCTTGGACTCGGAGTGCGGCGAGGCAGGTCTGAGAACACTAACCCCGAACGGACCGCGTCCACAATTGCGGTCCGCCTCGCACAATTAAAAAAGTCGCACGATTATCCGCGGATGGCACTCTCCGCTCCCAAGCAAACTTTATTAGAATGAGACTGAAGGTAAAGACAGACGATGAGTAGGTGTAATACAATTGTAGTGGTCAGTCCAGGGGAAATAAAAGAGGGTTCAGGAGGGGGGCGCGGCGTTCGCGTCGGCGTCGGCCAGAGGGTTTTTGCTCTTCCGCCGAAATTTCTTTGTGAATTTTTTGGCGCGCTCAGCCCAGGTGTTTCTGCTGTTGAGCGAGCCGGTGAGGCTGCCCTTGGACGCCTGGTGGTGCAGGGCGCCCGGGGCATGCACCACGGTCGCCGCGACCTCCGCGTTCTCGGGTAGCTCGACGGTCGCCGCTGCCACCGACACGCCGATCACGACATCATTCGACGGCAGGACAGTAGACCGCGCGCGGCTCAGTCGGCGGGGGAAGAACCCGCCGACCGCGCGCGATATGCTCTGCTTCGGAGCAATGGTGTGCATGTGCGTGACATGGTGGTCGTCCTCATGGTGCGCCTCCGCATCGTCTGCCGCCGAGCCGCCCGATGCGAACGACGTCTGACTTCCATTCGCCTGCGCACACAACAACAAAAATGTTAATCTCGGGGCAGAACAAGGGCCGCCGCGTTACGTACCTTCAATTGCGCCTGGAAGAAGGGTGATTTGGCGGCAATATCCGACAGCGCAGGCGTCATAGGCCCGCTCGATCCATCGGAGACGGCGTCTGAGCTGGAGAGCTACAGCGCGCGGGGGTTCTTGGCTTGAGAAGGGGTGCTGGGCGCTCGAATGAAAAAAGAGCTTACCTGGCCAAAACGGCTGATGGATATGCTGCCTCTCCTGCGGGATTTTTTAAGGTTGTCCGAAGAGTCCATGCGCTGAATCCGGTCGGAGACAGTGTCCTCGCCCGCCTCCTGTCGTGCACGCCGCTCATTCTGCTCCTCGACCTGCTGGAAAATCTGCACGCAAGCCGAACAGTGAGCAGGGGGACACATGGGACGTATTGTAAACCCACCTTTTCGAGGGGGTCGGGGCAGCCGAGGCCGGAGACGTCCGGGGTGGTGGGAGGAGTGTCCTGAGTCTGGGACATGGGGGGCTAGGAACCAGCTGATAGGATAGGGTAGGGTACGAGATATAAGGGATATATGGGGGGCGAGGGGTACGGGGTCGGTGAGGGGGACACTTAGGACCTCAGCATTGCCATGATATATACAGAAAATATCACGGTGGGTGCAGAGGCTTCGAAGTGAAAAATCTGACCCTGAGACTTATTAGAATCGAAGCGCGTCACGTCACGGTCACGCCCTCTGCTTCCTATCCCCACCATGTCAAAGCATCACCCAGGTCAATATCCATCCTGTCCCTCACAGCCCATGCTTAATTCACCCCCTGTGCAGACTTGATTATGTGCAGGCGCCAGCCCGGAATCGGTGTGTTTTTCCCTGCATTTTTCGCGTTGGCGCAACGATGACTAACCGCGTCCTCGGCTCAGCAATCGGGCGTCTGTGCGAAAAGTGCGACGGAAAATGGTGCGCGCGCCGGCTCCTCTCTTGCGCTATACCGCATCCATCTACTCACTTACCGTGCATACAGTCCCGTGTGTGATTCGTACGTGAGACCAGAAACTCTGGTGCGGATATGCGATGAATGCAACTTTGGCACGTACGGCGGGCGGTGTATCATCTGTGGTTCTCCCGGTGCGTCTTCCACCTCCCTGCACCCCACCTAAAACTAATACGCGTGTGCAGGTATCTCTGACGCGTACTACTGCGCGGAATGCACGCGTCTCGAGAAAGACCGCGACGGGTGCCCCAAGATCGTCAACTTGGGAGCGAGCAGAACAGATCTCTTCTATGAGCGCCGTCGTCTGGGTGCGCCTCATCTCCCGCTTCCCTCACTCCTTCGTATACTGATCTATTTGCAGGGTTCAAAAAGGGCTGAGCGGTGGACGCGGTGCTGTGAAATCTAAATTTTGTTGTAGTTTGCGAAATGCCATGCATGGAAGCTTTTTTCTGCCGCCGGTTTATCCAGTCCACTGACGCCGTCCAGGTTTACCGCCGCTGACGTCTCAAGGAATAATGCGATGCGTAAGGCGGTAAGGGCGAAGCCCCGATCCCGTTCTTTATAAAGAATCGGGTATGTAAGGCGGTCAGTATGAACCACCGACTTTGTTCAGTGCCTCCCTTCAGAGGGAGGCGCTAGAACATTGCATTTAAGCAAGAAGCGTCGTATTCCTGGAGGGCTAATTCTTGCGCTCCCGTCCTATAATTTCACCTGGCCTGTCCGTCTCCACAATCAGTTGGTGCGATACATTTTCCGCGAACTACGGCAAGCAACCTCCCGCCACAAGCCCAGACTATGACGCGATCCAGTGCGCGCGCCAGTCATCGCGGATGCACCCTGTCCCAGGCCGAGTCCTGGGCTACGTGCAACACCCAGCTGGCTGCCGAGTGCGGGACGCCCAGCGCCTGCCCCAGGCCCGAGCACCACCAC
Organism: Mycena polygramma; assembly: GCA_029449255.1. Classification (NCBI taxonomy): domain Eukaryota; kingdom Fungi; phylum Basidiomycota; class Agaricomycetes; order Agaricales; family Mycenaceae; genus Mycena; species Mycena polygramma. The sequence goes on along the minus strand of JARKID010000094.1, from coordinate 143,931 downwards.
TGGGCTTGGAGACCCTCCTCCTTAGCCATATCTAAATCAAAGCGCCGCGGGATGAGGGATGAGAACACGCACAGACCGCGACAACAAGCGTATCTCATCCCGCCCGTTAAATTCGTTCTATGCATCCGGATCCTTTCCATATTAGTGGGATCGTCGCGCCTGCGCCCGACAGCTCGCGCCGCTTCAAGCGGTTAAAGATTAACAAAGGCTTGTCTTACACAGATTTACCTATGTAGATTTACCCGCGGCGTCGAGGCTGATCATGACGAGCTCTAAAAATGATTGGCGTGGATTTCAATTATGGCGCTAGCGCTAGCGAGCGGGGTCTTTTACATTCGGGAAGCGCGGACACCGGGCCCCGCTAGGCGGTCGGCGGCGATGGCTAGCGGGTCAAAAAAGTGGAAATGGGCCAAATGGCCATACTAGTGAAAACAGTTTGAGATCTGCGAGAGCACTGGCAATAAATCTGAGTACGGTGGACTCCACCTCGTTTTGCACCGTGGCTCACAAGACCCAACTGGTTTTTGAGGAGTTCGAGTAACCAACCCGTTGATCATTGTATTACCAGAGAATGTAGACGGAGGCCTTGATACAAGTTAATGGCCCTATCACGCCTCACAAACTCTCCGCTCCGTTTTGCACGGCAACGCCGCATGCAAAAATCACCACAAAAAAAAAAGTGCGGAACAGAGCAAAAAAGAACGGAACATTGGTAGGTTCAGCGAAATTCGCAAAAAGGGGCTCAACCGGGAATTGAACCCGGGACCACTCCCATAACTGCTTACAAGATTGCAAGCGGGTGTTAACCCGAAGGGAGTATCCTACGACTAGACCATTGGGCCGATGTGAGGGAAGCTTTTGCAGGGATCTTGAGCAGGGCGTCGCTGGTCTGACTTCGCATCCTGACTTCCAGTCCGTTCGAGTCCGTCTTTCAGCCAATTCCTTCCTCAACTATGGGTGTGAAGTCGATATGAACGAACCTCCTTGGGATCGAGGCAGGCAAGAGACATGATTTCCGATCATCGTGTTACTGTATCCGAAGTTACCATGCTTGTGCCATGTTCTTCTTCCCCTCGTTAGTTGCCGCAATATGTTGGTGCGATATGTTTTCCACGAACTAAGGTAGATCGTCAGCAAGTCTGCTAAGAGATTTGAGGGACGAACCCAATCCAATGCGTCGTCGAGCCCCGCGCCAGTCATAGCGGATACACCCTGCCCAGCTCTACATGAGCCTCCGACTAATGAGCCAGAGCTCCCTGAACTCACCTTCACAGCTAGCTTCCTGTCCGACTTGGCAAGCTCGTGAATGTCCAATGCCTCCGTGAACGCGCTGAGCTTCACCGCATCCGGTAAATCCATCTTGTTAGCGAGCACAAGCAGAGGGCCGACATGCTCCGTTTCTTTCCATATCCGCTGCAGCTCCTCCTTAGCCTCGGCGAACCGCGTGGGCTTGGCGGCGTCAACTAGAAAGATGTATCCGTGGCCGTTCCAGAAATCTGTACTGTTATTCAACAGGGCGATGAGAGAAAATACAAACGAATACGCACAGCGCCTCCATAGTGGCCGTATCTTCTCTGAACCGCCAAACTCCCAGATCGTGACGCTGTGCCGCCCATGTGCAATCGTTTCGATTGTAGACCCTGTGAGTCGACACCAAGTAAGCCGCGAAGCAGACACAGATAAGTTAACGCGCCTATGGTGGTAACAGTGGCGGGCAGCACACCACCGGGCAGCTCACGCCGCTTGAGGCGGTTCACGACACTCGTCTTGCCCGCGTCGTCGAGGCCGATCATCACGAGGTCTAATAACAGTAGCTTAGTCGGTATTCTGCGATGGACGTAGCGAGAAGGCCGAACCAAAAGACTTTGGAAGCGCTGAGCCCGCTAGACGGTCGGCTATTCCGGTAGAAATCGCGGAACCCATAACGATACGAGCGAGGATAGATGAGGTCAGTAGCCGGATAATGAATGCGACCTTCAAATAGATAACTTGAAGTAGATGGTGTGCAAGGATGTCGTGTTCCAGCGTGTTCCACGTTTCAACCCATAAGTACAAGTATCCCAGCCCGGCGGAGTTGCTGTGCAGTGTGTTGGGGAAATCGGGCTTGGGATGTCAGCCTGCGTGGTCGATGACGGTTTTATTCGAGGCAGGGCGACGCCCTGGCGTCCAAACGCGAACAATCACCGCCAACGTCCGAAAATGGAAATTCTGGTGGACAATCTCCCGGCTCTCACAGCTGATACCGTCGTTAAACAACGCAGCTTCTTTGGCAAGTGTAACTGCAAGGTGACAGAATGTTCGCGCGCGCGTAAATTAGTGTACAGATCCGAGTCCAAGTACAGATAGTACACAGTATTAATTGATGATAAGTAGTAGATACAGTAGTCCGTGCGTGTGTGTAATAACGAGTGATTTTAGCGATCCGGGGGTGGGAGTAGTTCGTGCAGTGAGAAAATCCAGAGAAAAAAAGTACAAAGTCCGACAGCATGTCATTCACCTTCTCCTGGGTACCATCACAATGGGCACGGGCTCTGGCGGCTGCAGTGTCAACGCGCCGGGCTTGCGCCCGCGCACAACACCCCACATGCGCTCCTCCGACCAGCCCCGCGGCATCTCGAGGCGGTGCTCCTTGAGCAGCGTGCACAGCACCGCGCAGAACTCCACCGCGGCGAACTTGCGTCCGGAGCACATGCGCGAGCCCTCCGAGAACGGCAAGAACGTGCCCTTGGCGGGCTTAAGGACGTCGGGCGCGCCGAGGCCGGGCGTGGACGGGCGGGACGCGGCGGGAGTGGGTGTGAGGAGGCTGGCGGCGCCGAAGTCGACGTTGAGGGAGGGCGAGGGCGGCGCGGAGGGCAGGATGAAGTGCGTGGTGGGTGTGCTCACAATCCACCGTGCGGGCCGCCACACCTTGGCGTCGGGGCCCCATACAGCCGGGTTGGAGTGGATTCCGATGATGTTGGTGGAGACGCGGGTGTTGGGAGGGAGGACGACAGTGGTCCGGCCGTAAGGTATCGGCGTCGGCTCGTCGGTCCACTTGTTCACCATCGCGGTGGGCGCAAAGACGCGAAGGGTCTCGTTCATGACGGCCATCACCCACCGCATCCGGGGAAAGTCGTCGTAATCCAGGGAAGTACGGGAGCCATACAGCTCGTCGATTTCGGAATGGACGAGGGCCTGGATTTCGGGGTGCAGAGTGAGGAGGAGCAGAGCGTAATGCAGCGTGTTAGCGGTCGTTTCGTGGCCGGCGAACAGGAAGATGAAGGCGTTGCCCAGCACTTCGGTGGGGTCCAGCTCCTGGTTCAACTCTGCCCGCGTCAGAACTGTCATCAAGTTGTCGCCCTCCTCGTCTTCCTCGTTCTTCTCGCGCTTTTGCCTCGCAAGCTCGAGCATACCGAGCATGTACCCGCCAAAGGCAGAGTATGCCTCCCAAGCCTGCCCCCAGGTGGTCCAACGCGGCGCAAGACGAAGTGCCCAGCGAGGCGTGAGGAACAGGGGCATCAGGTATGCGGTGAGCTGCTCGAGCGACCGACGGTAGGACATGGAGGTCTTCGTGGCCGAGGGTGGGTTCTGGTCCCAACCCAGGGGCACGCCGTACGCCGCGCCAGTGATAACGTGCATCCCTAGACGGAGAGCATCGTCCTCGAGCTGGGTGAGCACGAGCTCGTCCGACTTGGATCGCGCGCTCCAAGCCCGCAACAAGAAGCCTGCCTGGCGGGTCGCTTCATTCCAAACGTCGCGGTGAATCTTCTCCGAGAAGACAGGGCCAGCCACTTTGCGGTGGATACGCCACTGTTCACCGCGTGTGTTGATCACGTTCTTTCCATACAGATTAATGAGGGCTGAATGTCAGAATGTTGGTGTCAGATCGTCGTACGAATACACGGAGCAAGGATAGATGCGTACCTCCGGTGTTGGGCGGCTTCGGGAACTGCTCCTTGCGGGCGCTCACGTAGCTGGCTACTTTCGGGTCGGCGGTGACCAGCCCGATGCCCATGGTGCTGACGGTAAGAAACGTGTCTCCGAGTTCTCCGTGCATGCCAAAGCCGTCTGCACGGCCGACGTTAAACATCTTCTCGATAGTACCACCCGGCGTAGCAAGGCCGAGGCGCTTAATAATTTGGAAAGCGAAGAAGGGAAAGACGCCGGGGGGGACGGGGAGGATCTTGACTGGAAGGCCGACGGCCTGTGCCGCACGATGGTGTTTGTAGATGGCGACGAGGGGCGAGAATGCTTGGAGGAGAGCATAGAATGCGAGACAAGCACCGGCGGCAAGGAAGAGGGTGGCGACTGAAGGCATGCCGAAGCTAGTTGTCGGAGACAGGTAAAGGAGTGGAATAGAGCTGGCAGAAAAGAGTGCCTCTATATATAGGCGATGGGGATTAGTCTCAGTTTCAGCGCAGCTATTTACGGAGGCGGCTAGGAGCAGGTGCGGTATCAGTCGTATCCGCTCCATAATTGAACTGAACGCACAGGGGGTACCATCTCGGTTCAAGGCGTCGCGGGAGTCAGGGCAACCAGCGATCTCGCGTTCGTCGTGGGCAGCGGGGACGGAGGAGGGACCTGCAGATAAAGTGGTCTAACATCCGGCGCGCCAGATCTAATAGGCACGCACAGTCTAGGTCGCGATCGACAGGGCAGCATACGTCCGTGGCACTCAGGGGGTCATTGAAAATGCTCATGAACGAGACTGTCGGGCTGATTAGGACGTCCGCGATGCGTTGTGGACCTTACGCACCATCATCGCCTTCAGGGCGGCCAGAGAGGGTGGATTCGGCCGCAGGGGTGGGGGGAGCTCCCTGGAGCAATATTTGAGCACGGTCACGCATGGAATCTGGCAGCACATACGGTCGTACAACTCGCGGTGCAATTGTCCGGCACGGTGAAGGTCTGCTTCACGGCAAAGACGCGGGAGGAGACAGTCAACGCGGCAACAAGAGAAAAGACTGAGATGGATCCCCTCATGACGGGGAGGAAAGTCCAGAACGGGGAGGAAAACGAGCGACGACTGGGACAACGTTAAATGAACGGCGATGGCTGGCCTCGGGGCCCAAATTATATGCGACAGATTTAGAAGCTGATGGATCCGGACAGGTGGAGATTCTTTGTTTTTGGCGTCGCGTTTCAAGTCCCGGTGCTCGCTGTCAAAGAACGGATGGTCTTATAGAAAACTGAATGGTACTTGGACCGCTCGAGCGACCACGAAGCAGCAAGATGGGTCAAAAAATCCAGAGCCTCCTTTTATCACACATTCCCATTCGGAAGATGCGCACGGAGATCAGATTTCTCGGAGATCATTTGCCAGCGCGATGTCACGGTGCTGACACGGCCATTCGAACTGGCAAGCCTCGAGCCTCCTCGAGCTCGATCTAGCTTTGGGGGCATACATCCTTACGGACCAGAATTAACGCGCGTCAATATATCTGGACAGAACTGTGTTCTGTATCCTCTGTATCAAGAGTGTACAATCTGGAAACGCAGATCAAATACTTCCCTGTTGCTTCCCCGCATTCAACTTTCAAGGCGAGGATCTTGGGCTGCCAGACTGTCAGAAACACATGGTGGATGGATGGTCGAGATTGTTGCAGTCAAGCTGGGACCTCGTCTGACCATTGGCAATTGCATCGCTGGTTTTGTTGACGATGTAGGTGACGGTACCGGGTAGGTGACGGTCAGATACAGATACAATGCCCAGTGTCTGATGTGTCCCATCCGTCGACGGTCGCCAAGGCTCCAGATCTGGATAATCACCGCTCTGTTGCCGAAAGCGGAAATCCCGCCCTAATCACGATTTTCGTTGGAAGAACATTGTAACATTCGGGGGAATTTACGGGTGAACTGAAGTCGACAAGTTTTGTAGATCTAGACCCTGAAGAACATCGATGCCACCGTCGCGAAGCAGGAGTGCCCCCTCGATGCCCGGGTCAACTTAGCCGCGAAGAGACTCATGGACGCGGTGCCGCAGACAGGGTTATTGTGGAGCAGTTTAGGGTCGCGGAGCGCCTGCATATCTAGCAGAAGATGGACGGTACGGTAAAGCAATCGGAAAGGGAAAAGAATCGGCTCACAGCAAACGAAACGATCCCACAGCTAGCTGGTGGCATCCCCTACGCGAAGGAGCTCGCAGATTCGACGCCCATACGGTCGGTGCCTTCAATGCCTCCGCTACCGGTCGACGAGTTCATCTCCACGAGCGTCAAACCGCTTTCACACAAGTCAGCTTCGCGGCCCTTGTTTTCGTCAGAGAGTCTCCTGCAACCCCGAGAACAGCAAATCCCAATAAAGAGGCCAAAAAAGGTGAAAAACCCAGACACAGTATTTGCTTTGAGAATTTGGAACGCGTCGGAGCTCGCACTGGGCTCGCGTACTTGAGGAGAACTAGGAGAAGGATTGTGGTGCTGTTTACAAATCCGGCAGTCATCGGCCGACGGGCTCCTTCTCAACCACGCTCGACCAATTCTCGTCTCTCTCGTCTCTGTTCTCCATGCGTGGCTTTTCGGAATATTACGAGTACCTATGCTTTGTTGCTGTCCGCTGAATGAGCTGCCAGCCTGCAAATACAGAGACAGTATTATTTCTTGTCAAGGGTGATGGCGGTTTCTTTTTTGGAAAATACTTCCACACTGCGACTTGACCGCGACAGCCTGAAACTTGCACTGGAGATAGAGTCGTGACATATGGGATATGGGCCTTTTCAGCGAAATTGTGCCCGCTGCTGGCCGTGGTTCACGTATTCTTTCAAGTTCCAGCTCCTTCCCCGCAAACAACTAATCCATCTCAGCCGCGAGAGCTCCGTGAAGTTTTGTTGCTTCCTCTTGTCAAGCCTCGTGCAATCAGGTTGTTAAGAAACCGTGACATTCGTAAAGGGCTATCGTCATGAACGTATGAAGGGATCCGATGAGCTGAGAAAACATGAACCCCACCCTAAACATAAATACAAGTGCTGTCGGTCCATTGATACATATACCAAGTTCCCTGCTACAACCACCTCAGAGGCCTGCGGCGGCCTTCAGTGCGGTAAAGTTCGGTGTTCCCAAGCCCTACGAAAGAGTGTTGATCGCAAATGTCTCCCGCAGAAGAGAGACTTACGGTTACTGGGTCCCAGCCTGCCTTAGCGGGAAATCCGTTGGTTCCGCAACCGGGGTTAGAGCCAGCAGTTATGTCGTTGAAAGCGTCAGCGTTTGCATAAAGCCACGGGTTTAGGAACCCTGTCAGAAAGTTCACAAGAAGCCAGACCATTGGCATTGGAATAAACGTACCGAGCGGCGATTTGCCACCCTCAATTAATTGGTCGTTGATTAGGGCGATAACGCTGGCGAAGATGGGAGTCGAGGCGGAAGTGCCGTCGACAGGTTGGGTCTTTCCGCCGACGACTATTTGAACTTTTTCGCCCTGAAGCGTCGTTAGATGGGAAGAGAAAGCAATATGCACACGACACGCCTGAGCAGAAACATCCGGGTAGCCTCGTCCACTTGCGTTGAAGAGATCTTTGTAGGTAGAGCCAAGAGCGGTGAGATAGGTCGAGACAGCAGCCTTCTGGTAGTCGGGAACTGAGAAGCACTGAGTACACGAGAGGTAAAATTGGATGAAATGCAAATAACCTGCGAAGACCTGGGAGAATCCACCACTGGAAAAGTCAGAAGCGGTTTCTGGCGCTGTTCCGCCGACAGATCCAACAGATGTGATGCTAAGAGAGTGGATCGATGATTCACTTAGTACGTTTGAAGAGAGCGGAGACAACTCACTATGGGCAACCTGCGGGGAAAGCGGATTGGAAAGCCGTGCAATCTTGTGCTTGATTGCCTTGGACGCCTCCATCGCCTGACGAAAATAGAACAGACGTTCCACGAGCTCCAAGCGCCATGTACGCATTGCACAATTTGCTGTGGGGACTAGTCAGCAAAAGCGACCGGTAATGAAACAGTGACTAACATAGCGAGAGCCGGCGGGATGTCGCGTTCGTCCCGGCCGTACGATGTGGTCATCACCTGAGGGATGAAGTCTTCGGCAGAGAGGAAGTTGACCATGTCGAGGAAGCCAGTGAGGTCACCATCTTGGGAGTTCTCTCCGGCACTGACAAACGTTACTGGAACACCTGTCGCCACACCCACGGTGTATTGAATGTCAAGCTTGAAGCACGCGGCCGTCAGGATCCAACCAGATACAAAAACAACATATACTCACATTCTAAGGCAAGAAAATCAGAGGTGCTCTCAGTGAAGATTAATAGGTACACACAGCTTCAACTCCAGCGTGCGCGGTACCTTGAGGATCCTGGCCACCGTCGAGAGTTTGAATGGAAAAAGTGGTGGCAGAGGACACGTCTTCACGGAAAGATGTCAAGAACGACTTGAGGTCCGCCTTTTGAGCGAACTGTTGACTGAATCCTATGCGAAATCTCAGCATGCATCCGATTCATCGTTTGAAGCATGGAACTGGCCTGCAACAGCAATGCTGTTAAACGTCTGGGTCGCAGCGGTGGTAGGAATGCCGTAGAGGGTCTGCAAGCATGCTGATGAGGGGGATAAGCACATTGAAAATATAATGATGTGAAGAATGCTTACCTGGTGTGACACCGTTTGCGCATGATACGGGTGCGGAACCATTGATGTTATCAAGACCATTCAGCTGGGGCACAGACACCACTGACTTCGCCGAAACGGGGTTGTTGAACGTCGTCGAAGGGTGGATGTCGTCGATGTGGGCTGCAACGCTGGCAGGGAGCGAGTAAGCTAGGGTTCTGGCGTATGTTTTCCCGGAGGCAATGTGCTGAAAGGTCTCGTAGCTGGCTCCGAGTAAATCGTTCGCTTTCGAGATGGGAACCGTGGCGGTCAGCCAGTCACCGGGAGCACCATCCGCGACGGGGTCAACGGCTACGTTGTTCGAGGATAACCAGTCGTGGACAGCCGCAAGAGCCTCGTCGGAAGGTGTGATATAAGCATTCACCTGGGGCGGAGATCAAGACAAGGAAGGGAAGGTAGAGAGACGTCTAACCTCGTCTTTAGAGAGATGATTACCGTAATTGGGACTGGATGGCGTCGAAACGTCGAGGAGTGCCTTTTCCAGTCCTGGAATGTCGTTGGATGCAAGGGCAAAACGAAGTTTCATCGATTGCGTCGCTGGAGCAGCACCGAGGCTAGCAAAACCTTGGGGCGTAGCCTCACGACTCTGCTTCAAGACACGGGGATGAATAGAAGGAGAAGCAGCCGCCAATGAAAGAAGTGAAACGCAAAGAAAAAAGGAGGCGACCATGGTAGAAGAAAAGAGGACGAAATGAACCTGAAAACAAAACGAGTTTGAGAGTAGGCTTTTAAATCGAGAAAGTCATCGCCTTGAGACCTAACAATCTCACGGAGTTTAAAAACCAGTATCAAGCGCCCCCGTGTATTCACTGCATCGAAGCCGCCGTCTTGAAACACGGCAATGGTAACATCGGCAGGCAGAGGCCGTACACGAGGCACACGAGGCCGCCTGTGTTGCGCATGCGTCAAGTGGGTGCGGCTAGCCAGTACTGGAGCCTTTGGAAAGCAAAGAGTAAGTTCAGTAAGTGCCGCAGAGAATTTCTTGTCACCATCCATGAAGCCCCGAGGATGTTAGAAGAGCCCCTTCGTTGCACTGCGATTTAGTCTCATCCAATAATAGTGGACCAGCGTTCGAGTCACTACAGTCAAGGCTGAGCGCGGATATGAAGAAGAATCACCGCCCAATAACCAAAGCGGAAGGGCCGCTATGAATTTCGATAAACTGGGCCGAACTGGGTTAGTGATCAATGCGGTTGAGCGCCAAAGTGGCCTTCGCGGCCGCGGGCACAGGCGGGCGATTGATGGAAGCGGAAACCGCTACACCGCCCGCGGGCTCCTTTGTGCGCAATGACCGCAGCCGGCCAAGCCACTGTGAATGTAGGAATGAGGACTGCCGCCGCTTTCTTCGACCGGCGCATCGCATCACAGGTCAAGAGACTCGACGGAACCTTGACGCGCTGGAGCAAGCGCTGCAAACAGCGACTTCAACGGTCGGGGAGCGGCTGACCTGGACCCGTCACGGTGAAACGCGTGCAGGGAGTGGGGCGACGCAGCGAACTCGGAACGGATTGGGGACGCGGCAGACGCGCCCATCGTCGAATGCTGGTCAGAAAGTTGCCGATCGCTGGGTGAGGCAAGGCAATCACGCAATGATCGTGCCAACATACGATCAGACGTTGGTTCGAGTCCCGAATGTTCCGTCTTTTCTCCCAGTGTGTTTTACTTCATGCGTGCACCCGTGTCTGAGCATAGGTCGTTTCATTTTGTCTATTTTGAACTCGATTGGTCCTGACCGGCTCTGGCGTCGCGAAATAATTCATTCCTGCCGAGTGCATGAATTCATGCTAGCGAGTACTCTCCCTCAAGAGCAACAATCTTCTCTACCGCTCTCTTGTAACCCTCGCCTTTCTTCAGCTCCTCTGAGTACGCAAACAATCTCGGAAATGACCTCTTGTTCAAGTTTTCCGGGCCCCGGGCCCACATCTCGCTCGTCACCAACATAACGGGGAAACTCATCATGATATCTGCGCCTGTCAACTTGGCTCCGCACAGATACGGGCCGCCGTCGGGACCCGAGGCGAGCTGCTGCTCGACGAATTCAAAGTGAGTGATGAGATCTGGGTCGATGTACGAGTGGTTGATTTTCTTGGAGATGAAAGACATGATGGGCCGGAGGAAGAATGGAACCTGTGCGGTTTTGATTTCTGTGGAGCGCGGGTGTATGAAAAAGTTTACTATGATCAAAAGGGATGGACGAACTATGGGAGACTAGGGACACAAGTAGGACCGCCATCAGAGAGCCCTCGCAGTAGTGCATGAAAAATCGATGGCGCAGGTATGCTTCAGTCTCGCCGCCGACCCTCCCTTCGCACCCACTGCCAGCCTTCTACTTGGTCGGGATCAAAGTCGGACCAAAGTGATCGCTCAGGTACTCCACAATCAAGCCCGACTCTGCGAGAGCGTGGTCCCCGACTGTGAGTACGGGGGACTTGCCCAGGGGATGAACCTCTTTCAACTCCGCGGTAGCGAGGTGCGTTTTGGGATCCCGTTTGTGAATTTTGATTTCGTAGGGTATGTTCAGTTCCTCGAGAAGCCATACAATACGCTGAGAGCGCGATTTTTCAAGCCAGTGAAGGGTGATCTTTGGGGTTTCGGACTCGCCGGACATCTCTGTGGCGAAATCTTCGTTGATTTGATCCGTGGTTCTCGAGAAAAGGAGAGACCTACCTGCGGTCGAGGGAGGGATTGGAATTGTACCGTTCACGAAATATTCTGACTTTATGGTCGAGATCTCATAGGTCGGGCATATCAGTAATCGTCCCCGAGGTATGTCTGTGAATTCCTCGACGCGACTTCGCGATCTCAACATATCGCCACCGTCTTGGTAATGGGTTGATAATACAAACCCGTGATCCTCTTGGCTGAGTCAAGCCACCGTTGCCTGAGCAGACCGAGATTTCTCTTGAGCTGAAGTTGCATCATACTGGCACTGGGTTCCTGCGAACCGATTAGTATGAGTGAGTTTGAACCAAGTTTTGAACCGTGGGAAGACTTACGTATCTTCCGAAAGTATAGTCGGAACTCGGCGGCACCATGAAGTAGCATCGAGCAATGCCTTCGAAGGTGCCGGGAAAAATACCCAAGACACCAAACTTGCAGTTCTTGAAATTCTAATTTCTCGCGCGTACCTCTTTACGGCAACGACGGATTTGCAGAGGCTCAGGCGAAGCCAGAGTTCCATGATTGTACAAGGACCATGAGGGCGTGAAGTCCCCCCTAACTTATATTCCCAATCTACTGACATCGTTTGGCTGCAAAATGTGATAGGATACAACACTTCTTCCCAAATGCTGCGCCGGAATGGAGTCGGTCAGTGTTTTTGCGTGAGAATATGAATGACTGTCTGGTGTTCAGTGTCCTCTCGAGGGGTAAAGCAGCTTAGTTTTCCGAGCCTCAAAAGTACTGTGTCTCTACCCACTGGCTTGGATTCACTCACTCAATCAAAATTGTGGTAGTCCTGCTCCACATTCGAGTCGAAAATCGAGCGAGCCTTGTACCCCGTGGATCAGCGCCCACGACCGCCGATTATGGGCTACACAACGACCTGGCTCGGTATGCCATTGATTATTGTTATCATTATCTAAGTAGTTAGACACACTCAGAGCGGTTACACTGTGTGCCGGCGTTCAACGGCCGAGAGTGCCGCAACCGGTAAGTTTCCAAAACTAGAGGTCAAGGGTCAGGATAATATATTTCCCATCCGTCGGAACCCTGTGAATCGCTCCAGATCCGACGGTTGATTAGGCACCGGCCTTCAGCGGGCAACAACTTTCGGCGATATATGCAGTTACTTTTGATAGCAGGCGATAGGTGAATGAAACCAGATGAAACCTGATGCAACCACATAGATATGAGTAGAGATATCTGGCCTGCGCGGGCTCTGCGGACAAGTAACCTTTCTCCATAAAGTCCAAGAAGATCAATGATGGAATGTACAGCCACATGCCACCTGCTCTCTCGTTCCACCGAGTCCCGACTCTCCTCCGACTTTCAACAATAACTCCTGGCAGTCGCGCCGAACCTTTTCAAGGTTGCCTTCAAGTGCACTCATGGTCTCCTGGTCAAACGAATCACCAACTTAGTGCCACATTTGGTCCAGATTGGCCGCTCGAATCTCGTTCGTTCCTGACTTGAGCGCTCACTGAGCGGCGGCTGTGTGGGTGAAACAATGAATCATATCGGTGTCAAAATTGTCGTTACGAGACAGCGTTCGGTGTTCCGAGATATATGGGTATACACTTTGGCCTTCACCTTTATAACGCGACGCTACCCCATCCATTTATCCATTCCTTTCTTTCGCCTGGCTGCGCCACTTTGTTTCTTTTTCCTTTCTGTTCACTCTTTCCCCTTCTTCGCGCCTTCTTTGTTTGATCCACTTTCCTTCAATCACCCGTCATGCGTATTCCCTTGTCCATTGTTTTTGCTCTCGTCCTCTCCCTCGATACGTTCGCGGCCCCCGTTCCAAACGGTATTGCTGGCGATGACCTGGTGCGTGGAGGATGGCTTGCAGCCAGCCTGTTCTGATCATATTTTATCTGTAGGCCCTCGAAGTCAGAGCTAAAGCCAAAGTCGCCGCGAAAAGACCAGTGGTGAAGGCGCCAGTCAAAAAACCGGTGGCCGCGAAACCTGTTGTAGCGAAGAAGGTACATATCTTTGGGCCTTCCGAGTCTTGATGCTTGATTCGCTCAAATTCAACCTCCTTTCCCCAGCCCGTCGCAGCGAAGCCTGTTGCAGCGAAACCGGTTGCAGCTAAGAAGGTATGACTCTAGCTGCTATGTTTGACATATTTTCAATCCGATTTCCTTCTCCCAGCCCGTGGCAGCGAAGCCTGTTGCTGCGAAGGTATGTTTGCATCGTTTCTATGCGATGGTTCGACATTAAATACTTTCCTCAGCCTGTCGCCGCAAAGCCTGTTGCTGCAAAGTCTGCCGCAGCTAAGCCTGTCGCCGCGAAGAAGGTATGTTTGCCTCTTTCCCATGAGTCGTTCAATCTTGAGAGCTAATTTATTCGCTCTCAGCCCGTTGCCGCCCCTGTGAAGAAGCCCGTCGCAGCCCCCGTCAAGAAACCCGTTGCAGCTCCCGCCAAGAAACCAGCCGCGCCTGTGAAGAAGGTTTGTCCGAGATTCTGTCTTTCATTCCCGTGAACTTATCGAATTCACTTTAGCCCACCACCGCGGTCCCTGCGAAAAAGCCAGTAGCTGCGCCAGCTAAGAAGGTAGAGGACCACCCGAATCGCTCCCTCGTACTCACGCTGAGTTGATTCAACAGCCCACAACCGCCGCACCCGCAAAGAAACCAGTTGCCGTGCCGCCGAAGAAGGTGCACCCAACTCATACTTTCATTGGGCATCGCTGACTTTGCCTTGCAGCCCACGGTACCCGTTAAATCAGCTGCGAAGCCAGCGGCGTCGGCCAAACCCTCAAACCTGCCGAAGTGCACTCCCGCACAGGTTGAGGCGCGCGAATTCGAGGACGTCGAGGAGCGTGAACTCCAGGACCTCGAGGCGCGCATCGGTGGGGTAACCCATCCGGCCGGCACTGGGACAGTAAACCTCTTCCACGGAACGAATGCCAAAAACGCAGCGCTTCTCGCCGCCGGTGCTGTTGATCTGTCCAAAACGCGTGGTACTGGAGATTTTAACCACCGTCCCGGTACGTCCTTTTGTAAATTTTCTTCACAACGAGACTAACACAGTAAATCATGTTAGAGGTTCCCGGCGGCTTTTATCTCACCGACAGTCTCGTGGCCGCGGCGCAGTTTGCATGCTTTGGGATTCCAGGACAACGGCCCGCTCAAACTGATGTTGTCGGTTAGTTGATGAATCACATCTCTCGACTTGGGCAATTTCATCCTAATTTTTTTACAGAGTACCGATGGACTGGAGGTGGGCAACAAGTATCCACTTTTCCCGGGGAGACTCCTGACTGGCTCGCTGTGAGCATTGGATGAGAGTCTGTGCTGGAGAGTTCGCTGATTAATTTACTCCTTCCCAGTTCCAACAATTCAACGCGAACCCGAACGAAGTTGTTGTCACTACAGGTGCCTTTGCGGACAAGGCAGCAGCGCTGTTCCAGAACGATATGATTGTCGGGTACGTTCTCATTTGTTCCTCTGTCAAGACTTGCTGACTTGATGTTCCTCTAGACCTCTGAATGGGCCCGCTGGTGAGTCTTATGTGCGATAACGGACGATCTCAGGCTAATATCATCTAGACTTCTTGTTGACCGACAACTTCCAACAATACGCCGTGATCCAACAGGCCGCCGCCACCAACAACCTAGCGTTCCAGGCTCGCCACCAGAGCATTCTGTGCAAGAATGTTCCCACCGGGAACGAGCTCACCGCGGGGCTGTACAAACAGGGCCAGGCTGGCAATGCCAAGTTCAACACGCGGCTCGCGAAGCTGCAGGACCCCAACTTCCAGCCTGGGGGAGGAAAGTGTGTGATTCAGTAGACGAGCGAGGCTTTGGACGTGCTTTACGAGAAGTAATGCGGCGATACAGTATGCCTCAATGGGGCGCGTAGAGAGAAATATGTGGGTGTACAAAATCTACGAATAGAGTGAACGAAGCTGATAAAGAATCATCGTTGGTGTTCTGAGGTCAAAGACCGTATCTGGGACTGCGCTCCCACGGTTGACTTTACAACGATGCGTTGAAATTCTGGTACAGATGGTCTACAGTAGATATCATTACTCAAACATGCACAAGAATATACAACTGATTTCTGCAAAGTCAACAAGAGGGACGCACTGAAAGCGACTCGAGACTCACTGGTATTGCTAGATTTGCTAGAATATTTGGGATCCTCGGCCCGCTCCGCGCTTAGAATCCAGCGAGATTTGTTGCCTGGAACGGAATCAACGAGAGACGTGCACGAATCATCTCGACACTCACTGTCCTGATTGTTCGAAAGTCGAATCATACCCATTTCTCCGCGCTGGGAGGATTTCGATTATCGCCGTTGTGTGGCGTGAGTGGACGGCGCGATGGCCCTGCATTGGAGGAATTCTGGGATAAAGAAAACGTCAGAGTGCATCGACATGAGAAATGCGTGACCAAGTACCGGCGGGAAAGGAATCTGTGGCTCATGTCAATACATGTAAATTTTCATGCTGAACGATAGTTACCTGGAATTCCGCTCGATCGACGGGGATGCGGTTCTCAGCGCCCCCTGCTCCACCAGACGCCGAAAGCCTGACCCCAAGGTCTTGTAGAGAGAACGGCAGGGATGGCGGCTACGAAGGGATGAGTATTTTTGCTTATAGAGTTGAGCGCGGGGAAAGCGTACAGTTTCGAGTTGAGAACTTGGCATGCTTCTCCGAGCGCGAGGTGTGCTATTGTACTGTAAAGAACTTGGCGTTAAGAATGTGCGTATGAGATGTACGGAACAACGAACTTCCTCCGGAAGGACCGGCAACTCCGTCTCAATCCCACTCCAATACAACGTGCCTGGTGCAAAGGGAGACTCCTGGGAACCGTGTGAGCTCACAGGTCTCCTGTACCATGGCTGAAAGAGTACCAACATTCGCAAGAATATCGTAGTCCTGGATATCCTACGGTGAGTCCACTGGTGCATGGCAATGAGTGAAGGAAAACATACGACACTATCTGGGCCCACCCCAAGCGCTTTGGTATTCGACAGTTGGATATTCCGCAAATTAGTGAGGAGCAGGACATCTAGAGACAGGAATATAAGAATTCGCCGCTTATATACTTGATGCGATGGTACTAGACATACCGTGGGACGCGCTGAAGTGCGAGGTAGAGGAACGTCTGACTTGCGGGGCGGTCCAGCTTGGCCACGAGTCAGGATCTCCAGCAAGAGGCTCGGGATGAACGACGCACTTCGCACTATAAGCGATCGCAATTGCCTCTACCAGAGGTTCCAGGATAACCGAAAGCCAGGACGTAACCTGGACGATGTTGCGCTTCGCCCGATACCAAACGCCTCCCACGAAAGCATAGAAACCCCCATCAACCCTTGCGACGCTATTGAAAATTGTGCGTGGATCAATGCGGGCTAATATCTTCTTTAACATATCGCTCGCCAACAAGCACGCTTCGAGGGCCTGGGCGTGATGTTAGAAGTGCTTGCTCGTGAATCCCTGCCCATACACACTTTGGAAAATCCCGGCGGCCGACTCGCAATATAGTCCGATGCGACGAGCTTGAGAGAGAGAAGAACCAAGGTCCTCCCCATGTCCGAAAAAATCTCTAAGACTCCAGCGCGCGGCGGTTCTGTGTCGACGAGGTCTGGCGGCGAGTCCGTTACTTCCACTGGCACCAGTCGCACCCAGTCTTCGTGGGGCAGGGAAGGGAAGGGAGAGACAAGGAGGACAGGGTTCTGGAGGGCTTCAACAGCAGCACGCTCGAGGATTTTGGGGGCAACCATTGGTGGCGAGGTGGTGGCGAGAAGGAAGGAGGCGAGAAGGAAACAAAACAGCATGTGATTGCTCCTCTACACCGCCACTGGCGCGTCAACACGTCAATCAGCGTCAATCACTTGTGAGAAACCTAACCGGCCCGGTGAAAAGTACATTGGAACTGAGACTGGTGAATCCCTCCAGTCTAGCTGTGGCAAACGACCGCTTCGTTCCATTTATAATCTGATTGGGGCTTCACATATACATATTGAAATCGAGGAAATTTTGGTCGCTCTCGTAGGCCGAGCAGTTACTGATCAGCACTGACTACTACCAGCGGCAAAATGGCCACGGTATCAGCGAGGGAGAACTTCATGCAAGAGCGACGAGAAAACACCCTCACTTCGTGTCTCCGACTCTTCAAAAAGGGAACTTCAAGGCCTTTTCAGCAGCTGCGCCGCTAGCGCCCCGCAAAGGAAGAAAATATTGCCCATCTTGAAGAGCGTCTCGGAAGGAGAAAGGCCCAAGCGGATGATACTTTGTCAAAGAGTGAGGACCCGTGTGCGGTGGAAGGCTGTCATGAGAAATGACCGGAGTCCTACACAACAGGAGCTGTGTAGATATCGGAAGAGCAATAAGGAAATGCAAATGCGATTCACTTGAGCTTTCGTGCCTCTCGAAACATGTTCCCTGTCAGATGCTAGCTAATGTCATCCGCACATTGCATCTAGCCAGAAAATTTCTTCCGAGGTGAGAAGATAAATGACTGCATAGATTGCAAGAGCGGTGCGAGCAAACGATTCAGACGAGTCATAAACGTGACACACTGATTCCGGGAGATCCCTTGTCCTCTGCCTGAGGCTGACTCGTCCGGACATCTTGCCTGAGCTCCTCGCACTCTTATTCAGATTTGTTTAAAGGTAAGTAGATATTCACTAAAAAATACCTGTTCTTTGTGTCACTATGGGTTAGTGGTAACCCGCCCATTGAGGTTTAAACGCCGCAGTGGGATGGTCGAGGGTTCGAGTCCCTCAAGTGACACCAGGGAGCCGGGTGCGGGTACGGGTTACCCACTGTCACAAGAAGTGAGCATCCGCGACGAAACATACAGTATATGCTTCTCTTGGTACAAAGGCTGGGTTTCACTTTTTATGTTGTTCCGTTCCAAAGTGGCTCGTGGATTCGACCTTGCCAATTACATGACATTTTTTTGTTTCTGCGCAAGCGCGAGCTGTGAACGAGCACTATGAATAACAAGTATATCAGACTCATCTACAGGCTGAATTTTTTCGGGAGGAATAGGGAGCTTAACACTGAGTATCCAGATCTTAACATTTAACGCCTCTCCATACCCTCCATCCTCGCAGTCCTGGCAGTGGATGCGAAATGACGCGTCTCGCGATCAGAGCACGTGGGCGCGTGTGCGTGACCGGGCACAGCCTCATCCCCGCTTACTGAACTCGGACTCCGGACTCGACTATCTTTTGCGCAGCGTTCATGGATAGACGTCCTGACCGCCCGCTCGTCGTAAAGTGCACATTCGACCGCTGGAATAAACGGATAACGTTCTCCTCTGCCCGAAACTGCAGCTATGATCTCCTGCGGCACAAGGTATGACTCAGTAATATCGCACTCCTGCTTGTATCTCAGAATATCCTAGGTCGAGCAGTGCTTCTCTCTCTATGCTACTTCATATGCAATAGCGTACAAGGACGACGACGGCGAAGTGACCGATATCACAACGGACTCGGACTTGACCGAGGCTATACAGTATTTCCAGGCAGGCAGCGACGATCCCCCATTATCTTCTGCAGCTTCTATCTTGTCTGGTCGCAGCTTCGGGAATCGCAAAATAACACTGCGGGTGAACATATCGGTCGACTATGACGGGCCCAGTCTATCCGATACCTCATCGCTCGCAAGTCTCGAGGAGTACAAGAATCGGAACGGGAGCCAGCAGTCCTTCTCGTTTGGTGCTCCCACGGTCGACCTCGACGACGACTCCGTTACCGTCAGCTCGAGAGATGCGGTGTCCCGCGCAGATCAGTCTGTTCACGAGGGGAGCTCACAGCAATCCTGGGATGTACTGTCAGAGCAAGGTCCCACCCTTGGCCCCAGCACTACGTTGCGTTATCAGTCCAATCCCAGCGACCCATTCTCTGACGAACAACACGCCGAAGAACGTTATACAAATCCGGCCGCTGTTTTCGAGCGACTCAAACTCGCCGAGTCTATCCCGGACGATTCCTCGAGCGTTCAGCACGACAATCTCGACGACAACGATCGAGGGGCCGCTTGGCTGCGGGACCAAAACGCACGAGCCATTCGTTCTAGGCTCGGGGCGTTGCCCGAGCCGTCGATCTCCTCCGGCGTCACCTCAATACCTGAGGAGGACGAGGAAGAGCTCGGAGGGGCTTTGGCATTGGAACAGGACACGCGGGGAAAGTACTATTACTCGTATAGGTCGTCTTCCGCATCGCAATCGCAAACTCGCGACTCGGTGTACTACGAAGACGTCCCGAACATGAACGAGTGCCAGCCTCAACCAAAACCGCGTCCCTCCTCTCGGCAGCTTAACTGGCTTGCTGCGCAGCAAGCTGTCTCTTCTCGTCCCCCGCCTTCGACAACCCCGTTTCAGCCCGAGGCTTACGAGCATCCGCAAGATCAGCCGTACACCTCCGACACGATTCCCCGAGAACTGCTGCAGTTCCTTCCCCTCAATCCCCCTGCACCCGAGACCCTCACCGACTGCTCCGAATGCGGTGTACTGCTCGACTCCATCCGTTACGTGTGTTCCATCTGCGGAGAGAAGAAGCCGGCGAGCCAGTCGACCAAAGGAAAGGGGCGAAGCACCCACGCTCACCAAGAGCATGGGGCCCCGAACTTCTTTTCTGGACCCGGCCATGCTCAACCCGACTATCAGCAACCGCCAGGCACGTTCCAAGTGCCCCACGAGCACCAGTACTCGTACCCCCCACGGCCGCACCAACACGATAATTCACCCTCCTCGTCGCGGACGTTCTTGGGTGTCGGCGGGAGCACCGAGTCGCTCAACGGTTCGATGCGCCACTTCAAGCCGCTTCCGCGCTTGCCCGGGCTTTCCGCGTCCGCTGCCAGCGCGTACAGCTCCCAGGCAACCCTCGTCGTCCCCTCCGGGCAAGTACGCGACGTCGACCCTGGGTACGAGCTGTGCTCCGGGTGCATCGAGCACGCTGGGGTGACGCATGCGATCGAGGCGGGGCTGTCCCCGGGCTCGGCGTCGCCCAGCGTGAGCCCGTCGTCGCCCGCCGATGCTCAGCGCGCGTTGGAGTGGCGGCGGCTGGCGCCGAAGAAGGGGCAGACGCGGCATGCGTACCACGAGAAGGTGTGGGGGCCGCTCGGGTGGGAGGACGTCGGTGTGTAATCTTACCCGCTTGGTTGTTCCTCTGAGCTGATTCTTTGGTGTCCGTAGAACAAGACGAGAACGAGATACACCAGTGCTCGACCTGTGCGGCGGTCACGACGCACCATCGGTACAAGTGTGCGTCGTGCAAGAAGTTCAATCTGTGTCGGGCGTGCTATAGGTTTGTGTATCACTATCGACATGGGATTGCATGCTAACAGCAATCCAGCCAAGTACATGATCTTCACCCGTCGCACGCGTTCCTTGTCGTACCTGACATGCCAGTAAGCGACTCCGGGTACTTTGAGACCGTTCCCCCCGATATAGGACCCGAAGGAGAGAAGTGTATGTCGCACGGGTACTATTACTCGATTGTAAATTCACCGCATTCCTTCAGCGTTAACTCACCCCGGCGTCCGATGCGCGCAGTAAGCAGCATCCTCGGTGGAATTTGCATAGATCTGACCTTTTTGCAGCTGTATGCTCGACATCGTCGGCGCACGTTTCCATTGCGCCATCTGCGACGCCGTCGACATCTGCTCCAACTGCGAATCGGCGGGCTTACCGGGCAATCTTGACTCCGCCGATGGAGGGCATAACTCGTCACATATTCTGATCAAGGTCCGATCTCTTCTACCGTCTTCATGGTCGAAGCTGACCCACCGATATTTCAGATCCCTTATCCGCTGGAAACAGACGAAGTGACTAACCCTCTTCCGTCCTCTCAGGCGCCGCACTGACACGGATCTAATCAGGTGCAAACGGCGAGTCGAAGAGCGATCCACTTGTGGCAGGGCCGGGATGCTGCGAGCGTCGGCCACCAGCCGCTAAAGCCCTCCAAAGCGAGCTCGGTCGTCTCTTCGTATGCGCGGACAGTCATTGGGTCTGGCACACGGCTTGCTCCAGACGAGGACCATCATACCTTCTGCCACGGGTGCGGCAAGGTCGGTCGTGTTACGGTGCTTTGGGATGATCGATGGGATTGACTCGAACTCCTTAGAATATCCTCGGAGTGCGCTACCAGTGCGCGAACTGTCCGTCCCAGCCGCAGGGCTTCAGCTTGGTGAGATTGCTTCTCCCTTTCATCCAGCTCCCGTGCTTACCCTTGATCAGTGCGCTGGCTGCGAAGAACACTCGTATACCCTCCACGACCCGGGGCATGTCTTCTTCAAGCTCCCCCGCCCGGTCCAGCGGCCCCTAGTGTCGCCTTTTGCTTTCCTTCCCCGACTGTCCGTCGTTTCTCCCCTGGTGCTCCTCGTACTGACTTCCTCCCCACAGATACAAGCCGCCAGCAGGGCCCCCACCGGGGATGGACCCGCACACATATCTCTCTTCGCTGTCGCACAGCGCGGCCATCTGCGACCGCTGCATGTCCAACATCCAAGGCGTCTGGTTCCGCTGCGCCTACTGCGCCGTCGACCTGTGCGACGCGTGCGAGGGTGTCGACACGCACAATGACGCACACTGTTTCATGGCCTTCAAGTCTCCCGTGAGTTTCTACTCTCGGTTTTTGTGAGATGTTGTCGCTGATCGCCTTACCTTACCTTACAGGTCGACATGCAAGCGTTGAAGTAAGTGTTGCTCGCATCCCGCAAAGGCTGCCGTGCTGACGTTTTGCGATTGCAGAAACTTTGCCCCGATCGAGAATCCGCCACCTGTAATCCCATATCCAGTATACCGCTGACCATGTATATCCATCCCATCTTGTAGCATGTGCCCAATTTAAACAGCTTACCCTTGTCGCTCGCAAGCGACTGTACTTTTCTGACTCCGTGTCGCATGAAAGCTTCTTCCCTGCCAAGATTCGATGAGGATATATCAAGACGGCGATCTATCAACTGGATGTCCGCGCTGATGACAAGATGAGGAAAGGTTCGACGGTCTGCGATCCGTCCAACTTTCTTGTGATTCTCACAAGTGGAAACCGATCGGATGCCAGCGCTTTTCAGGACTTACCTATCTGTGTTGTCCGCCTTCTGCCCTCAAACTTGCGAGGTTCAAGGGAATGAATCGACCCAGAAGTTTCAAGAAAATGCTACGCTCTATGTTACATGATGCTAAACTAATTATGCTTTGAAGACCTTAACGCGGGGCTCGATTGGGCCGAACTGCTTCTCAGCAGGAGGGGCCGCGGGCACACCGAACGGCAGTATCGCTGTCGACTTCCAAGTCGACGGAAGGCCCCAGGTTTTCTGGATATCAGCAACGAGCTCATCCGAGTAGGCGCCGTTGTGCTGCAGACTGGCTCCCAGACCCTCCAGCGTGAACGCCGTCCACACAGCATGCTGCAGCATTCCCGTAGCGTTGGTGCTCCAGACCGGGAACTGCTTGGTATATCTATTTTTTCGGCGATTAATTGAAAAGCCATACAGAAACAGAAATTGAAGACTAACGCGGGGATTTTGGCGGTGATAGCATCGATGACTGCCTGATCCTCAAAGAACAGGACGGATCCGTAGCCTCCGCCGAATGCTTTCAGCTTGCCCTGGACGGTAGCCTTCATCTCTCCTAAAAGAAGCAGGGATCAGTCGGCTTCCTATCAGGATCAAATGGGTAAACTCGCCTTCCAAGCCTTTAAGTGCGGATTCGCTGATCATTTTCCATAGTTTTGTGTTCTCTTCACCGAGGATTAGGACAGCGCGGCTCGACTGCGTGTTGAAGGAAGTGGGGGAATGGAGCACACAGTGCTTGACGATGGCCTCAAGCTTCTCGTCCGAGATGGACGACTTGGGAGTGATGGCATAGTTGGTGCGGCGGGTGGCGATGGCTGCGAGGAAGGCGTCGGACATTGTTGTGTGTGTGAAGTGAGGAAAGATGTGGGCGGTGTGTTGAGTTGAGTCCCTAATTCATCCCGTCATTCTTATACTCCTCACGCAATCGATGGTTCTCGTAGGTTCTTACCAAGTCCAGGGCTGATCTAATTGCGATTAGCAACCGCTCGTACACAAGATTGCGCATCTGAATTGTGCGTAGACCCGGTCTGGGTAGAACGGCGTGGACATTTCCTTTTTTGTGCACCAAGCGTTTGATCGGCGCTCGTTTTAGATTTTTTTCCCTGGCTGCTTTGTCAACCGCTTGTTGACAAAGTAAGCGGCGTTCCGATGCTTACTCAGCCCATATTACGGATTCATTTGCGGTGTCCCTATTTGCCGCTTTGCATGGTCGAATCTCCAAAGCTCAATGCTGTAAACTCCTGGATATGGCTCCGCAAGACCTCGCGATCAACTTTTTATATCATCCCGTCCTGCCCGGGCGTCTGGCCTCGGCCGCGCATCATCGGCCGCGCACCCCGAGTTATCTGGCGCCCATTTCGGTAACCTGGGTTCAAGTTGAGATATTGCAAAATGCCGTCTTGGTCGCGCAATCTATCGTGTGCCCAGCTGGCATTCGATTGCCTTGTTCCAATGGCAAGCCCGCGCCAGTATAGTATGCTCTTCCTCGCCCAGGAGAGGGCGATTCGGACACCTGTAATTCATTCGCGAGCCCGTTCCACTATGCCTGTCCAAGGTGATACCTAGCAGGATGCCTTCCAATTTTAGGGCACTGATCTAGAATGTACGTCCTCTTTTATTTATGGCCCCGTTCATCGATAACCACATAGCTGACTGTCACCGAGGCCATCTAGCGTAATCTTCGATTTCATTTTTTCGATTGTTGTTCGCAATAAGGACGACCCGATGGCCGCAACGGCAGGAATCGCAGATAAGCGCCCACGAAAATAATGATGATCCATTCGACCCACTCAACCGTGGGAACTGTGTTGAGCCAATTGATCGGAGGGGTCTTGCTTTTTCCAAGTAAGTTTTCACCGACTGCAACTGGAGAACTGGTTCTGCTTCGAAATCTCCCTTCCATGAGCCTGTTTTTAACTGGACTCGCATCTGACCGTGACCCCCGCGACTTTTGGTGAATCCGCAACTTTTACCGAATTGCATCCAAGAGCAATCCACGAGTTTGATGGAAGGGCAGACAAGCGCTTGGAACGGAACGTCTTCAGAATCCCGCCAACTACGTTGACTACATTCTCTTCAATTGGAAATCCTGCATGGGCCGGCACATACTGAAAACCTTCCAAGTATTACAGACCTCGCGACTGTGTGCTTCAAAAGAACTTCGCCGTGGCTTTCACTCACTCACAGCTAGATTTTCTCAATAGCGGTACGACTGTGTTTCCGATGTGCGAGTGAGCCCACTGTTGACATGAATCTTCGAAGCTTCGCGGCTGCCCGGATGTACGGCTGTTCGGAAGTCGCGTGGCGTTGTCTATATACAGTTCAGCTTACGATCTCTGAATACAGAAGGCTGGCATGCCTTCCGACTCTCATATCAGATTTATTGGTATGTCCTCTCAATTTTTCATCGCGGTACAAGGATTCGTTTGACTCGCCGCAGGCCTCTTGGAACGTTTCCACTCAACCCGCAATTTATTGGGGCTTGACAGCTGCATCGTTGCATCTGCAAGATACAGCACCCAGGACCTGCGGCCTCTCACAAGGGATATTATCTTTCCTGCTCTCCGCGAGCTCATAAAAGCGCACCCTCCGCTCTGCGTCAAGCTTAAAAACGCGTCCAGCTCGAACCCCTCCTTCACCAGGCTTCACACAATCGATTTGTCTCGTGTCGTCGATTTCCCGGGTACACAAAATCTCCAGACTGCCTTGGAGAGCCAGCTTGCCCAGGGGTTCAACACTGATGCCGATCTCCCGCTCTGGCGTATTCAGGTGCTAGCGGATAACACTGTGATCTTCGCAGTACACCATGTCATCGGCGATGGCTTGAGCACTGTCGCCTTCCACACGTCGCTTCTACGGGCACTGAGAAATCTTACAGTGGCCGATGCTTCATCGTTTGTTCGAGTCTCTGACACTCTCTTTCTCCCTCCTCCGATCGAGGCCGTCACCACCATGCGGCCCTCATTATCCACGATGGCTATCGAGCTGTACAAGTTGTTTGCTCCGAGATACTGGACACGAGCACACTCTGCATGGTCAGGAAGCCCCGTCCCAACAGCGGGCAGCCTCCGAACCAACCTGCGGCTGTTATCCATTCCTGCGCAGGATCTAACGGCGTTCTGCGCTAAATGTCGCACCCATTGCGCTACCCTGACCTCCGCCTTCTACATTCTTACCGTCACCATCATATCCCGCATGCTTGCGGGTGACTCGCGCCACAAGACCATCTCCTCCGCCGTCGCCATCTCCCTCCGTGGGGTAGCCGGAATACCCGACGGGGCGATCTGTGACTGCGTATCCGCCCACTTCACGTATCCCCCGCAAAACTCCAATTTCAGCTGGACTGCCGCCGCGCGCTATGCCGCCACGCTGCGCAAACAGAAGACGAAAGCTCGCGAGAACATAGGGATGCTCCGGTTCCTCTTCGGGAACTACATCCCGTACATGCGGAGCCACGTTGGTACCAAGCGGGCCAACGGATTCGCGCTTTCCAACCTTGGGCGTTTCGACGCCCCTGCGGTCGAGGGTTCGTGGAACATCGTGAATACGGTGTTTGCGCAGTGTGACGTCGTGATTGGCGCTGCGTTCAAGTTGAATGTCGTTCGCGATCCCGCGGGAGCCCTAAGCATTGCGTTGACGTACGGGGAGCACAGTATCGACAGCAGCTTTGTGGAATCGTTCATGTCGCAGTTTAGGGACACATTCTATGATCTGCTTTCGTAGCGTTGCCCGAACTGTATGTTCCTTATGGACAATCATACATACCAAACGTGCCGTCGGGACAGACGGACGGTTTGCCGTCCGGTCCCAGCATCGAATCCGTGGCGACCCGAGTTTACCTCTTTCCTGTTCAAATTGACTGGTGCTGGCCACTGCGGTCAACCGGCTTGCGCAAATAAAAAGCCATTGAGAGCGGATGGCGTGACTTGCCACTCACCGAAAGGAGTGTCGGGAAGCACGACCTCCTCCTCTGCCCCAGAGTATTACCAAAACGTCGACATCGATCACGGCGGAGGTTTTACATTCACCGAACGGTTCGCACGATTATTGGCTCGCTCAAGGTTGACGGAAGGGACACAACCTGACATACATAATCCAGGTGGTGAGATTGTTTAAAAATCAACCAGAGGTTGAATCGCCTCACATGGTCGCGTTCCTTCTTCCCACGGTTCAGATTCGGCATAGTGAGGTGGAAAATATTGATCGAACAAGTTTTCTGTTCGCAAACAGGCACGTCCTCGAGATACTGAACCTCGAGATACTGAAGAGGAAATCAACGGCATGGTTATCCCCACAGCAGCTTTTCCACTTTCGGCTAGCCATTCCTGGACGCGCTTTGAGGCTTCAGCCTCCAGTAGACCACGGTGTAAAGAAATACGATTGTAAGCGCAACGGTATGATATTCGTACAACACTATCCTTAAGCGGTGGGGGCAGACCAATTTTTAAGATAAGAGTGCGACAAGTTCAACATTCTATGGTATCACAAGTCTGTAATTTGATTGAACATTCGCGACAAGGATGAGAAGCAAAAGTCGGTGCTTACAACCATTTCACGACGACAGATTTGATCACTTCTGGCCTCGGCTGCATCACGTAGACGAGTCTGACATCTGCAATTTACAGTTGATATAACAGATGCGGGACAAAGAACTCGATGCGTACTGCGACGACGGATTGGATAACGCCGGATCGACCGGTATTTGGCGCATCTGCTCCCACAAAGTAAAAGTCAAGTCTCGTGTGCAGTCAATATGAGAGGTGAGTGGCAAAGACCGCGATGCCTACTTAGAAACAGATTTTTCAACTTGGGTTCAAGGGCGGGGACTCTATGGAAATTGCTATCTGCAATTGTCCGTCAATATTACAGGCAGATGGAAAAGAACTCGATGCCTAGTTCAAACGCAGGCCAGACTGGGCAAACTGAGCAACTAAGAGGCAGCCGAGAGCCGGTAGCACGACTGCGACGATCTGGGAATGCATTGAATGAACATTGCGAGAAGTGGATGAGAAGCTTGTGCTCACCAAAGCTCCATGGGTTCTCGTCCTTTCCCCTTCTCCTCCTTCCCGGCGTTACGGGTATGCGGACTATTGTGCGGCGTCAGCGGCCGACGGACTGCGTCTCCGCTCGCTGGCGTCTAAAAAGCAATGAACCGGAGTGTTCAAAGGGACTGACGGGCGACGTACCGAAATGACGACTTGGGGCACGGGGGACTCCCGGATCAAGACCTCTACCGAAACTTTCTGGAACCAGGGGTGAGATGGATCTCCCGGCAGGAAGAAGGTATATACCTCCAGGACAGTTTCCTGAATCGACGCAAACAAAGAAAGCGACGGTTAGTATTGGAACAGTTATCGGGTACGGCTGCGCACCTCTTTGGGGTCCGGGGAGACTCGGTCGAGAAGCCTGAGCCGATCTTCCCAGAACACGGGTGGACCCTGGACTTGGATTAGCAATTTTGAGGAAGCACCAGAAGTACTCACTGGAGGAGAGGGGGTCCGGAACGCAGGGCCCTGAGTGGTCGTTAAAATTGTACCGCATCAGTGAACAAAAAGCTTGCGTTGTTTGGAGACGCCCAGGGGTCCTTCTCCAGCATGGCCTTGCTGCTGGAAAAGTTTAGCGCCGCCTGTAAAGCAGAACAGAGTCGGAAAATGCGGCGAACAAGTGCGATTTACACGCACCATGCGCTGGCTCAAGTCGAGCTGTAAAACTGTCAGATTAAACAAAAAATCAGCGAAGGATTGACAGAACCTCGAAGCCCGGGAGTAACGAGGCACCGGCGTATCCGCGCTGAGTTTGAACAGTATTCAGGACAGCGGCTCTTGTAGCGCAAGAGCTCAATACCTCGGGCCCTGTTCCCAGCTCATCATCGAGCCCGCTCGCGCCAGGGAGATCCGGAGCCCAGAAAAGTTTCTGAGGTCGAGGAGATTAGTGTGCAGTTGAAAGCATCGACCACCTGGGACATACAGAGCCCCTCTGGTATTCAGCCTGTTTGCGGTGTCAATTACCCATGTCCTGCGGAGGAAAAATGAACGCACGAGGCCCGGAAGTGCCGGGGAGGGCGGCGACAGCGGAATCAGGGTGCCGAGCTGGTTTTGAACCTCGGGTGCCAGTGGACTGAGCTCCCACTGCGCATATGACGGGATCTGAAACAGATCTAGACTGGAAAGCACAACACGCCGACGACCAAGGCTCACCGGGGCCGGCGACGATACCGTGACTTGCAGCGGCGTTGGGCTCGCAATCTCAGCAGGTGAGTCTGGCGACTTCGAATCCGGCGAGCGGTCGACCTCGAGGGAGGACTTGAAGATCGGACAGTGAGCCTTGGATAGACCCAAAGACGAAGGAGAGACATACGACATCCGAGGACTCCGCGGTGTCCAAGGAGGAATCCGGGTCTGTGAATAGTCCAGGGAGCCTTCTGAGCTGTCGAAGAAATAGCACCCCTGCACTCTGCGGTCAGGATTGGAGGTGAAGGAAGTCTGCAAGCGGAAGGCACCGTGGGGTTCTTCGGGCGCTTTGTTGCGCGATCGTGTCGACTTGGTTTGGGTGTCACTGAAACGTTACATCAGGCCAAGGATTGAAACGAGAAGTGCGAGATATTCGAAACGTACGGTTGGAGGTACGAGTTGGCGATTATTATGACTATCGGTTCCAAGACGGGAAGGAGCCATCTAGCCGTCGCGCGGGTCTTGCGATCGGCCTGGTTCCAGTGCGCACCAATGAAAGCGAAAAATCCATCGCGAATTGCCCAAACGCCATCGGTCCTGGTTCTCGTATCCGTACGCTTGAACACCTCGCCCAATACAGCGTCCGTGGCGACCACGGTCTCGATGTGCTTGGGCTACATTTGAGGCTACGACATGGAACGCAGGCGAATAGGACTCACGTGAAGAAGCCCCGGGGGCTGCTTTGAGAGGTCCATGGTATTGGTTATGGCACGAAAGAGAACATAATCGAAGATACGCTTTCCCTCGAGGACGTACAGATCATACGGCGAGGTGGCGCAGCCGATGGGCGCGGTTGAGGAGATGACTGCTTCCCAGTTTGAAGGCCTCAGCTCTGGGAGGCCCACACCGCAGAATTGGGGGGATTCGATATATGCGAGAAGAGCTGGATCGACTCGGAGTTGAGTGGCGGGCATGGTGGGAAGGAGAGAGGTGAGTGACCGTGACTGTCACATCCTTCGTCCGCATTTGGTGATGGGCCACTTGGGGAAAGAAGAAGATCCACGACGGCGTTTCCAAGTTTGGCCAGATCCTCGCGGATCCTCGCTTGATCCGTCTGCAGACATTACTTACGATTTTGAGCCTTTCCAATTTGGGAGCTGACGCTGTGTGTAAAGTCATTCGTCCATCTCATTCCATGCTACTAAGTTAGTTTGAAGTTAGTACCCAGTTTGAACACCTGGCAGGTACAGGAGTTGTACTGGTACAGGAGCTCATTTATTCGCCACAATAGCAGCCCTTTCGTTGTCCACTTTGGTTTAGTGGTTAAAGCGCCCGCAGTTTGATTGTTCAGAAGGGTTCGATCCCTGCGAGGTGGCAACAAATTGGGAGCCGGGCGTCCTGGGGCTGTTGACCCCCACGTCCGCGACGATTCTTCAGGGCCAGTCTTTCCTGGGATGCTGAGTTTCAATCAAGCCATTCAATGGCGTGTCTTTTTGGTTTTGGTTTTGGTTTTCATTCATGCTTCAGCAATCCAAATCTTCAACCGCGGCTTTTTTTGTCTTTTCTCCCCCCCCAAGTTCTGCCATCGGACCGCCGAAACCTATAACTTGTTCTCCAGGACAAGGAGGACACGAAACCTTCTAACGCGGTGGATCTGGGGCTCAAAGTGAGCAAACAAATGCGTCTCCTTCAGCTGCGGAAATGATAGGTACAACAGTCATTGGATGTTTCAGTGAGGAGAATCTCACTGGATTCTCCTCACTCCATTTCGCACCAATTTAATCAATTCCACGAGCTGCCCCCGCCGTTTCAGCCCTGCCTGGATTCCAAGTCACATCGTTCAACGTCTCTAGCATACCTCGACGCTCGATGTCTCTCATTCCCTGCAATGGAGCGGACAAAATCAACCTCCACGCCCTTCTCGTCCACGCCTTCTCGCATCGACAAGCTCTTTCGCCTCCTCGGACAGCTTGCCTCGGCTGGCTATGCACATGATGAGAATGCGGAGCACCTAGCCGACCTGAGCCTCACTGACCTCGGCGAAGTTCTGTGATCCAACCCTCCGAGCCGGGACCAGAGTGCGGCAACGTTGCATGCTTCGTGGTTCATTTCTGGGAGTCTAAGCTTGTCGCGGTGTGACCCTCGAACTCAAGCGCGAGTATACCTTCATCAAGCCAGGTGCCGGACAGGGACTGGACTGGGAGGCCTGCCCAGGAGCCCCCCAAACATAAAAGGTTCTCTTGAGGGTTCAGTCATCGAGAACTGTGCAAAATAAAGTCTTGTTGTATTCATTGCGTATCATTATTCACATCGATAAACGCTCCATGAAGAAAACCCCGGGCATATTGAACTGTTGAGCGCTAAGGCAGGCCCTTTAGAGAGTTCGCAGGCGCGATAGGCCCTATCGATGTGCCAAAGGTATATCCGCGAAAGTTCGTCCTCCATTCAAGTTGTCGTATCCAAGAACCAGTGTATCCGAGTTTAACAGATAATAAACCCCCACTTGCGAGCCTTGGGGACCTTGAACATCCAGTCTACTTAAGAGGAGCCTCGGAGCAGCGTGATCTTCTGAGAAATTAATCTCGGTCTATAGCTATCCAGGTCCAACGCTCGGAAGACCAGATGTTTGGGAAAAATTGCTATCCGCTTGGCGCCGGGAACGAAGAATCCATTCAGTAACCGGGAGGCCGTCGCAACGCGACGCTAGTGAGTCGCCGGCGACGAGAGCGTCCGGGTGTCTCGGATGAGCGGTGGACAGCCTCGTTTCTAATGGTTTCCTCGACGCTAGACAGACGTCGGGCTCAGCGGGCTCGGAGGAAAACGTTGACTGCGGTCATCGCGAAGAGACTGTGTGGCAACGCAACCTGTCCATACAATCCCATTCGATGAGTACAAGCTGCGAAGACGGTGGGATTACTAATTAGAAAAAGCTCGGATTGGTGATATCCTTTCTTGAGCGGATAGGAAGCCGCAAGACCACAGGGTCTCTGGTGGGCACCATCCTCGTCCATTTAAACGTTCCGCCGGTCTCCGAGTCCATCGTGTGGTGGTGAGCAATTGGTGAACAATGTTGACCTCGATCTGACGCCTTTGTGATCCGTAACGTCGCCAACCAGTAATCTCGAGGCAGAGTCATTCACCCGTTTCACGTCGACCACTGCAATTAGTTCTACTCGGCAATCGGTATGGGTGCGTAGGGGCTTCCAGGGACATGTGTAGCTTGACTCACTCCAGGTCATAGAGTGTTTTAAAGGCAGGGGCAAGGGCCCTCGTTTCGCGAGGCGCCAGTATGGTTAATCCCCACAAGTGAGTGGTACAGTTCTCGCTCGCAGCTGGACTCAAGTCTTGCTAGGTCCCGCAGGATCAAGAGTTTGAAGGTGGACCATCTGGTCTGGCGTACAAATGCTTGTTTGAGCGGAGCACAGGTCGTGCAGGTCACAGATTTGCTTTCGCAGGCAGAGACCAACCTCGAGCTCGCGGGATTGGACTACGACTATGAGCTGGTTTCAGCCCAGATCCAGTCCTACAGGATTGCGTTGGCGCCTCACAAAAAGCTTCCCCCGGAAGTCCTAGCGATAATATTCGTCAATTGCGTTGGAACTCCCATCATTCTTCCTCCGTCTCCCCAGGAACCGGCTTTGGCTTTGGCTAGCACTTGCAGATCCTGGCGGGGCATCATCCTGAGCATTCCGAACCTATGGAACAACATTTTTCTTGACTTTCGGGGGTCCAAGCCTGTGAAACTCCTCGAATTCGCGAAGCTCTGGCTCTCTCGCAGCAATACCCTCATCACACTGCGCAACTCCACCTCGCGGTGGACAGAGAGCCGTCTGCGAGAGGAGAATGTGGATCCCATCAGCTACCTCGTCGCACCTTACAGCTCTCGCTGTCGCGAAATCGACATGCGGTTCCTGGATGCGTCCATCGACGAGTTTTTTACCCTCCCTGAGGGCTCTATTGATCGCCTCGAAGTGCTCTATCTCGAGACTCTTGGCTTCACCATGCCCTTCACGCAGATGTCCGGCGAACCACTCGATGTTTTCCGCTCCGTCCCGTGTCTGCGGCGCGTGCTGTTCTCCACGGACCTGTGCAGCCTCGACCCTCAAATCCTGGGCCTCCCATGGGGACAACTCACTGGCCTGCACTTCATCGCCACCTATATACCCCCGCTCGCGATGCACGCCATCCTCCGCGAGAGTAGCTCCCTCCTCGAGTGCAGCTTCTCCATCATCCAGCTCGACGACACCCTCGCCTCAGAGCTCGATCGCCTCCCGGAATGCGTTCTGCCGGCCTTACAATCTCTCATGGTCGAGTTCTCCCCTGACACAATCGACTACGCGCCCTTCCTGCGCCCGCTCGTCCTCCCCGCGCTGACCGACCTCGAGCTGCGCCCCCTCGAAGCGGGCCTCCTCCCGCAGTGCCCGTGGTCGCAGCGCGCCTACACCGCCCTCCTCGCGCGCTCGCGCTTCGCCCTCCGCCGCCTCGCGATCCTGCACTACACCCTCGCCCCCGCGGACCTCGAGGCCGTCCTGCGCGGCATGCCGTCCCTGACCGACTTCCACCTCTTCCTCTGGGAGACGATCGAGTGGGACACGCGCGTCCTGCAGGGCCTCGCGCGCGGGACGCTACTTCCCGCGCTGGAGAGCCTCACGTTCAGCACGTACCCGCTCGCGGAAGTGCTGGGGATGCTCGAGGCGCGCGTGCGGTGCGGCGGGGTGGGCGGTGTTGCGCGGATGAAGGCGCTGAATATGTCGATGACGTGGCGGCGGGACGTCCCGCCGGAGGCGATGGCGCGCTTCATGCGTCTCGCGGAGGGCGGCGGGCCTGTGTGTCGTGCGTTCACGCACACGCGCGCGTATGCGCATGACCGGGCGACGACGACTGGAGTCTGACATCGACGACGCAGATGTCCACACTCCTGGCGATCCTCATTTACTGTACTTAATGCAAGCATCGGAGCGATGGCTACCGATGGATTATACCTGTTCTGTTATCACACACTCTCTCTGAAAGACGAATGAATACATTCATTGTATCACTCGAGCTATATGGCTCTTGCATATTTCGCAATCCTCGATATCAAATGCTCAAGACTCAGATACTTCAGAACCAGTAAATTATGAGCATTCCCCAGTATTGTACATCCAGATAACCTACGCAATCTCTGGCCGCATGCGATAATGGCTGCTCCCGTTATAATGCGTGACGCTATTCTCGCTCTTCCCATTCGACATGCGGGCCGCGTTCAAACTTGCGGTCGAGTTATTGTCGAGCGGAAGGGCAGGGACGGCGTTCAGCATGCTCGGGGGCAGCGGGACAGGCTCGATGAGGTGCTCTGCCTGCGACCTACCGAAAAAATCAGAACGGAAGAACAAGAAATAACGATGCACCCACCCAAAGTACCCCCGCAGCAAATTATCCAACGCCAGCTCCTTCTCGTCCTTCTCCCGCTTGAGCTCCGCCCGTGTGATGCGCAGCTCCTCCATGAGCTGCCCGTGCTGCTGCATCGCGTAACGGTGCTTCGCCTTCATGAGCAGGTACATCACCATCGCCGGCGAGCGCCCCAACACGCGGTCCTCCACCGGGTCGTACCGCGCGCGCAGATGCGGCGGGAGCGACTCCGCGGACGGCGGCGCCTCGTCGTCGTCCTCCGGCAGCCGCGGGGGCGTGCGTAGCCCGGCGGAGATGGGAGACAGCGGCGGGTTGCGCGCCAGGCGCTCGAGCTCGAAGTCGCGCGAGTCGAGCACGGACGTCGTCGACACGACGGTCGTGGGGTCCTCCGTCTCGAGCGGTGGGTTGGGCTCGACCTTGAAGGTGCCGTATGCGAAGGAGCTCTGGGAGGGGACGACGACGGGGGCCGGCGGCGGGGGCGGCGTGTTGGGGCTCTTTTCGTCGTCTTCGGGGTTGCGCTTGCGCTTGCGCGAGCCGCCACGGCCGGGAGCGGGGGGCGAGATGTTGTGCTGCAGGCGCATGTGCTTTGCGAGGGCGTCGGAGCGCGTGAAGGACTTGTCGCACTCTGCGGACTGATTAGCGGAGTAGACAGTGAGACGGTAGACGCACCAGGACGGGCGCATGTGAATGGTTTCTCGCCGGTGTGTGATCGTATGTGGGAAATCAAGGCGAAACGGGAAGTTTGCGGGAGGCCACGGCGCTGGCAGGTCGTCCATTCACACGTGTAGTTTGACTTGTGAACTCCGATATGGACTGGGAGGGGCGTTAGTCAGGGCGTGAGATCAATGAAAGGAATTTAAACCAAAAGTCTTAGAAAACATGAAACCCACCAGAGTGTATGTGCTCAATCAGAGTCGGAAGATGAGTGTAGACGATGCCACAGTTCTCCCACTGGCAGGTGACACTGTCGTCCGAGTCGCGAAATTCATGAAAATGGGTCATCGGAGGCGTTCCTCCCCGCGAGATCGTGTCCGAGTCTCCATCTTCCTCGTCGCTGACAGATATCGGCACATGGGGTTCGGTCGAAAGAGACGGAGAGAACGAGCGCGATGCCGGCTG
Source organism: Mycena polygramma (assembly GCA_029449255.1). Classification (NCBI taxonomy): domain Eukaryota; kingdom Fungi; phylum Basidiomycota; class Agaricomycetes; order Agaricales; family Mycenaceae; genus Mycena; species Mycena polygramma. The sequence continues at coordinate 108,974 of JARKID010000094.1, read as the reverse complement.
CTCAGACGCTGGTGACATCGAACGGGAGGCCGAGGCCGTGCTAGGTACGGGTAATGTGTGCACAAACACAATATCCGAGTCGCCTTGAGGTGTCGAGGACATTGCGAATGAGTTCTTGACTAGTTCCGCTGGCACACGGTTAAAATTCGAGGATTAGGCGCTACCGCACTTGAGGTATTGCTTACCAGCAATGGACTTAGAGCAAGAATCCCAAGAGATCGAGGAGTCTTTTGGGATACCCTAGAGTGCGAGGGAGCTTGAGGGGAGCTTGAGACTTGTCGCAATAAAGGAAAGGCCAATTTTGGAAGTGGGAGGTGAGAAGTTTGGTCTTGCTTGGATTCGAGGCCGATGGCCCCATCATGCCAGTCAGTTCTTTTCTCCCTCAACTCCTCCTTGACTCCCTCTTGAATTCCTCCATATTTTGGAGACGATGGACATCACAAAACCGAGGAAAAACTGTTCACCGGAATCTCTGAAGCCTTGCTTGATTCTGCCTTGGCTCCAACTTGCTTGGCTCAGTTGTTCCTGCCACCTGGCAGGCAGTCACCGTTCAACTTCAACTTCCTGCGTTAAAGCCGCCAACTTGGAGTTTCCGACTGCCCAATTCAAAACCTAGAGGAAGGATAATCTACTCAGCCGGCCCCTATGGCGGTCAATGTGCACTTTTATTATTTTCCACAAAAACGGCTGTTTGTTCAAAAAATGTGTCCGTTTCCTCAAAAAAAATCAAACTTCAAACTTTGCAAAATTTCACGCTGGAACTTTTGTTCAGAAAAAGTCAAGTTTTGCAACTTTACAAAGTCTGGGCTTGTGCTTTTCCCAAAAAAACGCGGGGTGTGTGGCTGTGCTAATCCCGATGATGGCATCAGCCGCCGAATCTGGATGAGCTCTTCAGGTCAAGGGTGGACGGAATGGACTATTTGGAAGTACCATGAGGAGGTTAAGTGAATGCGGTACCCAAGAGCAGTCCAATATGAGCCCCTGCGGATAAATACAACCCAACGAGATGGACTGCATTCGGCGGCTGATGCCATCATGTGGGTTAGCACAGCCACACACCCCGCGTTTTTTGGGAAAAGCACAAGCCCAGACTGTGTAAAGTTGCAAAACTTGACTTTTTCTGAACAAAAGTTCCAGCGTGAAATTTTGCAAAGTTTGAAGTTTGATTTTTTTTGAGGAAACGGACACATTTTTTGAACAAACAGCCGTTTTTGTGGAAAATAATAAAAGTGCACATTAGAGCTTATTAGCAACTTTTAGCCGAGATTTTGCTCAGCCGCTGATTGGTCGAGAGGTGTGGAGCAGCCAATAGGCGGCCAAGAAAAATCTCGGCTAAAAATCTGCTAATAACCTCTATTGACCGCCATAGGCCCCCGTCATCTGGCCACAAACCCTCCTCCGCCAACTTGAAGCTGAGTCCGAGTCTACACTTGGTCTACTAGTAGACCGTAACCCTGACCACAGCAGCCCTTGCCACCAAAAAATCATGTTGTCTGAATCCGCAAGGGACCGAGATCTGAAGGAAGGACGGAAAGACGTATTTATTACTATGATTAATCGCTCTCCGTTCTCGCGGACGATGATAAATGCTCTCTAGTCTACCCGTCCAGCCGGTTCAGGGCTCTCCATTCATATCAATAACTGCTAAGCCTCCCTCTCCAGAACTCTCCTCGGAACTCTCTCTTTGCAAAATGGGATAAACTTTCAGCTACGCCCTCATGCAAAATAGGCCCAAGCTTTCCGTGACGCCCTCGCTTTCTTCCCGGCTTCAACTTGCGTTGGGCTGTTGGGTCACCATTTTTTCCACAGCAGATGCGCCAGCGATGAATTCTGCTCCACCTCTGGATCGGCGCGTACGAAAACTTCACAGTATCTCGGAATCCCCTCACATGTTGGTTGAGTCTTCTCGCGATTCCCTTTCTCGCCTTTTCATTTCTTTCTGTCCTTTTCTCGTTGGGTCGGCCAACATCAAATCGTTATATAGTCTATTTCCTTATGGCAGTGCGGGAAACTTGAAGCAGCCTCTGCTCGTCTTTGGTTCGGCTGAATGATTTCGGTATTCGAATGAGCTGTCAAGATTAAAAGTGCTCGATGTTGGTTCCATTTTTGTTCCATTTGCGTCGGGGAAATGGCATCTCTTTTTTTTTTTTTTTTTTTTTTTTGGAGCGTTTGGTATAATGAGATTCAGTCTGCAGAAGCATTCCAAAGTCATCCGCTGGGGAAATGGCATCTCCGTCAGACTCTGGACACCTCAGTTACGGTGTTGACCGCACCTTCAACCACATTACCGATCAAAATACAGTCAGCAATGAATCCGGCTATCCGGAGGATTAATCATTCGCCGTTCTCACGGGTAATGATAAACGAAGCCCGTCGGATCAGCCGGTTCTGCATATAACTTCACGAGCCATTGAAATCAGCTGCCTCTCAACTCCTCTTCCTCCTTCCTTGCAAAAATGGGCCAAATTCTCAGTTTCGCCTTCACTTTCTTCCGTGTGCAGCTTTTTGCCAAGCTCGTGGATACCCAGGCTGACCTGACCGGCCGCACATTCCTCGTCACCGGGAGCAACACCGGACTCGGGCTCGCTCTTGCTATCCACCTCGCGCGTCTGAACCCCGCTCAGCTCATCCTTGCGGTACGCAATGTAGAAAAAGGGGAGGCCGCGAAGCAGACTATCGTTGCGGAGACGGGGTTCAAAGGCGCGATCGAGATCTGGGAGCTCGATATGTCGGACTTTGCCAGCGTCAAGAGATTCGCAGAGCGGGCGAATACGAGCTTGACGCGTCTGGATGGTGCGGTTCTCAATGCAGGGATCAATGTTTGGGATTGGGGCGTCACTGGAGATGGTTGGGAGAGAATGTGAGTGCTGCATCTCGTTGGTCCCTCGAACCATCCAAATGCTCCACAGATTGCAAGTCAACGGACTCTCGACGGGGTTGTTGGGTGTTCTATTACTTCCCATACTCCAGGCTACATCCAGGCTTCCACCTCCGCATCCCAACGCGAGTCAGACGCCGCCACATTTGACGATTACTGGCTCCGAGGGTACGAATTCTCAGCTAAAATAAATCTTTCCTGTTCCTCACCTTTTGAGCAGGCATGTTCCTTGCAAAGTTCCCCGAAAGATCGGCGCCGAAGATCCTCGAGACCATGAACAACAAGGAAAAGTCGACCGACATGGTGGACCGGTATCCCACTTCCAAGCTGTTCAACCTCTTCGTCACCCGCGAAATTGCGAAACTGCCCAAGGCTCAAGGTGTCGTTGTAAAGTACGCTAGTCCCTTCACCTGCATTCTCGTCCTTATATTTTCTTGTCCAGCGTGGTCTCCCCGGGCTTATGTGCGAGCGAGCTTGGAAGAGATCTCGGAATCTCTGGAATTGCCGAGTCAGTTCTTTATCTCCATGGCAGACTGGTTTGAAACTCAGAAGAACACACAGACGCCTCATCAACGCCCTCTCTTTTTCTACCGCGCAAGGCTCCCTCACTTTGCTATATGGCGTGCTCCGCCCAACTGCGCCGGGAGCATTTATCTATGCAACCAAAGTGACAAAGTGCGTCCCTGTTTCGCTTCTTTTGTGACCTCGCTCATTATATTTCTCTGCCAGTCCTCCGTCCTGGACGCAAAAGAAAGAAGGGTTGGAGGTGCAGGCGAAAGTGTGGTCGGAGATGGTGGAGGTTTGGCGCGGAATTGCCCCGGAGGTGGATAAACTCGTTCAGTAAAAAGAAGCAGCAGAGGAGGGCGATATTTCTTGTACCGTTATACCTCCATAATCCAAGTAGAGTTACTCTAGACAAATAAATGTGCTGTACCGGCGGTTATCGCGTGTTTATCCCTGGCGTTGAGTTCCTGATCGGGACACCGGTCCCTAGGCTTATGCCGTTTATCAGGTGAACGGAACAGCGAGACTCTATACATGCTTGGTCTCTCTCGCTCTCGACGTCTCAGTCAACTGGTCTACCATCGCGTCTTCATGTCGACGCGCATGTCTGTTTCTCAGCCGCCAGATTGGAAGGCTGTAGCGCCAGAACCGCTGGCAGGAACGAAGACGTTCGCCGCCCAAGCATCTCTTCCTCTGCTGCCCATACCCGAACTAAAGACGACATTGACGCGTCTTACCGACTCGCTGAAGCCGCTGGCGTGGTCTGAAGCGGAGATGGCTGCTGCAGAGGCCAAGATCGCCGAATTTGGAGCAAGAACGGGGCCGGAGCTTCACCAGCGTCTGCTAGAGCGGTCCAAGCACCGCAAACACTGGCTAGAGGAGTGGTGGGATAACACGGGCTATTTGGGATACAGAGACTCGGTGCGTTCTCTGCTGCATTTGGTGCGATTAAAGCCTAACATCAATGCAGGTCGTCGTGAATGTCTCGTACTATTGTGAGTTCTGCGACGCGTAATTTTGGGGCTACGGTAACATGCGCGTATAGATGGATTCGATTCGCACCCCTCGCACCTCCACAATCCCAGCACTGCTCCCATATCGGTCAACCGCGCAGCGTACCTTGCGCGCGCAACAATGCTGTTCAGAAAGCAATACAAGCTCGGCTTTCTCGAACCGGAATCTACCAAGGAGGGGCCGATATGCATGGACACGTACCGCTGGATGTTCGACTGCTGTCGCGTACCTGGGCCCGAAGGGCTCGACTGGAGTGTCACGTATGCTGCACCGGGCGACTCTGGCGGCTCGGGCCACATCGTCGTGTTCCGCAACAATCGCGCGTGGAAGATCCAGACCGCGGTGGATGGGCGCATTCTGAGCACCCCAGAGATAGAGGAGTACGCCCAGTTCTCTTTTTCGATTCATTGTTCATTGTATGCAGACAGATCAAGTACGCCGTCGACAACTCCGACGGCGAATATCCCGGCGTCGGTGTCCTCGCTGCGTCTAACCGCGATGTGTGGGCCAAGGACTACACCGAGCTCGCATCTTCCCCCCACAACGCCGCCATCCTCCAGGCCATCCAGTCCGCCGCCTTCACCATCAGCCTCGACGCCTCCTCCCCGCAGACACCTGAACACCACAGCCGCGCCCTCTGGCACGGCGACGTCTCCAACGGCGTCCCCGTCGGGCTGCAGAACCGCTGGGTCGACAAGCCCGTGCAGTACATCGTGTTCGAGAACGGCGTCGCGGGGCTCATGGGCGAGCACTCCACCATGGACGGCACGCCCACCGTGCGCCTCGCAGACGACGTCCTCAACGCCATCGCGTCCGAGAGCTTCGACACCGACACGCCGCGTGGTGCTAAGTTTGAGCCGACGCCGCTCGACTGGCAGCTCACCCCCGCGACCGTCACGGCCATCGACGCCGCGAACGCCGCTGCGCGCGAGCTCGTCGAGGGGCAGGCGCTGGGTTTCCACCGGACCGAGTATGGCAAGGCCGCGATCAAGTGCTTCGGGGTGTCGCCCGACTCGTGGGCGCAGATGATCGTGCAGCTCGCGTACCGCAGGCTGCTCGATGCGGCGGGGGCGAAGCGCGCGGGGGCGACGTACGAGGCGGCGTCGACGCGGCGGTTCTTTAAGGGGCGCACGGAGGCCATCCGCGTCGTGTCGGCCGAGTCGGACGCGTGGGTTGAGGGGATGGATAAGCCGGGTGTTGCGCTGGAGGAGAAGAAGAATTTGTTTGATGCGGCGGTGAAGACGCATGGGACGTTGGCGAGGGCGGCGGGGATGGGGCAGGGGGTTGACCGCCATTTGTTTGGTGGGTAGCTTTTGATTGTGTGGGGTATCTAGGGCTCATTGGTTGACAGGTCTGAAGAAGGCGCTCAAGCCCGGCGAGGAGGTCCCCGCTCTGTTCAGCGACCCTTTGTTCCTCCGCTCGAGCAATTGGGTCCTCAGCACGTCCGCCGTCTTTTCGAAGCACTTTGACGTTTATGGATGGGGCGAGGTCTGTTTTTTTTGGCCACCCACTATACCTGAGCTCAATTGAATCTACGCCAGGTCGTCCAAGACGGGTTCGGGGTGGCCTATATGACGGGCTTCGATGGTGCGCTCGTTGACATATGCCCGTACAAACGCTGATTATCTTCCTCAGACCACCTGCAGTATACTATCACCTCGAGGAAGGAGAGCCCGAATGCACAGTTCTGCAAGGAGATCGCACGCGCCGCGGAAGACCTTTATGAGTTGCATGCGAAACTGAAGGAATCGTCGGGCAAGTCTCGGCTGTAGACTAGAGGTCGTGGAACATAGAAATGATACTTAAAATCCTGGTATTCGGTGATAGACGCTGAAGAAGGTGCAATCTCGGCAAGATATCGGTTCCGCACGCACCGTTCCCACTCACAGGATGGCCAGACCTTCTGCACAACCATGACTTCTACGACACCGGGAATCGCGATCCTAGGCGCTGGGATTTTTGCCAAGGAAGGTGAGGCGGCGTCAGACTCTCGGGCTTGAACGCGATGCCAAACGAACTTGAACTCTAGCCCATCTTCCGGCACTTCTCGCGCTGGGCAGCGACGCGCCGCCGCTGCACGCAGTGTACTCGCGCTCAGAGAAAACCGCGCACGAGTTCTCCGATGCCGTCTTCGAGCTGGGCCTGCCCGCCCCCGCGATCTACCACGATGGACCCGAAGACCCAGCGACGACCCTGGACGCGCTCCTCGCGCGGGCGGACATCACCGCCGTTATCGTCGTCCTCCCGATTACGGTCCAGCCGTCGATCATCCTCAAGGCGTTCGCGGCGGGGAAGCACGTCCTGAGCGAGAAACCCGTCGCGCCCGACGTCGCGGGCGGGATCAGCCTGATCAAGACGTACGACGAGAAGTATCGGAAGAATCTGGTGTGGCGCGTTGCGGAGAATTGGGAGGCGGAGCCGGGGTTTAGGACCGTGGGGGAGCTCATCAAGGCGGGGAATATTGGGAAGGTCAATTTCTTCAAGGCGGTGGTGATGAACTTTATGGACATCGAGAACAAGTACTACAAGACGCCGTGGCGCACGGTTCCGGATGTGCGTCTCCGAGTCTATTTCTTTGGAGAGAAATTGACCCTTTAATTGTCCAGTATCAAGGCGGATTTTTGGTGAGTGAACTCGTTCACCGGATAGACGTTCTGAATCTCATGTTCAACTTTTAGCTCGATGGAGGTGTGGTATGTTTTTTTTTTCTGCTGGGGTTCAAGTTTGGATTCAAAATTGACGGCGCGTCCAGCACACAGCCGGCGCCCTGCGCACCATGCTTCCCCAGCCTCTGACCCACCTCTCCGGGTTCGCTTCGCTGAACCACGAATATCTGAAACCACACGATACAATCCACGCCGTCGCCAAGGCCGACTCGCACTTCCACGGCATCGTCGAGCTCTCCTTCGGCGCGCCGACCAAATCCGTCCCGTCCTCGGACGCATATGTCATCACAGGCTCGGAGGGCTGGATCAGCGTCAACTTCGCCAAGGTCGAGGGCAAGGGCCAGGTGCTCCGCATCCTCATCAAGCGCGTGGTCAAGGTCGAGGGCAAGCCGTCCGGGGAGGCGGAGGAGCTCGTCGATGTGCCGATGAAGGGCGTTGAGGCTGAGTTTGCCAGCTTTTTTGAGGCTGTTGCGGGGAAAGAGACGTTGGACATCGGGGATCCGCTGGGGGCGTTGAACGACGTGGCGTTCATCCAGGCGGGGCTGAATAGCGGGGGAGAACTCGTGGATTTGGTCAAGTTGGTGTCTGAAGGGAAGTGATCACGAAGAATCAAGATATTGTATGATTAACGCGATTGAACGAGACGTATGCATTGTCATAATGCAAGTGTGCTCCCATCAGTACCTCAGCGTCGCAAGTATCATTGGCCAGGCTCCTTTCCCTCCTTTTTCTTGGAGGGTCTTTTTCACTTGAAGATCCGCCCCGCGGTTGTCAAGTACTGTTTACTTCTCGAAAGTTGGGGAGCACCACCATCATCGACTCTGCACTTCTCTCTGTCAGTCTTGGGATAAATCGGTACCCGTTTCATCAAACCGTTCTTTGCTGGATCATGACTTGCTCGTGCCTTGGTTCGCGCACTATCGAGTAGTGGTGTGAGTAGACGATTCTTCGTTGGTGTTCGCTTCGATTCTGACATTATCCTGCATCAGAATTGTCAGAATACCCGGCATAAATCATATGGAGAGTATCCGACGATCAGGCGAAAGGCGATTCTGGTTGCAATTCGTCTCATGATTCCGATTCATGTCGGGGGAGACCTCAGAAATCAGTGTCAGAATCAAGTCAGAATTGTCAGAATCTGAATTGGCGTCAGAACCAAGTCAGAATGCGGTCAGGAAGTCGTGTAATCCGGCCACTGATATTGCTGATTGTCCGCTCATTTCGGAATCCTGGATTCGGAGGCTGTTAAAAGCCCAAGTTAAATTCGGTTCAACACATCTCGACTATATTGGAGTATCAATCTGGTGGGAGTGTTCTCTAATGTTCTAGACTATCAGTTACATAAGCTAGGGTATATAAGTAGCGTACATTCACTTGTATTCCCTACGTGTTTGCAGAGCTCAGTCAAACACGATATCTTTTGGTCTAGCTTCCTGGTCCCGAGTAAAAGACTCACTGGATTATTTCAACAGACTACTACTCCCCAACTCCCACCATGCAGCAGGCCATCCTCATCCAGTCTCCGAAAACGCCCTTTGTCGTAGGTTCGACTAGGATTCCTGCGCCGGGAAAAGGCGATGTCCTCGTCAAAATCATGTCCGCTGGACTTAACCCTGCGAACTTCAAGCAGCGCGAATATGATGTCGTTTTTACCGAATACCCCGCCGTTGTAGGCAACGACGTAGCTGGGGTGATAGAAGAGCTCGGCGCGAGTGTCGAGGGCTGGAAGAAAGGGGACAGGGTGTAAGTGGTGGAACGCCCGAGCGCTATCACTGGGACTAATGCGGATAATTCAGATTTGCGCAAACGCTCGGTGGTGGATTTCAGCAATTCACGACCATTCCTGCTGCAGTTTTGATTCCAGTGCGTATTCATATGGTTGCTTCATCTTGAAAGTTCAAGCAGGTATTGACCTTGATTCAGATCCCGGAGAACACTACCTTCGACGAGGCAGCCACTTTCCCCATCGCATTCACCACCGCCGCTGTAGGGCTATTTGCTCCAGCGCCGATTGGCCTCGGGCTCAATCCCACATTCTCGTGGGACAAGCCCCAGCGAGGCGAGTCCGCGCTTGTAATTGGTGGCGCTTCATCTGTGGGCCAGTTCGGTGAGCGAAACGGTTCCGGTTCAACCTCGTCGATATTTCTCACAACTGTCCGACAGCAATTCAACTCTTCAAATTTCTCGGGTTTACCCGGATCGTCGCCTATGCATCCAAAGCCCACTTCCACCATCTCAAACGTCTCGGCGCAACTGAATGCATCGACCGCGGCGCCACGCCCCTCGACTCCCTTGCTGCCCATCCGTCGTTTGCGTCCCCAGTAAAGGTGGTATTTGATGTCGGATTCGATTCATCCCTCAATGTCGCATACGATTGTGTGCTGGACGGCGGAAGCATCGTGACTGCTGAGCCGCACAGCCAGCTGGACCGCGATTTGGACCAGAAGAAGGTAACAGTGGTCCACGTGTGGGGATACATGGCTGGTCCCGATGTCACGCCCTTCGAACGCGACGATGTCCCCGGATATTCTGCGACATTGGATCATACAAAGTTCGGCAAGCTGATTATTGAGAATCTGCCCCCGATGTTAGCAAAGGGCATCATCATCGTAGGCGGTTCGCTTGCTTTTTTCCCTCGGCTGCTAAATTGGGGTTTCTTCTAGGCCAACCCGTGCGAAGTGCTGCCCAATGGTGTTTCTGGGATCTTGGGAGGAATGGAGAGATTGGAGAAGGGAAGCGTGAGTGGCGTCAAACTCGTTGCCCACCCGCAAGACCCGATGGCGTAGAATTCGAATATCTTCACAACAACAAGTCATGCATGCATTATGTTTTCTGCACCTCAACTACACCGAGCAAGTGTGCTATGGTTGTTTCTGAGCGGAAAACTGAAAGCATTGGGAGTCAACGCACGTGTTCGGGCATCTCGGCGTTGTTCAACTTATAAGTTGATTCAAGTATTGGAGATTTCGGAGCAGAGGCACTCCGCATCCTCATCAAGCGCCAAAGCAAGCCATCCGATGAGGCGGAGAGCTTGTCGATGTCCCCAGAAAAGGAGTTTTTCCCTCTTTACGATGTCATGTGGGGAAGAGCTGAACATTGGGGCCCCTAGGTGTATTGAGCGTTATGGCCTCCAAATTGGGTAGTATGGCTCGGTTACACTGTTATGCACCGCGTGCCAGACTGGAAAGGCTCGATGTCTGCAGAATGTGCGTGGATCCGCGAGGATCTGACCAAACGTGGAAACGCCGTCGTGGATCTCTTCTTTCCTCAAGTGGTGTATCGCCAAATCTGGTGGAAACATCATGTGACAGCCACAAGCAGTTACTCTTTCACGCGTCTTGTCTCTTGAGCACCACATCACGGACCGACGCTCATAGAGGGCCATGGCACATTTTCCCGGCTTCGTTGATGAAAGAACCGGTCGAATGTACATGTATGTTTCTGTCCGAGCCTGCTAGTACTGCTGCTGAGTCTGGCAGAAAGCTGCTAGATGAAGCGTCTCGATTGTTGAGGAACGAGAGCAAAAGAGAAACACCATTGAATGGCTTTCAAACTCTAGCATTAAGACTGATTTTTCAATCTGGAAATATAATGAACCTGAACCGCCAGAGCCCGCAGCACCGATTTGTCACTGGGCCTAAACGCGTTCAAAATCACCCGCCAAAAAAAATTGCTTATTGTATCTCATTCTCCTTCCGGGGGTTGAACCAACTACGTAGGTCCTCCCGGAACATGTGAGGTACGAGCACCATTTGTTGTAGTGTCTGTTTAGAAGAGACTACCCGAAACGCACATCGAGTGGTGGGATTCGCTGGACTTCAACCATCTTCCTTGCCTTTCCCTGTCGTAAGTACTCTGCTCAGTGCTATCCACCAGAGGCGCATCTAACAAGCCAGGTAGGAGCTTCAATGTTAAAGTGTCTGGCTGCGAGAGACTAGGAGGCGCCATGTCTTCATGGATAATGAATGTTCCAGGACTTCGTATCTGCCCCGATGCTCGTCTGAATCCTGACATTCATAATCTCGCGGCCGTTTTGGCAGGTCGGTAGATACATCTTGGATCGTTGCTGCATGGAGAAGGTGTACATGTCTCAAAAATGATTCTGAATTTCAGCCAAATGGCACTCACGGATCTGACCTATCTGTCAAACCACATACCGCAGACGCGAGTCAAGTCGGATGGCATCTAATTTGTCGTCAAGGTCAAGAAAAAAATCCTAACAAATGTGCGGTTGGAGCAAAGGCGAACCGAATCGATGTAGTGGCTCAAATCTTTTTGCTGGCTTCCCTGGTCCAAACATTGGTTCTGCCCGAGCGTGCTACGACTGGCTGCTAGATGAAGCATCTGACGTATTGCAGTATGAGATATCAGCTGGGACAGGAAAAAGTTTGTGGAATGTTAAGGAAGAAAAAGAAAAAAAAAGCGCCATTGAATGGCTTTGAAACTCCAGCATTCGCAGGGGGACTGCGCCCTGAAGAATCGTCGCGACCACGGGGACACAGCCCAGGCGCCCGGCCCGCATTTTTGTTGCCACCTCGCGGGAATCGAACCCACGATCTCCCGAGTCTAACCAATCAAACTGCGAGCGCTTTAACCACTAAACCAAAGTGGACAACGAAAGCAGGCCCCGTTTCATGCAGTATATGCTTGGAGGCCAGCCTCGAAGTCCGATCGCTCCACTCATGTTCCAACCTAGTGCATACCTATGCGCATCGAGCCCGAGGATATGTGGCCAAAATTTCCAGATGGGCCAACAGACGTAGCCAACGAATACAAACGAATATCAGAAAATCTTATTCGAAATGTATGAGGTGCACCAACGCTGCAAAACTACGCTCCCGCTGCTGTAAAGGATACTTTGCTTACAACTGACTTGTGTCTGGACTTCACCGTGGACCGTAAAGTCTGAAAGCGCGTCCAGAAACGGCCAGCCCAAAGTGGAAAAGCCCGCATGCCATAACAGTTGATTTCCCCTTTGGGCTTGCGAACACTTCTTGTCTTCTTCCACGATGGCCGCCCTCCTCGCCAACGCAGTAGAGGTCTCTCTGTTAGCGCATATACGCTCCGCTGATTTCACTTATCCATCCATCCCCGCTCTCTCCGATGAGTATTGGTCGTCAGTCACGTCGTTCCAGATCCCAGCGGGGTGTGTTTCGTCGCCTTTCGACGTTTACACGGAGCAGGGCAAGCGGATCTACAGCAACGTGATTACTTCCTGCCTCGACATGGAGCAGCTGGTGAAGTTCCCGGCTACGTTTCTTCTGGTGCGTCGTAAGTTCCTTTTAGTTCGTTTTGGCCTCTCAAAGCGCACGTAGTTCGCCGAAAAAGCGCTGGGATCCAATGCAATACTATACGAGCTTTTCAAAAGGATCACCTACCAGACGGTCAAGGATAACACCCTGGTCGTCCGCGACGGCTTTTTCGCATTCGTGGCCGCGCATTGGAACCAGAAGCGGGCCGACCAAGAAATCACCCAGTCGTGGCTCGTCTGTCTCATCGGTCCGTTGATGCAAGTCATCAGCGCCTCTTACCAAGAAAAGTACGTCCTTCCTCTTCGGCCCGGTATCACGAATCCAATCAACGAGATCTGCAGCTCCAAAATGAAGGGGCCTTCGCGCAATAAAAGAAACGAGCCGCAAGGTATCCTTGTTTGCATCGATCCTTCAACTCTTCTTGACCAGGAGGATTCCCAGGGGTACAGTTTCTATGGAATCTATACCATGTCCAGAAAAGCTCCGAGGATGACGACGCTTGGTTCCACGCGATTAACGACTCGACCAGCACCACGGTGAGTCTTTTGCTCTCCCAATCCGTTGATCCTTATACATTGATGTGAAGTCGTCGGAATTGTCGGCTGAGATCCCAAGCCCGATGGTACCGCAAGCCAACGTATCCTCGCCGGCACCGGTGCGCCCTCTTCGTCGTCATCGTGTTGTGCATTTCAGTCTACATCTGTGTTTCAGATCCCGTCGTACGGGCAGTGGGTCCTCAGTCCACTGGCGCCCGAGGTCCGTAATCAGCTGGGAACCTTGGTCCCACTGACGCCGCCCTCCCCGGCACTTCCGGGCCTCGTGCGTTCATTTTTCTTCCGCAGGACATGGATGATTGACACCGCAAACAGGCTGAATACCAGAGGGTCTCGGTATGTCCCAGGTGGTCGATGCTTTCAGCCGCAAACTAATTCTTCGACCTCAGAAGCTTTTCTGGGCTCCAGATCTCCCCGGCGCGAGCGGAGTCGATGATGAGTTGGGTGCCGGACTCGAGGTATTGAGCACTTGCGCTTCAAAAACCGCTGTTCTGAATACTGTTCAAACTCAGAGCGGATACAGTGCCTCGTTACTTCCGGGCTTCGAGGTCCTATCAATTTCTTCGTCGAATTTTGTTTAATCTGACAGTTCTCCAGCTTGACTTGAGCAAGCGCATGGTGCGTGAACATTGCTGTTGTTTACCGCATTTGCTGACTCTCTTCTGCTTTACAGGCGGCGCTAAACTTTTCCAGCAGCAAGGCCATGCTGGAGAAGGACCCCTGGGCATCTCCAAACAACGCAAGCTTTTTGTTCACTGACGCGAAGCAATTTTAACGACCACTCAGGGCTTGGCGTTCCGGACTCCCTCTCCTCCAGTAAGTAGTACTTCTGTCGCTCTCTCAAAATTCCTCATTTAGGTTCAGGGTCCACCCGTGTTCTGGGCAGATCGGCTCAGACTTCTCGACCGAGTCTCCCCAGATCCCAAAGAGGTGCGCAGCCGTACCCGGTAGCTGCTCCGATACTAACCGTCGCTTGCGTCGATCCAGGAAACGGTCCTGGAGGTGTATACATCCTTTCTGCCGGGAGGTCCATCTCACCCCTAGTTCCAGAAAGTTTCGGAAGAGATACTGACCCGGGAGTCGGCCGTGCCTCAAGTCGTCATTTCGGTACGTCGCCCGTCAGCTCCTTTGAACACTCCGGTTCATTTCTTTTTAGACGCCAGTGAGTGGAGATGCAGTCCGTCGGCCGCTGACGCCACATAACAGCCCACATACCTGTAACACCGCGAAGGAGGAGAAGGGAAAAGGACGAGAGGTCTTCGGCGTTTAGTGAGCGCAACTTCACCTCCACTTCCTGCATTAAATTGGATGTTAACGTATCCCCAGGCCGTCATGGAATGTGTTACCCTCCGACCCTCGACAAACTTAACCTCGCGCATTTGAAGTAGGCCCCGACTTGATTGCCCTCAGAGAACCACTGTCGTCGATTCAGAAGTATGTAGTATGTACGAATCGAGTTTCTGGTCATTAACCTCCCATGTTGACCCATTATACACAGCCGTCTGTTGCACGCCTCGAGTCAGCACATTGAGTTACCAAAATTCGTCGTTTGTTGTTTCTTGAAGGTAAGCACGGCTTTTCTCGTCCTTGTACCATATTGACTGAGCGCTCAAGACGGATATTGTTATATGTGTTCGGTTACATTACCAGCCCATAATGAAATAGAAATTAGTGATAAGAACCGTTTCAACCTTGTAAAGTAAAACGTTGTCCCCTCGCAGTCCACAAGTTAGTCAAATTGGCTGTATGTTGCAAAAAGCAGATGCTTCCCTTACATCGGCCTTTGATTCCGTTTTGTGGAGATAACGCATCCCAACGTCGGCGACGTTCGCCCACGTTGAGCGTTAATCGCGAACAGCGCACATTTCAACCTGAACTTCAACCGTGGGAAGAAAAGGAACGCGACCACGTGTAGTCTTCCACGACGACTCCCAGCTCTGTCATCACATAGATGTGTTGTAGACTGGCACTGTAAGATCGCAGACCCTTTTATCGGAAGGAGTTCTGATCAAGTTACTTGAAGTACGACATCGGTGGGTCGGGAAATTCTCACGGTTAGATTATATTCAAAAAAACACCGGTTTAACCTCAGGCACTGCATATAATGGCCAGACTGTCCCCTTCCGGGGCAGAACTACAAGTGCGTACTCGTATGGCAAAAGCGCTTCATTTTTTCTCCTCTCCTACCAAATCCGGGCCGTTCCTCTCTTCGAACTAGACTCCGACAGAAACCAAATGCTCCTTCATAATTTCTTCAATGCGCGGGTCGACCGTCTTCAAAACCTCGATGGTTTCACGCTGCGTTGTAAACGGAGTTAGTGGTGCACGCAAACGCGAATATTGAAACGAACCCAGAGTGCTGCCCTGAAGCGCAACCCCTCCCGCGTTGCAAGAAAGTCGCTTTCCCCCGCGATCTGACACGCGGTGATGTACTGCCCATGCAACTTCTTGGGGTCCGGGGTGACCACAGCGTGCACGATTGTGCGGCTGCCTTCTTCGGTCGGACGGGCGACGATTTGTTTGAACGTGCCGACTAGGACTTTGCCCCACCACTTGGATTCGGTTTCGCGGGTGAGTTTGGAGTGACAGAAACCGGGGTTGACATTCATTATAGATACTGGACTGTCCTTGAAGAGGCGGGCAGCAAGTTCGTCAGCAAACATGAGCAGAAGAGCTTGACTTCGGTTAGATATAAACATTGAATGACGGAAAATGAATGGCAAATTACTTTTCGACACGTCGTAACGATTCCTCATAACACTGACGCAAGTGTAAATGCCATTGCATGGAGAGGATTAAATTTTCGACGTACGATGACGTGCAATAAGCGGGGTCGTTCAAGGTGTTCAAAATGGAATCCTCCTTGGGCAATTTCGCCCTGTTTACGAAGTGGTGGCCATCACTCGAAAGCAGAATGATTCGCGCAGCCGAATCCGGGGATGCGCTCTTGATCAGATGAGGAAGGAGTAGAATACAGAGCAGCGCGTTGGATAGATAGTTGACCTGCAGGCTGAGGAATGCGGTCAGAATATTCATAGTAATTTCAAACGACATTCAGGATCTTACGCTGTTTCCCAGCCATCTTCCGTCTTTGCATAACTCCTGGTGACCATGGCGGCATTCCCCACCAAGGTGTCAATACCTTTAGCCCCGGCCTCCGCCACTAGCTTCTTCACCGACGCAAAGGAAGCTAGGTCGAGTATCGAGGTATTCACACTCTGAGGCGAGCCACTTTGGAGAGCGTGGAAGGCGGGCTGGCAGCCCGCGAGATTTCGGTATGTCAACCAAAGACGACGGGGGTTCATGCCTGCGAGATGCGTCGCAGCAGCGAGCCCGAGCCCGCTGCTTGCTCCGGTGATGAGGACAGAGCGTGCGGAGAGATCTGCTGTGAGGAGAGGGATAGGGCCCCATTGCTCGCGCAGGAATCGGGTGTATGTCATGTGCACCATATCTGCGCTAAAGTGGGTTAAGGGAAGAGAAGAGTCTAAGGAACCACTGGCATGCGCCCACGAGGTGCCCGATGTACACACAAACATTGATAGATCGGCGGCAAAACCCGGTGCGCGACTGGGCTGTTCCACAGAAGGTCGAAAAAATCGGTGCGCGTTGGAGTATACGCAGGTGTTTGATTTTTGGTATACATATACTACGCTTGATCGACAGCCAAAGCCCTGGACCGTTGCTGGACCGCGCCCATTATTTCTACGTCTTCATCCCCGCTTTCAGTCTCTTGACAGCGTCTTTAAAGTCCGGAGTCTCGTCTGCTCTTCGCATCACTCCTTCCAAATCGTACACACCTTGACCGCAAAACTCCCCGCCGTCTGCCACCTATTTCTTTCCGTTGGCCTATTCCATGGCATTCCCTCGTTTCTGCCAGGCCTATAGGGCGCCCACAGACCCGCAGGGCTCAAGACATAGCCGAAAGAAGACACCTTCAACCCCTTCATTAGTTTTAGATAGCTTCCAAATGAGATCGAGCGGTGGTGTCGCCAGCAAAGGATTAGTTAGGTTGACTTTACCCCAGGTTGATCTGTGAGGGAAAATTTTCATCACGGTGTATCACGTCTCGATACGCAATGGATTAATCTGAGCACTTTATTCGGTTTTCAACATGTGGCTGTGCATGTTCAAAAAGACACCCTTGAAGAGTGGACTTGGGAGTACGGGACATGATCAGTACATAATTAGACCTACAGAAACCGGAGAAGCAATATGGACCACGGAATATTTGAGTGCAAATGTACCTAATGCTAATGTCCCCACCACCAACTATAGAGACATCCACTGTGATGTAGATGTACTCCGCGTTCGCTGCGTGACGGGTGCGCTAACGTGGTTCCGCTCTTCTGGATATACGCGAGCCGAATATATAGACTTTTGCGCCACCTTTTTTGCTGGGTCGACTCGGAGCGAAATACAGTACTGTCAGAGACGGTCTCGCAAGCGAGTCGGGTCTTTGAGACCCGCACGTTTTTATACCCTGTTTCTTCCCCTTCTTTGCTCCGGCTTACTACGAAGAACAATTCTTGAGCGATAGTCAAATAATCGTTACCCCTGGGCCGAAGAGAAAAGAAGTAAGACCGGGCAACTCGCGGAACGGTGAGACTGAGACTTTGCCCCTATCCAGAAATCCTTAAATTCCGCCCGAACGATCGAGAATTCTCCACTCTCACTTCTTTCATACCACAACCACAACCACTCTCATCCAACTCACACAGAACAGGATGTTCTCCGCCATGTCGGCGTCTTCCTCATCCGAGCTCGAAGCCCTCGTCCTCAGTTCGGCGAATCCTGCCGGCGATATTCGCGTCCCCGGCCCTATCATGTCCCTCGCATCCCCCGCCTCCATCTCCGCACCAGTCGCCGCGCTTGCTCCTAGCGACGGCCTGCCATCCTACACGCACGTCCCAAGGATTCGGCGGCGGCTCGGCTCCATACCAGAGGAAGAGTTCGAATGCACATTCACCTCACCTTCCATGAAAACTGGGCAACACGCCGACCTCGGTCGAAGCCTCACCACGGAGATGCGCAAAAAAGCGCAGTGTCAGAAGGCCGTCTCTCAGCCGCCCACGTCTCCCATCCCGTCGCCCCGCACGGCCGCACCACTGAAATCACAGTTAAAGGCGACGATGCAGAAGCTGTTCAACACGCGCAAGTTCGTGAAACGAGCGCAGCTGGCCATCCCCGAGGCGCGGTCCCAGGAGGAGAAGGGCATCCCCAACGGCGCAAAAATGTCCTCCGTTATGCTCATGGCGGCGCAGTCGATCTTGGAGGAGGACCACAAGCTCCGGAAGAAAGAGCGCGCGCACATTAGTGAGGCGCCGGGGTCGTCGACGGTGCGGTTGGCAGGGCAGGTGCTGCAAGTGCAAGAGGAGCAGAGAAGGGAAAGAAAACAGGCGCGGTTGGAGAAGCTGGGGGCGGCGCCCAAGAAGTTTGTGTTGGTGTTTTAAGGCAGCGTAGCTGACGCCGTTGGTCTACTCAATACCCAAATGTACGATAGTGTACTACGTATCTCACTAGTGTCACCAGTCGTTTTCTCCGAGTTTCTTGCAATCTTCTGTAATCTTGTTGAACACGGTTACCATGCAAGGTCGCTTCCCACGGTTCAAATAAAATGCACTCTGACGTACATTGCCTGATCTGTCCTCAGGAAGTGAATGCAAGCTTTGAGCAAGCTCGTGATGATATTGAACGACAAACCTCCAGACCTCGTCTCGCTGTAAACTTTCTTTGCGCTCGTCTCCAACTTGGGGACCTGCATCGCGATGTTCTAACGACTTAGCATGAATTCTCCCTGCCATGGGATGGAGTCCCGCGCCGCATCTGAATGCTTCAAAGTCGAATTGTGTTTCGCCCGTTTCGCAAATCTACTGCTGCCGAAAGCACGGCATGGGAGCATTGCTAGGCACGGCGCGCAAGACGCTTGCCATCTGCGTAAACTTATTTGGGTCTCCTGACCGAGCCAGCAATCCGACCTGGTCGGCAACCGGAATTAAACCTGCCCAACTTGAACCGGTAATTGACCCCGGTGACAGTCTTCACGAGAAGCGACATATCACCACCCGGAATCGAACCCCGACGACAATCCATGGCCAGCCAGAATTAAAAACTACTACTCGCCTGGGGGAGTCCTCGATGCAATGATCTGAGGAGAGAACAGCTCTATGGGGACGGACACGGTTTTTGCGAGTGCTACATACCCGGGAATTCAATATTCAACCCCGAAGGCATCTGAAAATCTGCCCAAGGGAAATCGAACCCGGCCGTCAGACGTCAGAATGGAGTGATTGAGACTGAGGGACTGGGTGCAAATGGGCGAGTTCTAGCCGAGAATTACTTAACCCGGCCAACGAGCTTAAGATTCTTAACGGGAAGATGCATGATCGATCCACACAAAAAAAAATCTGGACTGGGGATTGAACCTGAACCCGGTTGAAAAGAAAAACTCGCCAAGTAAGTCACTTGCTGAGTAGGTCGATCGAAGCCTAACCGACTTTGCGAGGTCGAACTCCGGAGACAAAAAGCCTCGTAACAAGCTGGTCAACCGATCAAGTCCAATTAAATGTTTGTATCTCCTGACCGAGACGGCGAGAATCCGAACACAAAGAGATCGCCTTCCGGCCGCGGGTGTTTGATGCAGTTTTGTTATAGTGGGCCTAACTGGTCCAGGGAATTGAACCCGGGGAAAAAATAAGTGATTACGGAGTACTCCATACGACTGACTGACACTAACCGGGAATCGACCGGCGACAATCCGGCCACTTTCGAGAATCGAGGTCTGGGTGGGGGAATCGAACCCAACCGAAAAATCCTGCCAGACAAGGAAGAAAGAAAGAGAGATGGAATTCGGAACGGTCCTGCTCTTATATAAGAGGCGAACGACTAACCGGGAATTGGATATCGAACCCCGGACTCGGCGACTCGGCGACAACCCCACCACCAACAAGCCAGGTCGGTTCGTTGATCCTGGCGAAGCGTAATCAGTAATTGAACCAGGGCGAGCAAGGACAAAGTTAACTCTGGAGGGAGAGGGTGCAATTTTGCGAGACCTCATCTAGCTGGGAAGCGCGCTGCAGACTGAGATAAACATCATTGGGGATAATTTACTTATAATGATACCAGGAGTCGGAAGTGAAGGGAACTAGCCTGAAAACGTAGGTCAGTTTACATCAGATACGACGCGTTCGAAACCGTACGAGCGACTTGCCGGCAAAAAGACCAATCTGAAGCTCAAGGTATGGAAAAGACAAAAAAGCCATTGGAAACAATTTTATGCATTAAGAGGGAATCGAACCCCCGGCGGGTCGAATCACGTTATTATGTAATTCGGTGGCAACGACCCAGGTTACCACTACCCCATTAATGCGATGCAGAGGGGCGGGGTGTTAATGTCAAGGTGCTGTCGACTTATCTTCCTTTGGCTATGGGAAGGGAGAGGGAGAGGGACGGACGGGGGGACCAGAAGGGATTGGAGTAGCCAAAGACGACGTGGACTTGAGCCGGGTTCTAGTTGAGTTGAGGAGACGCGGAGGGTTTGGCCAACGTTCGAGTTCTGTATGTACGGTAAGGCTGTACTTTCCCGGGACATCGAGCAGAGGCACCGAAGGCAGCAGGGGTGGAAGGAGGCCTGAAGGATAGCAACGTGCGAGCCAATTGCACCGTTGAGTTGCCAAGGTCGACGGAAACGGCGAGACCACGAGCCGTACAAAGGTTGCGAAGCGAAAATTCCATCTTGGAAGAGGCGGGGGCATAGCTCGTGGGTTAAAGTTTCAACGCCGACGGAAGAGCAGGGGAGCGCTCTACGGGCGCTTGAAAGAACATGTCGATCTGCGTTTGTGGGCGGCGTGGAGCTGTCAGAGATGTGTACCATCGATTTGCGGGTGGATTGCCGGGTGGAGGACAAGAAAGCAAAGAATGAGGAGAGTATATCTCTGGGGGAGAATACACTGCTGAAGGACTCGAGTGTCGACACGGTGGTATAAGCCAGAGATTGATGACGTTGTGTAGTTTTGTTGTTGGGCAGCGATTATTACGTAAGAACGTCTGTTGTCGTCGCCATCCCATGGACCGCCCGCTGGGCCCACGCCAGGCCCCAGAGCGCCACGCCGCCTACGAGGACATATTCGGCCGCCGTCCAATCCAACACCAGCAGCAGCAGCCCCGCCCCCCGCCCCCGCAAGCCGGGTACTACCCCCACCAACAACAGCAGCAGCCCCAATACGCCCCGCCGTACCCCAACAATCCCACCGGCTACGCCCGCCCCCCGCCGCACTTCCAGCAGCAGCTCCACCCCGGCCCCGGCCCGCAGTACGCACACTCGCAGTACGCACCGTCGGCGTACGCCCCGTCGCCAGCCTCGCAGTACGCCCCGTCCACCTCCATCCGCGCAGCGAGCCTGCGCGCCCCGTCGCTGCGCCCGCCGTACCAAGCCGGCGTGCCCGCGCCGCCGCCCGACCGCCCGCCCGACGCGGCGGGGCTGACGCCCGCGCAGGCGTACCAGGCGCAGGTCGCGTGGGGAAGAAGGAGTGCGAGTCCCGTGCCGGGAGGGGGGCCGCCGGCGCTGAGTGTGGCTATTGGGGGCGGGGAGGGGCTGGGGATTAATTTTGATTTTGAGGAGGGCGGGAGTGCGGGTGGGTTAGGGAGTGCGGGAGGGGGAGGGGTGCCGGAGATTGAGGAGGAGGACGAGGAGAGCGAGTTGCCGTGGGCTAGACGTGAGTGCCTTTCCCATTCCTTCTCTCTTCGTTCCTTGCCTTCCTTGCTTTCTCTTCCCTTGCGCGGTGGATACTGGGTATGCACGATGGGTATGTCCTCGCACTCTGCGCACTGTGGCAACCCTCCTTCTCGCTTGCTTTCACCCGCGCTCTGTTGGCACCCGCGAGCGCGCCACCGTACTATCTCGCCTCGCCTCGCTCGGGAAGCGACGCTGTCCGTGCGTACCGAGCGCTTGCATGCACTTGTGGCGGGCAGCGCTCGTTCTCTGCTGTCTGTGGCCCCTCCGCCTACACGGCGCAGTGCTACAGGGCTCGACTTGCGGGCCTGGAGGGGATCGTCGATGGCGCTGTCATGCACCCCTCAGCCGTCGCTACGTCTCTCGTGCATCCACTCAGCCGTCGCCGGTTGCGACGTTCATTACATTCATTCCGTGGATACTTCCATCTGTCTTCTATCGTCGCGGGTGCCTGGCGCTCCCGCGTCGGATCCTCCCCATCCTTTCATTGCGGTGGATGGGTTTCTGTCCGTCTTCTTCATCTTCGTTCTCTTCGTACTCTTCATTCGCGCCTTCATTCGGCGTGATTCGATCCCTTCCTTTCTTGCATTGCTCCTCTCCTCCTTTCGTTCATTTTCCTTTCGTCTTATATCTTTGGAACAAGAACGCGACGCTGACGACATTTTTTATGATTGTAGCACCGCAACGTGAGTTTCCCTTCTTGTTCTTTTCCCTTCTACTTCTCTTGCTTTCGTGTTTCCTCCTTCCTCTGCCCTCTTTTCCTCCCTTTCCGCTGGCACTTTTTCGCGTTTCACACCTCGCGTTTCTAACCTGATGGGCGCGGGCTGGACAGATGCATACACCGCGCCTGTCGAGGCGTAGCGTCTGGCCCCGAGTACGGGGCCGGGACGTAGATTCGGGATGACGACACCGCGCCGCGTTTTAGACTCGGGCGGGTCGTAGACGGAGAGGCGGGCGAGGGGCGAGGAGGTGGGGGCTGCGTACACTGCGCTCCCCGAGTGTGCGGGACGGAGCGTCCTGTGTGGAAGGGGACGACGATCACTGCACCGCGCCGCGTTTTGGACTTGGACGGGTCGCGGGTCGCGGGCGCGACCCGTGCCCGGTTCTATCCCCGTCCCGTGTGTGCGTGTCGATGGTGACGGGGACGGCCCGCTGGACCTGGGCGGGTCGCGGTGAGGCGGCTGTACGGCGCGATCAGCTGTGTTTTGCCATGCGGCGAGCCCCCGCGATGCATGCTACACCTCGGAACGTCCCGTGTGCAGATGGGGATGTGCGCGCCGCGCCGTATTGTGGCGGATCGACGGGCGCTCCGTTTGGATTGACGTGTGGGCGGGCGGCTGGCGGCGTGGGCGCAGGGCGCAGGGCTCTCTCAAGGACGGGGATTGGGCTGCGATGCCTGCACAGCGCGCTTTGGACAGTTGGTGGGAGTGGACGGAGAGTCTTGCGACGTATACTATGCGTCGGAGCGTCGGTGGGGATGCGCGCCTGTTCGTTCGTAGATGGGTCGCCCGCAGATATAGGGGTACGGACGACGGGAGAAGGCGATCGGCCTTGTCGGTGGCGGATCGACGGGCGCTACGTTCCGTGGCGTGGCTGATGTCGGGCGTGGGCGCGGTTCTCTCTTCTCCCGCGATGCTCTTCCGCATTTCGTCGCCCCTCTTTCCCCCTTGCTCTTTTTTCCTCTTCTTTTTTTTTCGTACTGAGTGGGAATCGTTACTAACTCGCTTTTTTTGGTACAGAATTACAACAACGTGCGTTTCCTTTCTTTCCTTTCCTTTTCTTTTTTTTTTGCGCCCTCATTCTACCATTCTACCTCCCTCCTTTCTTTCACTTCCTACTTTTTTAAAAAATTTCTTTTCTTCTCTTTCTTGTCTTTTTCGCATGTCTGTGCATTTCCTTCTCCTCGGACGCGCGCGCGATTTTTGGGAGTCTCTGGAGGCTGGGAGATCTGGGAACCCGGAGATGTGCGCGTGGCGGATTGGCGTGCCGTCTGTTTATACGGGATTCAGGACTCTGCTCCCGAGCCCTATAAATCGCGGGGATCCTTTACATTTGCGAAGGCGTATTGTCAGCGCGTCGGCGCGGAGGTTGTTTGCGACGTGCCGTCAATCGCCTTCGATCTCACCTTGGCGTTATCGGGGAGCCGAGGCGGGCACGACGCGATAGGGTTGCCGGGGTATCGAGCGCCGACTTGTTGCCGGTGCGGAGGGCTTGGGCGTTGACCCGCTCGGCTCTTTTCGCGATCGCGGAGGGTGTCTGCGACCATCCAATTCACCGTTGTGGTCAGAGCCGAGTGTCGAGGGCCGAAGTGCGAGTGGCGACGCGCCTGTGCCGGTGGAGGCCCCCTTGTGCATATCGCGCGTGGGTGTCGGCGGTGGAAGCGCGCGCGAAATCGGCGTAGGGTTTTTGACGCGCTGCCTTCTTTTGCTTCTCTCTCAGGCCTTTCCACGCGACCCGGGCGTCTATTTCGCCGATCTTTCGGATTTGGCTTCTCGTGGGCTTGTTTCCCGTACGCCGGTGCGCGAGACTCAGGCGCGATTATAATCCCCACCTCTGCGTCGACGAGCTCAGGCAGGCATGCGCGTAGCGTGAAAGCGAAACCGGAAGCGAGGTGGACGTCGCGCCTGTGTGGAAGGAAGGGAATTGCTCTTCCCCGCTCTCGGCTCTCGGGCCCTTTTGTGGGTGAATGCGAATGCGAGTGCGAATTCTCCGGATTTGCATTCACCGTCGTATTCTTAGCGCCTCAGCGCGGAGGCTGTTTGCGATGTGTGCGATGGTCCTTTTCGCCTTCCCGTCGTCCGTCGTCGAGGAGCCGAGGCGCGACGCCTTGGTGTGCGGGACGCCGTTTCTTTCGTTTCCCTCTCCCTCTCCCTTCGCGCTCGGCTCTCGGCTCTCGGCTCACGGGTGAATACGAATGCGAGGATTTGCAGTCGCGTCGTATTTTTGGCCCATCGGCACGGAGATTAGACTTAACCCGAGTGCTTCGGTGCTTCTGTGCTAGCGCGTGGGGAATGTGCGATTGCGCTTTTCTGTCGTCGTTTTTGGCTTGCCTTCTTTCTTTCGGTCTTTGGACTCGTCTGGGTTTGGGGGGATTTTCCCGGGAGTTTTGGCTTGTCGGTTCTATACCGAGGAGGTTCTTTAGAGGTCGATGACCGTGCGAGGCTCTGCGTCGGCGTTGTCTGTACACACCGTCCTTTGGGCGTGTTCTTCGTGTCGGTCGCGTGTCTCGGGAGAACGCGCCTGGTACCGTCTACGCTGTGCCTGACTCTCGCGATGCCCGAGTCCCCATGCTTCTTTCTCCTCATGTTTCCATATTTCCTTTTCGGCTCACTACGTCATCGCTTTAATTTTGTGTTATCTCTTGTTGTGCGATCGAGGTTACTGACTACATCTATGTTTTGGTTTGCAGAGCCTCCTCAATGTGCGTCCTTTCTCCGCTTTTACTGCGTTTCTCTGGCTGCTGGACATGGGGACATCGCTGCTGCTGACATTTGGTGGCGATAATCTACGCGTTGTGCGCGTAGATCCCTACGCGGTGTCTTGTCGAGCGTCATGCTGTGTTTTTTCACTACCGGATCCTTGGCAACGCAGCGGGGTTTATGACGACGGTGTTATCGTGCTCTTTTTATCACTGCACCGGCTGCGCTCGCGGCGATCAGTTCGTGGTAGTGGCGTGGTGTGCTAGCGCCTATACCTTGACCTCTATTGCCTTTCTGCTTTTGCTTTTCTGTTTGTAAATGCGGTCTAACACCGTTATAGCGCAACCCCCGCAATACGCGCAGCGGTACCCGCATCCACACCCCGCGAACCGCTTCTCCAGCGCGTCGGACACGCCCCCGGCGTCGATCCGCTCTAGCGTCGCCAGCTCGTCGACGTCGCCCACCTCCCTCGACCACGACGCCGGCAAGTACCCGCCCCACCACAACGGCAACGGCACGAGCTACGCGGCTTCGGGCACCACCGCGGCCTCGCGCCGCTCTTCCGAGACCGCGCGCACCCTCCCGCGCCTGCTCGGCCCGCGGCGCGAGCGCACGGCGCAGGACCGCGCGATGAGCATGAGCGCCGTGTCGACGCCGACGTCGCCCACCACGCCCGCGTCCCTCCCCCCCGGCGCGAACCTCGCCAACTCGTCCTCGTCGACCGTCGCGCACGCGCCGACGCCGCGGCCCAAGCGCCCGCCGCAGCCGATCGTGTACCCCGCGCTGCTGTCGCGCGTGGCGGAGGCGTTCCGCACGCGCGTGCCCCGTGCGGACCGCGTCAAGGACGGGCTGACGTACCACGATGCGTTCGACGGGCGCGAGGCCGTCGACCGCATCGCGCATATCATCAAGACGACGGACCGGAATCTGGCGCTGCTGCTGGGGCGGGCGCTGGACGCGCAGAAGTTTTTTCACGATGTGACGTATGACCATCGGTTAAGGGATAGCGTGGTGGAGCTGTATCAGTTTCGGACGAAGCTGCCGAGTCCGTTTGGGAGCGGGGAGTTGGCGGCGGGGGCGGGGGCGGCGGCGAGTCATGCGAATGCGATTGGGGCGGGTGGGGCGGAGTTGTTGGGGGCGCCGGCGCCGGCGGGTGGGGTGCTGTCGCCGGATTCGTTCGATGGGTCGCCGGGGGCGGATGGGGCGGATGGGACGGGGGCGGCAGCGCGGAAGGAGGAGGCGGAGGAGGAGGCGCCGCTGCCGTCTGGTGTGTTTACGCTGCTGGCGGACTGCTACAGCCCGACGTGCAGCCGCGACCAGCTGTGCTACAGCATCGCGTGTCCGCGCCGGCTCGAGCAGCAGGCAAGGCTGAATATGAAGCCGCAGCCTGGGCTGCGGAAGGTGCGTCCCCCTCTTCTCCCTACCCAACAAATGCTAACATCGGTGGTACTCGCAGGAAGCCTCCCGCGAATCCCTCGGCGACGCCGAGCCCGACGCGGGCACCTTGTGGATCCACACCGTCCCCGCGGAGATCGTCGCGAGCGTGTCGGACGCGGAGAAGAAGCGGCAGGAGGCGATCAACGAGGTGATCTACACCGAGCGCGACTTTGTGCGCGATATGGAGTATTTGCGGGATGCGTGGGTTGCGCGGTTGGCGGCGGCGGATATCATCCCGCAGGAGAGGAAGGAGCAGTTTTTGATACAGGTGTTTTGGAATGCGCATGATATTATTACGGTTAATACCAAGGTGCGTTTCCTCCTCTACCTTCTTTTCCTTTCTTCCGCGCGAGGGAGGAAGGCAGGAAAGACAAAGCCACCGAGAGACTGACTACCTGCACAGCTACGGGACGCGCTGAACAAGCGGCAGCGTGCGTATGCGGTTGTGGAGAAGATCGGGGACATCTTCATGGACGCGGTGCCGCACTTTGAGCCGTTTGTAAGCTATGGGGCGCACCAGCTGTATGGCAAGTACGAGTTTGAGAAGGAGAAGAGCGCGAATCCGGCGTTTGCGGCGTTTGTCGAGGTGCGTCTCCTCCCCTCTCCCTTCACTCGATACTAATGAAATGTAGACGACGGAACGGCTACCCGAGTCGCGCAAACTCGAGCTGAACGCGTACCTGACGAAGCCGACGACAAGGCTGGCGCGGTATCCGCTGCTGCTCGAGGCGGTGCTCAAGCACACGCCGGACGACTCGCCAGATAAGCTGGTTCTCCCGCAGGTCGTCGCGCAGGTGCGCGCGTTCCTGTCGCGCGTCAACGAGGAGTCGGGCCGCGCGGAGAATCGCTTCAATCTCGCGCAGCTTGACTCACAGCTTATCTTCAAGCCCGGGGAGCAGGTCGTGCGTCTTCCTTTGTCTAATGACGAGAGCAAGAGGAGCTGATGGTTTTGGACAGGACCTGAGGCTGCAGGAGGATGGGCGCGAGCTGGTGTACAAGGGCGTGCTGAACAAGCGTGATGGGGAGCTGCAGGTGTATCTGTTTGACCATGCGCTGCTGTTTGCGAAGCCGCTGAAGGCGAAGACGCACGATCAGTTCCGTGTATATCGACGGGTGCGTACGCCTTTCGTTGCTCGTCCTTAATCTTACAATGCTCCTTCGTCCAGCCGATCCCGCTGGAGCTTCTGTTGATCAGCGCATCGGAGGAAGCGACCAACGGCAAAGACACGCTGCGCGGTCAGCGCGCACGGCAGCTCGTGCGGAAGTCGTCGTTCGGGAGCACCGCCACGCGCGGCTCGCCGCACCCGCCGTCCGTGTCCGTCTCCGTGCGCCCCGACGCCAAGGGCCCGCACTGGATCACGTTCGCGCATCTCGGGCGCAAGACGTACAGCCTCGTGCTGTGGGCGAACTCGGCGCTTGCGCAGCGCAAATGGGTCGAGAACATCGCGAAGCAGCAGACGGCGATGCGGGAGCGGAGTATGGTGTTTGATACGGTTGCGCTGAGCGAGGGGTTCTTTGGCGCGAATAA
Organism: Mycena polygramma; assembly: GCA_029449255.1. Classification (NCBI taxonomy): domain Eukaryota; kingdom Fungi; phylum Basidiomycota; class Agaricomycetes; order Agaricales; family Mycenaceae; genus Mycena; species Mycena polygramma. The sequence continues at coordinate 80,994 of JARKID010000094.1, read as the reverse complement.
GGTTAATTGCGCGGCGCCGTTTAGTGAGTGTTTTCGTATCGTTGTGGAGTGGTGGGTCGGATGCTGATTGTGCATGTGTTTGTAGGCGGTGGGCGAAGGATCGTGTATGGGACGGACGACGGGGTGTATATCTCGGATCTGCGGGATATCAGCAAGGACCCGGTCAAGGTGCTTGCGCTGCTCGATGTTAGCCAGGTGGACGTCCTCGAGGACTACCAGCTGCTTATCGTGCTCTCCGGTGCGTTCCCCCGTTCCCTTGCATTCCATCTCCCCTCGCTGACTGGTGCCGTTTTCACAGAGCGGCAAGTACTGACGTTCCCGCTCGACGCGCTGGACCCGATGGATCCCACCGCGGGGCTCAAACGTGCGAAGCGCATCGCGACGCACACATCCTTCTTCAAGGCTGGGTTCTGCCTCGGGCGCGTGCTCGTGTGCATTGTCAAGTCTACGCAGCTGTCGAGCACGTTCAAGGCGCTCGAGCCGATCGAGCAGACTGTGCGCGGGCGGGCCAAGCCCACGTTCAAGAAGCTGCTGCAGGGCGGGAACGATACGCTCAAGCCGTTCAGGGTGCGTTTGCCTTTCTTTTCATATCTTGGAGGTGTTGATGGACTTCGTGTGCAGGAATTCTACATCCCGGTCGAGTCGACGTCGATACACTACCTCAAGACGCGGATGTGCATTGGGTGCTCGAAGGGCTTTGAGATTGTCGATCTGGAGTCGCTAGAGACGCAGGGTCTGCTCGACCCCGCGGACGAGTCGCTCGAATTTGTGCGGAAGCGGGAGAACCTCCGGCCCATGGCAATATATCGCATAAACAACGACTTTTTGCTCTGCTATGACGGTGCGTCGCGTTTATCGCCCCCTGTAACCTCATCGCTGACGCATCGTGGATAGAATTCGCATTCTACGTGAACAAAACAGGACGACGGTCGCGGAAAGAGTTCATGGTGTTCTGGGAGGGGACGCCGACTGGATTCGGTATGTGTGTTGTTCTCGGGCGTGGAATACCGACTGATCTTTCTGAATAGCGCTGCACGAGCCGTATGTGCTGGCATTCGAGCCATCCTTTGTCGAGATCCGGCATATCGAGACGGGCCTCATGTCGCAGGTGATCCAGGGCTCCAACCTGCGGCTACTGTTTGCGGACACGCCGCCGTCGGTGAACAACAGCGGCGCGGGGTACAACTACCAGGGCGGGTTCGACCCGTACAGCCCACCGCACTCGGCGGGGAGCCGCGCGTCGGCGTACACGCAGTACGCGCTGCCGCCACACATGCAGCACCCGGGGCAGTATGGGCACCCTCAGCAGCAGCAGCACCGCTACCCGCAAGGCGTGGGGCGCGACGAGATCCTCATGGTCTCGGACGACCGCGTGCTCGCGCTCCGCACGGCCGCGGGCCCGCAGCGCTTCATGTCCGATAACGTCTCGATGATGTCGACGCAACGGTAGCGTTCGCCCTTTGGGGTTTTGCGATGTCTTCGGTTTCTGGGCTGGCTGGTGTTGCTGCTCTGTTCCTGTTTTTTATTCCATCTGTTTCTCACTATTCTGTTTCCCTCTCTGTCTCTCTGTCACGACGTACATACATACCTACTGATCATCTGTTTCGTTCATTGTCCATTTGCGCACGCGCGTTCGTCTCGTGTGTCCTTGTAGTGTGTTTGTTTGCTTTTTTAGCTGGCGAACGTCGCGTCTAGTATACACATATTCTATATATCACGCATTTTTGTACTCTTTGCAACGGCGGTTAATTTATGAATGAGATAGAAGTCGAAATGTACTTGCAGTTGTGCCCCGTACTTGATGGCATCAGGGTCCTCTTACACTCGACTGCCTCCACTCTGCCACCACTCCGCTAACATTCACGAATACAGTGTCGAGTTGACGAAGCCTGGATTCTGAGCTATCCCGGGCCTGAGCCAAGAGCGACGACAGTGACCGCAGGCTCAGCGACACCGAGCATGACCGAGCATGCCCGCAAGCCGAGCTGACGCGTCGTATCCGACTCAATAACCATTCAGAGTACTTAAATCGCCACCCCTCAGCGCTAATGAACCTCACACTCGATGGGACAAGCACTAGGCCGCCTCAGCTATCTCTTTTTCACATTCCTGTTTCACCAGCTATTCGCCAAATTGCCTGTTACGCATGCTGACCTGACTGGCCGCACATATCTGGTTAGCGGAAGTAATACGGGGATTGGTCTAGGGCTTGCCATTCACCTTGCGCGTCTCAATCCTGGACAGCTTATCCTGGCGGTGCGTGACTTGCAGAAGGGCGAGGCTGCAAAGCAGGCAATCCTGGCGCAGACAGGCTTCGCCGGTCTGCTCGAAGTCTGGGAGCTTGATATGGCAGATTTCGGGAGCGTGAGGCGGTTTGCGGAACGCGCTAATTCGGCTGGATGGCGCGGTTCTCAATGCGGGGATCCATCCCGCCAAATGGGACGTCACCCGCGATGGCTGGGAGAAGACGTGAGGTCCAAATTCCGAAGACGATCCCCAACTTAACCATTAATTTAGGCTGCAAGTCAACGTGCTCTCCACTGGCCTCTTGGGCGTTTTACTGCTCCCTTTGCTCCAGTCTACGACGAGGCTTCCTCCCCCGCATGCAGATGCATCGCAGACGCCTCCTCATTTGACCTTTACTGGTTCCGGAGGTAATACGCTTCTTTTGATTTTTGTTGCTTTGCTCACTTTGTGATTAGCGTTGTTTCTTGCCAAATTTGCAGAGAAGACCGCCCCCGATATTCTCCAGGTACTCAACGACGAGAGGAAAAGCGATCACAAAGACCGTTACGCAACCTCGAAGCTTCTCCTCCTCTTCCTCACTCGCGAAATTGCTGCCTTGCTTCAAGCGGAAGGCGTCATTGTCAAGTAGGTTCAGAACCATGTTGCATACTCATACTCAAGCTCTGTGAAGCGTCGTCGATCCTGGTCTATGTATATCCGAGCTGGGACGCGATATGGACCTGAGCCCAGCGCTCCTGTAAACATTACGTTCAAGTTTTGTTTACGATATATTAACTTTTCTGTAGCTTCATCCTCACGCGTCTCGGCTGGACTACAGCGAAAGGCGCCTTGAATTTGCTCTATGTAGTTCTTAACCCCACTCCGCCCGGCGCGTACATCAGCGCGGGCGAAATTCGACAGTAAGTCGGATTTCTTCTATCTCTTACCCAACAGTCTATTAACTTGCTCTTTCACTAGGCCCTCCTCCTGGAGTCGGAGCGTTGAAGGCATCCGCGTACAAAAACAGATCTGGGCCGAGATGCTCGACGTTTGGCGCGGAGTCGCCCCGGTTATGGCTGAGACTAACTAGGATCAAGCGTCGATTTTGCCCTGCGAACAGTGTGTTTGCTGGTGCGACCAAGAGCCTACGGTCGCGATGGCGGGCTGCGTTCCTTTGTTTACCTCTAGGATCTGAGCTCTGAGCTCTTGCGTGACTTCTTTTCACTTGAACCTGTCTCGCAAATCGCAATGCTCATTTCCGTCTCTCCATAAGATGGTTTGAGATGAATTCGCCAATCAAAAGGATCGATCGAGTCTTTGCAACTCTATAATCCCTCAATTTGAATCTTTGTACTACAATGGACCTGGATAATAGATATCGAATGATTCGAATCTGCATCGACTTGAATTCTGAACTGTATAAGAGTTACTCCGGGAGTAGTAAACACATGCAACCGTGCGACCACGGATCATTGATGGAATTTACAGCCGTCGCTTCCCGGATCCCTTTTTCCTTCCCTCACGCACCACTGCAGCAATGGAGCTGTTGAGACAGCTCAAGTTCCTTCTTTTTAGCTTTCTTCCAGACCAGTTCTTCTCGAAACTACCTGCCGTCAATGCCGACCTGACCGGACGCACCTTTCTGGTTACTGGAAGTAACACTGGACTTGGGCTAGCTACTGCGAAACACCTGGCCCGCATGAATCCTGCCCATCTCATTCTAGCGGTCCGCGACCTCAAAAAGGGAATTGCGGCCAAGGACGAGATCATCGTAGAAACGGGCTTCGCAGGATCGCTCGAAGTGTGGGAGCTGGACATGGCAGATTTTGGGAGCGTGAAGCGGTTTGTGCAGAAGGTGAATACGACACTCAAACGCCTGGATGGCGCCATCCTTAACGCCGGCATAAATGTGCCTTCGTGGGACATAACCGTCGATGGTTGGGAGAAAACGCGAGTTGCAGGGAAATTGTCGCCTGTACAGTTAGGAATTGACGTTTTCACGACAGATTCCAGGTCAACATGCTTGCTACTGGGCTCCTCGGCGTACTGTTACTCCCATTGCTGAATACCACGGCGAGCCTTCCCCCTCCGCAGCCAAATGCACCTCAGATACCGCCACATCTGACTATTACTGGGTCTGGAGGTACGCAATCAAACTGGCACATTTTTCCACCATTACACGCGGATGCATAGCTCAGCACCTGGCGTTTTTCCGGGAAAAGGACGCTCCCGAAATTCTCAAGGCGCTCAACGACGAATCTAAAAGTATCAAGCGGGATCGGTACCCAACCTCCAAACTTCTGGTCATCGTGTTTGCTCGTGCCGTGGCTCAGTTACCAGCAGCGGAGGGTGTGATAGTCAAGTACGGCTGTTTCCATGGTTTGCCTCTTTATTCTGATTTTGTTCCATTAGTGTTGCCGACCCAGGGCTTTGCATCTCCAGCATCGGCAGCGAATATAATCTCGGCGCATTTGCCATGTACAGTCGACCATATCCGTTAATGAACCATCTAACCTACGCGACCTGTAGGTTCCTTGTTCGCCGCGTCGCGTGGACCACTACAAAGGGCGCCCTCAACCTCGTGTATGCCGCCCTGAAGCCGACACCGTCTGGTGCGTATATTAGCTCTTGTGAAATCCGACAGTGAGCAATGCTCGTATACCTCCTTCCGCAAATTAACTCGGAACACATTTAGAACAACCCCGTGGAGTTGTAGTGAGGACGGGATGCGAGTTCAAGCAAAAGTTTGGAACGAGATGGTCGAGGTCTGGCGTGGAGTTTGCTCGGACGTTTCTGACATTGTCGCAATTTGATGGCATGCGGAGCTCTCAACGAGAACGGATGCGTAGTACGTCAACCTAGAATCGAACCGTGGGAAGCGTCCGTGCAAGTCCTGGTTGATACAATTCATGTTTTTGTTGTCTCTTGTGCGTACTTGCAAAATATTTTCGGTTGGTTAACGAGCCATCACTGGCAGTCAAATGGGGACAGAAAACTTCACTGTGAAATGTACAGGGCTGGACGAGGTGGCGCAGGGCATACTTACTACGATTCAGCAACTTTCGAAAACTTGGCCAGATTCATAAACGGTAAACCTGATAAATCAGCTCGCATGTGTACAAACCTCCCACGCCTTCCTCTTTCTTCTCTTCTTCTCGCTGAATTCATTTCGGTTCCCAGAGGCAAAGACAACCCAGCCTCCGCCTCAGATTGGCTCCAAAGCTCCTTCATCAGGCCGGCTCCCGCTACCCAGGCCGGACGGACGCCCGACTGTCCTGACCTTCTTGCGTCACTGTGGCTGCCCTTGTTCGTATAACATCTACACGGATAACTCATTGCTAACAAATGCCCAACAGTCGCAGAGAAGACCTTTAACGCTCTACGGGCCGCTTCTTCACACAATCCGGAGATCTGCTTCATCGCGATATCGCACACTGACCAGGACGCTACTGATCGCTGGCTCAACGCGGTCGGGGGTAATGAAGAGGTTGAAGTGGTGGTGGACTCCGATCGCGACATGTTCGCACAATGGGGTCTCGGGGTGTCGTCTTTCGGTCACGTCTTGAGCCCTGCGGGTCTATGGGCGGCCTATAAACTTGGAAAGAACGAGGGAATCTGGAATAGGCCCACGGAAAGCGGAAATAGGTGGCAGACGGCCGGAAGTTTTGCGGTGGACAGTGAAGGTATTGTACGATGGGGAGGAGCGATGCGAAGGGCAGACGAGACTCCGGACTTTGAAGAAGCTGTCAAGAAATTGAAAGCGGGGATGAAGACGCAGAAATAATAACCCCAAGGTTTGGCCGTCGAGTCGAGCGTATATACACCACTCGTGTATCCTTCTCCTACTCGCTTCACAAAATATCCACCGACGATCTAATTTTTCAATCTCATTCCGGAAAAGCTCAGTCGGCCCTTGGGTTTTCCAGGGAGGAGTTGTCGTCGATCCATGTTTACATCGGGCACTTGGTTGGTGCTTGTATTCTTGAACTCTTCTCTTCCATTCTCTCTCACGACTGTGGTCCATAAATACTATAAGTGCTCAGCGCTCAGACCGTAACTGCTCGGACCGGTGCGCTTGGCGAACGCTTGATCAAAACGAGGCTCCTCCTGCGTCCATCCACAGGCATCCCTCTGTTTCATTTCGCTGGTCTCCAAAATGTCGACGTCCTCGAAAGTCCTTGCTGCTGTCGAGGATGTCGTGAAGGCCTTTCTCAGGCTCGCGTCCCCAAGTTGTACATATCGAGTCCTGGGACTCCGCAACCTAGCAAATTTTAATCAATCCGTGTTCACAAAATTGCCAGGAACTCGGAGAAAATGACTGGTGAGATACTTGGTACACTACTTATCGTACATTTGGGTATTATTGATTAGAACAAGGGCGTCAGCTCTATGCTACGTTAAAACACCAACACAAACTTGTTGGGTGCCGCGCCCAGCTTCTCCAACCGCGCCTGATTTCGTTCCTTTCTCTGCTCCTCCTGCACCTGCAGTACCTGCGATGCCAACCGCACCGTCGACGACCCGGGCGTCTCACTCCCGCGCTCTTTCTTCCGCAGCTTGCGGTCCTCCTCCAGGATCGACTGCGCCGCCAGGAGCATCACGGAGGACATTTTTGCGCCGTTGGGGATGCCCTTCGCCCCCTCCGAAGGCTCCCGGGACCGCGCCTCGGGGATGGCCAGCTGCGTTCGTTTCGCGAATTTGCGGGTGTTAAACAGCTTCTGCATCCTCGCCTTTAATCGTGATTTCAGTGGGGCGGCCGTGCGGGGCGACGGGATGGGAGAAGTTGGCGGCTGAGAGGCGGCCTTCTGACACTGCGAATCCTTGCGCACCTCGGCGGCGAGGCTTCGACCGAGGTCGGCGTGTTGCCCAGTTTTCATCGAAGGCGAGGTGAATTTGCATTCGACCTCTTCCTCTGGTATAGAGCCGAGCCGCCGCCGAGTCTTGGGGACGTGCGTGTAGGATGGCAGGCCGTCGCTAGGAGTAAGCGCGGCGACTGGCACAGAGATGGAGGCGGATGGTGAGGATGCAAGGGACATGATAGGGCCGGGGCGAATATCGCCGGCAGGATTCGCCGAACTGAGGACGAGGGCTTCGAGCTCGGATGAAGAAGACGCTATCATGGAGGACCACATTCTGCGTTGTATGAGGTGGATGAGGGTAGTTGTGGTTGTGGTATGGAAGAAGTGAGAGTGGGGAATTCTCGATCGTTGAGGCTGAATTTAAGGATTTCTGGATAGGGGCAAAGTCTCAGTCTCACCGTTCCGCGAGTTGACCCCGGTCTCACTTCCTCCTTTCCGAGGGTGATTAGTTGACTATATTTCAATGATTCTTTTCTGTAATAAGAGAGAGCAAAGAATGGGAAGAAACAAGGAAGAAAAAAACGTGCTTGTGGCGACGACCCGGACGACTCGCTCCATTGCAAGTATTTAGCCCCCAGTCGACCGGCCCAGCAAGAAAGGCAGCGCAAAGTCTATTCGGCTCCCGTTTCGCCATAAGGGCGAAAGCACTTTGGCTTTGCGGCGGCCGAATGAACCGTGGGAATCACAGCCGCAATGGATCATCCGGATGACGGCCATCATCGTTCATGATCCGCAGGCCACCGCAAACCATGTCGCAGACAACTCAGGCTCCGCTCTTCCGCAGAACCTACCGTCGGCGTCGGGAGGAAATGCAGGAAGTCCCCAAAGGCATACATAATATATAGGCTGGCTTAGCGACAAAACGGTCAAGGTTCGCACATGGACTCGTCTCTTTTTACATCCGCTGCGGCTCTGGGATTGGTGTGTCGTATGAACTACATTCGACGCCAAGCTGACTCATGGCTTTGTAGTTGAACCATGCGATTTTACACAGATACGAACCCCCAAGTGCGAACACTCCGCTGGTATTTCTGGCGGTCGAACCTGTGGCTCTGCTGCTGTTCAACGGAGGGCCGTACTCTTGCGTCCGTCTTCTGTGGAGCTACATCGTTTTCTGGGTGTCATTGAGTCTTTCCGTTCTTGCATATCGCCTCTCTCCCTTCCACCCCCTCGCGCAATACCCTGGACCAGCCATCGGGAAGGCGACAAAACTATGGAGCTTGTGGATCTCATGGCGAGGCTACAAGTATATTTATCACAAGCAGCTCCACGACACGTATGGGCCATATGTCCGAACAGGTGAGCGACAACGAGGACAACCCGAGCTTGTGATGATACCAAGTCCTTCAGGCCCCAACGAACTATCGGTGATTGACGCCCCCGCTGTATGCCAGATCCTAAACGTCGGTGGTCTGGATAAGGGACGCTGTCAGTGTTGGTTACTGTGTTTTCATTTTTCATCTGAAATTCCAGCAGATTACGAAAACGGACGACACAGTTCCACGCCACCCACCGTTGTGGGACTGATCGGGGAGGCCCACACCGCGAAGCGTCGAGTGTGGAACCGTGCAATGACTTCGGCTGCCGCGAGTACGAGCCACTGATTGCACAACGCGCTAGCCAGTTGGTGTCTTATTTGGGGAAACAAGATGGACCTGTCGACCTGGTGCGTACGGACCACATCAGCAAAATGACAATCTGCTCGCGTTCTTTTGATCTTGTGATGTCGCGTGAATCTCGTCTCCGACTAATTTTGATTTTTGTTTCTCTCATTCCTCGACCTGGTGAGCCTCAAGAACACTCTGTATATTCCCAAACAACTTTTAAGTGTGGTGTTTATGGCTCTGCACGGTGTCCTGGGCTTGCATGCCTCGTGGGAAGGAAATAAATGATGCTCGCGTGGACATCACGGACATAGCTCGTGATCGCGTGGTCTCGCGTTCTTTTTTGTCTCGTTTGCTCGCGTACGAGCTCGTACGAGAGCCCACGCGAGCTCACGCGCAAGTTGTGTAAATCCCGATGCATTTCTCCTCCGTATCATCTGTGCTGATTCTTATCAGGTTGGACTTGATGGGGGACTTTGCGTCAGAAGTTATATCCATCGCAGATAGTTCTGACCTTGTCCAACGTTTAGGTTCGGTGGAGGATTTGAACTTATGCGCGATGGGGATGTCACCCGGATGTGACCGGCGTCGGGCAGCGGATTAGAGCGTTCATGATGTAAGTGGCCACACGCTCGTCTACTGCGTTCTGAAAGAGAACAGGGCAGGCGCTATTTCCGGTCAAATACCCTGGATACTAACGACGCTGCACCTGTTTCCCCAAGTTGGACGCATGATGCAAGAATTCAACGATTTTGGGCACAGTCTCGCCATTCAGCGCATGAAAGATGGCGCAGTGGGCACGAAAGATCTATGGTATCACATCGTGAGTCGTTTTACATTAGACGAACGCGCTCTGACCTCTACAGTCCGACGAGGCCGGTCTTGAAAAAGAAAAGCCAACACTTGAAAGCTCGGCCGCCGACGGCATTCTCGCTGTTGTTGCGGGGTCGGACACGACAGCTTCTGTGATGAGCGGTCTCGTGTGGTTCCTGCATTCTAATCGCGAGTGCTACGAGCGTGTTCAGTTGGAGCTGGCCACTGTCTTTGTCGACGGGGACGATCTTTTCGATGTCAGCAAGCACGACCAGTTGCACTTCTTGTCTGCATGCATGTTTGTCGCGTTTTCTTCCTTTCTGCGCCCCAATTTTCACCTTTTCCCTCAGAAACGAGACCTTGCGTCTTCACCCACCTGTCCCGTCCGGCGGTACCAGACAGGTAAATCTCAACGAGGGCGGAAGAAACATTGCCGGAAGGTATTTGTGCTTCTATAAATATTCGAACCCGCCACGAGCTTCAGCGACTAGGTTCCGGAAGGGACAAACATCCATACGCCTGCCTACTCGTTGCATCGCAACCCCGAGTACTTCTCGCACCCCGACCAATTCATCCCCGACCGATGGCTTCCCGGGTCGAGTTTCGAGAAACACGACACCTCCGCGTTCATTCCGTTCTCATTGGGAGCCGCCAACTGTGTCGGGCAGAAATTTGCGAAGCGCGAGATGCTGATAGTGCTCACCATCCTGCTCAAGTCCTTTGACATACAGTTTGATGAGGGCTTCAATCGCGAGGAGTGGCCGACTCATATCCACGACTATTTTGTCGTTACTCGGGGGCCCTTGCTCGTAAATCTGACTCGCCGCCATGATTACTTGTGATTTCGGATAGACATTGACAGGCACGATGTTCAACTTGTGATACAATCGATATGTAGCCCGTCGTAGAACTCTAATTTTATAACATTCGTCACCTACATATTCAGCGTATGATAAATAAACTATTTGTGAGTGTCAAAGATGACATCGAAATATGTCTTCAAACCCGGCACGCCCGACACCATTGCACCAATCATTCCATCGGGGCGTACCACCACACAATGTACATTACCAGGTGGCGGGCAATATCCTCGCCGTGCGTGGCCATACCTGTCGCACAAGACAAGGTCGGTGCCGGTGCCATGGACCTTGAATCCAGCAGGATATATTACCACTGGCTGAATGCTGCTGCTTTGCGGCAAGCTAGCGAGGAACCGAATAATGCCACCAACCACCGATCGCTCTTCTGGCGGAAAGAATATCAGCACCGTGTGCGCGGTGTAGCTGAATATCTCGAATAGACTCCGCTGGACGGACTCTCCCCCCTCTTGTGTCTCTACCAACCCCGGCGCATCCGGTGCCCGATCGCCTGCTCGAAGGGGTTCTGTTTCATCACCCTCAGGACCATACGCACCAAGCGGCCCTTCAGCGTTCTTCGGTTTTTCTTCGATGACGATGGAACTCCATCTGTAATTGATTCCAAGCTGATCGAGCGCTTTGCCGCGTTTCCAGGGTGCTTGTTGGGCGAGATCGTCCGTTGTAAATGCTTTTGTGTGAAGTTCGGTGGTCTTGTCTAGCATTTCAGCGATCACAGGGAGACGCTCCTCCGAATACGTTGAAAGTAGGCTGGGTGAGGATCGGCCGAGGGCCACACAGGCGAGCTTCCAGCCGAGATTGAACTGACAAGGTTCGTTAGTTTGATGGACAGTCTCTGGTGAATAAAATCGCACCGAGTCCTGCACGCTCGAATTCATACCCTGAGGATAGATCAGTAAGGCATCACTTGCCATGGTTGAACATACCTGCCCTCCTACAAGACTGTGTACATGCGCCGCATCTGCGTGCAACTTTCAACGAGGAGTTCCAACATGGGTACACCAAGACTCACCCCCAACCAGAAACACACGCTCCTTTTGAAGCTCGTCGACCATCCGGATGTTCGGTCTGAATTAAAATAAGTACGGCAAAATTCGTGGCATACCCGCAACTTACATATATTCAGACACCCATACGATCTCCCCCAATTCGAGATCCACCCGCCCCGTATACGCCTGAAAGAATTCGCGAAACGCGTCCGGATCCAAGGCGACCTGGCGATCAAGCTCCGTGCCCATCATCTGCACACTGAAGAGCTTGTTTTGTGTCTGGCCGGGCCATACAATTATCCTTTTAAACTCTCAGAAAGAAATGTTGACGTTGAATGAAATATTCACTCACGTTCCGGCGCTTCGAGTCCACATGTGTATATGCTGCCGTGCGTACGTGAGATCCTACAGTGGAATCAGAAGGAAGGGATACCTTCAAGTCGAGGCCTTCAATGATTACGTCCGACACTACGAGATGAGCTTCTGAGCGTGTTTCGCCGAGGAACGAAAGGCCAAGCTCTTTCCGAACGAATCCTTAATCAGATTCAACGTTGGTTTTCAAATCGAAACGTAAAGGAACCTTTCGCGCCGTCCGCTCCAATAATGTACTTGACGTCGATATCTTCTGCCTTGGCTTCATTAGAAATGTGGGCACAAATTCGGTCCTCGTGTTGTTCAAACCCAACCAGCTCGGTTCCTAGTTCGACCGAGCACGCATACGCTTGGAGGCGCTCCCTGAGGATAGCTTCAACCTGGTCTTGGCCAAGGAAAACTGCGTTGCGCTGAATAGCTGCAGCGTAAATAGAGGGATTTCGGGGAGGGAGTACACAAACGAATGGGTTCGCAGGCGTCGGCTCCAAAGTGGGTGCCATCACCCACGTTCTCTCGGGTTTGATACCATACGGGAGCTCGTAGCTTTGGAAAGGCACCGGCTTGTGAGCGAGCTTGAGAACTTCGTCTAGAACGCCGAGCATTTTGAACACTTCGAGCGTTCGCGGCTGTCAGATGGGGTTACTCGACAATTTGAACTGACATAAAGGAGAACGAACGGTAATTCCAGCCCCGCGCCTGCCCACTCTATACGTTGGCTCCTTGTCGACAATGCGTACAGACACCCTGGACATGGCAAGACACAGCGCACTGATTAGGCCTGATGGCCCGGCGCCTACCTGAGTATGATTGAGCGAGGCACACGCGCACGAGCGGAACCTGCACTTACAACCAAAACATCGCAATCGAAATCTGGCATTAGGGCAGTTGGCGGTTGGTAAAGTGGAATACAGCAGTCGGGGCAGTGCTCTTGTAGGCTCGTTTTCGTAGGCCGGACTAAACATAGATGAGACAGCGGCGTTTCGCTGGCAGTTCAAGGAATTGATCGGCGCAGGAACGGTGATACACTGTTGCTTTCACAGAAAGACGGAGAGATGGATGTTCTATCAGTTGAGACAAATTTTCTGGAAGGCCGAGAAATCAGCAAACTTGATGTTGAACAACAGACGAGGTAACCTTTCAACGAACCTGGTGGTTGCCAACCTAGAACCGGTCTTTTTCACCCGAGGTCTCGACCGCGCCTAATGGCTGAACATGGTCATCGTCTCGGGCATCTTTATCACCGGAATCCTTACAGCAACGGTTGTGCAAAGACCTGAGTAAGCTGTCGACGTCAGTTTGTTGGTCGTCGTGTCCAGAGTTGAAAACAGGATGGGGTTGCGCCCAGACAGTGTTGCGCAGCCCAACAGAATCCTGGTGATCGCGGGCTAGATAGATACGAACGAAGTTCCATCCAAGAAAGGGAGCGTGTCCGTTGATCTCCGTCTCTGATCTGATGAATGCGTAGACGCGGCGAGTTGCCTGTCTTCTGGTATCGAAAGCGGGCTTCCAAACGACGATGGTCGTGGTGAAAGAGGGAGGTAGTCGAGATGTCAGAGGTGACGGAACATCCCGGCTCCGGTGTTCCGCCGTCCACCGCCGGCGCTGAAGGCAGAGGTGTAGAAATTTCATGGCCATGGGACAATCATGGGATGTTGAATATGTACGCTCTATGCGGCACCATTCAATACCACGGGGGACCTGGGACATTTACCACTTTACAGGCCCGTCGTTGTTGGAAAACACGCCGCGCTTGCCCACTATTTTCAACCTCTGAAGCAGAAAAAGAGTGGGACGACTCCAATATCGAGATGAGCAGCGAACGAGTTGAGCGTGAATTTGCTCGCCCTCTACTAGTACGCGAGCCCGGGTTCTGGACCCTGGTTCATCAGTGAGCGCAGCGCCTCCGCGACGGCGACCGTGCCAAAGATTTTCCCGGTAGCCTCAAGCGTGGTACGCCGAGTACCCGCGCTGTGCACACATCATTTACACCGGCGGGGGAGTGACTCGGAGCTTGGACCCGCGTCACTTGTTGATGGAGTGCATCGAGCCCAGCGAGGTGAAGGTTTCTTCTTGGTGAACGCGTGAGCATTCTTGACCGTCGCGGCGTCAGTGGTGTCCAGCTGCACGGCGCGGGGATGGCGGTGGGCACCGCCGACGCGAACTTTGGGATGGCCTCTTCGGCGCCTGTAGAGTGTCGTTGCGCGTCAGGGCATGCAATTTGCACCCCATAAACACGAGAACCCGGGACCACACATGCCCACCCTATCCGTCCTTCAAGGCCAGCCACAGATCGGACGGTGTGGAATTTAAAGAGGATCGAGGCCTGCGTTTGGGTCCGGCGACTCCAAGTCTGTTGACGTTTGACCCCAGTAGCAAAAACAATACGAAGAGCAGCCAGGGGAAACCAGAAAGATGTAGGCTCTGCAGCGACGAAGGTATTGAGAGGAACCGAAGTGTCACACTGCCCATGTAAAATTTTGGAATCAATGTGACAATCAAGGGTCACAAACTCTCCGCTCTGTTTCGCGTCGCAACTGCGCATGAACGGCGCGTCCTAAAATCACCAAAATATTATGGGCGATGGATAAGCAGCAGGGGAACATTCCTGGGTACGCAGAACAGCCAAAAGGGCAAAACTTTGGGCCTAACCGGGAATTGAACCCGGGACCTCCTCGATTACGTAATCACTGGGTGATTACCCTAACAAGGAATCATACTACTAGACCATCAGGCCAATGAAAGGGAAGCCTTTCGTGTAATACTGAGCCGACCGAGTGTTCGCTGAGGTTTCAGGTTAAAATTACGACGCATCATCGAACTTTTTCTTCTTCTTGAGAATCGGACGATGAGCATGTTCAAAATGAGCTGTAAGCGAATGAGCACATCAGTAGGATTCGCAACCATTCTGGCAACTCCCGCGTCAATACGAATCACAATCAGGTCAATGCTATTCACGGGAAACACATCACAGATGGATGCCACCTCAGACTGCGGAACTCATATATATACCCATCCATGGCATCCCCTCCCACCGTTTCGCCATCCAACTGCGTATACCAGTACTCGATTCAAAATGGGTCCTTCTATCTCCACAAGCCTCTCATTTGCTTTGGCACTCACCGCCAACTTTGCTCTTTGCGGTGCACAGGTGCGCATGCGCAGTGCGCAGCGCGTCCTCAGCTGACAACGCCCTGATTTTAGCAACGTTGGGAGCCTCGGCCTCCCCCGCCTTCTGGGCGCAAGGCCGCAGAATCAATCGTAGCCGGTGTTTTCGCCATCGTAGTCGTGCTCATGGTCGTGAGCATGCTGCTCTCCGTCTGCTCCGCTGGCGTCCCGTCAGACTCGGAGGAACGGTCCGTGGTGCGTCCGAGGTCGAGAGCGCCAGGTGAAGAGCAAGTCAGGATCCTTCGGGCGAGGATCGAGCAGCTGGAGACCGCCGAGAACATGCGCGCGCGGGTACAGCAGCTGGAGGCGCTTGTTCAACGGAACACGGATCGTAATTATTATGGGGCAGTTGGGATTGCGGCTGGACCTTTGGAACCCTTCTCAGAGCCGCCGCCTTATTCTCACTCTGAGGATACCAGCAAGCGCGACGACGGTTCTCGACGTGGCCCACACCTGGGCTGATACACACTCTCGACAACATTTGACTTGGTGCCTTCGGATTTGTTTATTCAACTTGTAGAATTTGAATTTTTATCGTTTGTGACGAGTTGTCCGTCTCCAGGTGGCTGCCGGTTTCAGTACCTCCTGCACAGTTCAACAAAAATTGAGCGCCACCGTCGTAGGCTGTTTCGCAGCCCTCTCTTTGCTTGATGAGTTTGGACCGTGGCATTTGTACTCAACCACTGGCAGACTGAACAAGAAACTCCCCCTTGAAAATCAACAGTAGAGTTAGAGCGTCCAAGGGTTCCAGTCCTTGAACCGTGAGAATTTGCCGCATCCGGCTCAAACCTACCGAGAAACAGCGAAATTACTAGTAGTACCAATCTTTCGACTTCAATTCGACACCAGATATTCCGCCGCCGCAGATTGGGCCAAGTAATTTGAATCAGCAATTGGAGCCGCACAGCTCGCTGACAATGCCACTTTAATTTATCTTCCCACTTCTCAGGCTTCAGCTCCATGTTTCGATGATTTGTGTCCATAGTTTTGGCATATCTAAGTTACCGCAACCCATGCCTTCAGTGACGCGAGCGCCGCTGTAAGTGCCAAGCCGGCCAACTGCCAGCATCCGCTCAACCGTTCTGATACATGTACGTACATATCGACGCTCTCGCCAAGCCTGAGCGTACGTCTGAACTGGATCAATTAATATCTTCAAACTAGCCGGCTCTTACACTTAGGATGGCGAACGAACGGCGAAAAGCAGCAACAGAGAATAAATATCGAATTCTGCATACAAGATATCACAGGATAGCGGACTCTAGACGTTGCATCCCAATCGTTACAGGTTTCTATGGGTGGGCACCCAGGACATAAAGTCATCCGAGTCCCCCAAATTCCAAGCAGGGTTGCCGTTCTGAGCATACGTCTGGTTGAAAATGGTCGGCGGACTCGGAGGGTTCATCTTTCCTGCGCCGACACCAAAACCACCGACGCCCGACATCAAGGAAGAATCATAGCTGGGAATGTCAAGCAACGAGTTCCTGTTAATCAAAGAGTGATTTTAGCCCCGAGAAGAGGTATCCGATAAGGCTCCACAAACTTGGCGAAGGAATCCAAATCAGAGATGTGGTTGTTCAGAGGGCAATCAGAATGGCTTGAGTGGCTTGGCGACCGGGCGAGTACATCTGCCGCCTTCCTGAGCCTCAGAGACAGCTCAAGGACGGTATTGTAGCACGCGGACTCAGTCATACAACCGCAGTTGCCGCCCCTTCGAACGTACATGTGGTCGATCAGACCCGCGTATGCGGCTATGAGGGACGCCAATGAATCGCTTGGCCGCGAATACCCCGGAACAGGCGGGGAAAGAGTCATGGCAGGAGGGAACTAGGACCCGGGAGAGCTGTAACCTGTGGATGTCGGTGAAGGCCAGCTCAGATTGTTCGGTGGAGTCGGAGGGCTATCTGAGCTGGGCGATCTTTCTTGGCGCGCTTGCGGTTTGTTCTTCAACTGGGGAAATAAAGAATGAGATAAAATATTTGTTTCGATGCAAGAAATTCACCTCTCGTATCACACCCTCAAGTTCCACGATACGATTCATTAGTCTCGAGCCTTCGCCCTGTTTTCCAGCTTGTCTGTTGGGATCGTCGACTTCATATACACAATTTCCACTCTGTTGATCAACCGACTCGCCAGAAAATTTCGTAAAAGCTCACAATGCCGAGCTGCAAGCATCGGGTGCAGCAGGGGCGTTCTCGGTCGCACTAACCGGTTCGGTGAGATAAAGCTATATGTTGGATGGAGCCAGACGTACCATGCGTTTCGTTGCGTGACAATTAAGGCATGATTGAGTCGTGCGGTTGCGGCGTCTAACAAGGCTTCTCGTTATTTGGAGGAGTAGAAATGGAACAAAAGAGTTACCGCTTGCGATGATTCGGTAGGAGCAGCGGCAGCCTTGGCGGAATTTCGGGGGGATACAGGTGCAGACATTGTCGAGGCGGAAGGAGAATGCTGGAGTATCTTGCGACATTATCAGGCCTGCCTTTGTACCAATTCGTGAGCTTGGCACTGAGAAGACACCGGTGGTATTGTACCTCGCACCTATCACTTGGAATCCGCAAAAGAAGTTCTACCGTTGATGTACACGGAATCGTCGGGAAGATATAGCGGCCTCCGGCAATCGTAATTTTACCTTGTTCCATCTTGAGTTGCAGGCTGACGTGAGATCTCTGCCCACTCCACAAGAGCGGGTCCCAAGAAGTCAAGTCAACTGAGCGCTTGGGTTATGCCCGCCGGAGTCCGTTAATAAACATGTATCTGCTCATTTGAGGTCTGGGTTGCAGTTCATCGTTTGCCGAAAGAGATGTTGATTGGATGGAAGGATTGCGAGGAAGTGTCGGGGAAGCCTGTTTTCGGATGATTCCTGTCACAACGGAATGCCAAGCGCCTGTGGGTTCCCTCGTGCAACCCTCGTGTGGATCCACCTCCTCGGGAGAGATATGCCGGTCGTAGATTCGGGCCGATTTTCAGGGAACCAGATATTTCACCATTGTCTGGGTTTTTTGCGTGGAAGGATCACTGTTGAGTGATGTTTCCAAGCCATCGCTAAGCACCACTTTTGCGACAAGAGAGTTTGCGTCAGAGTTTGCTTGGTCCTGTTACAAGCAGAAGATGACGGCTTCTCGGACCTTTCACCGACATCAATGATCCCAAATCTTGTTTGTGGGTCCACCACGGGACACCGTATGCGTTGCGTCCTCAATGGCGGACGAACATCCAGCGCACCTCTCAGCGTTAGACACGCCCGCAAATGTTGAGGATATTGGCGATGTCGCTCAGGCGCTTTGCTCCATTGTCGCCTCGTTCCTCACAGACGACTCCTGCGAACTTGACACGCTCTACACCAACCTCGAACCGTGCCGACTCGTTTTGGCTCGTCACGGCGACCTACACGCCGCTGTGAAAGAGGGTCTTGTAACGAAAACATTCGATGCAGTGCGAAACCATGGTACGTGAAAATCCTTTCGTCTTTGTCCTTTCCATGAAATGTCGTCGCAGCCGCCTTGCGCCAGCAGCCAAGTTCAGCTCCTGTTGCCCAATTACTGGCGGAGTTCCTTCCCGACATGATAAAATGCATCGAGGAAGGGGGGCCGAAGGCTTGGTCGCTTGCGGCAGGGATAACCGCGGAGGACGACGTGCGCAGGCACATTGCATCGCTTGGGATGCCTTCTGTCGGCGGCGCACCCAGCATGCTCCTACGTGATCTAGGGAGATTCTCAGAAGATGCCAAACTCGCACATCGTGTCAACAACATCTTTTCGCAAGGCCACCACACGTAAGTTCAGGTATCGCGGGTCGAACTGCACTAATTTCTGGTTAAGGTTTCTCGTTAATACTTCGGGTTCCGGGAAAACTCGACTGACGTTCGAAGGGTTATGCCAAAACTGGGGTTTTTATTTCGTCGGCGCCGTCGATAGCAACGGCATAGGGTCAGGAGATCTCAATTACCTCCTGGAAGCCCACATCGCCCGCGAGACTAATTCGTTTCATGAATTTGCCTTGCCCCCGGAATCCTCTCAGAACGTTTCGGAGAACATCAGGATAACTCATCAGTGTCTTCGGAGACTGCTGTTATGCCGCCTTCTTGTGTTCTCAATGTTCGCAGACCATGTACATGCCGTCGGAGTGACCGCCGAACACAAGAAATTGTGGCTCCTACTGCAGGCTTTACCTCTGACGATGATCCCGCGGCATGATATATTTTATGTCCTCCTTATGGAGATGGCCAACACTGAAGACAACTTCGTCCAAGACTACATTGCGCATCTCATAACAAAACTACGAGACTTGCTCGGCGACGGATTTCACCTGTTCTTCGTAGTCGACGAGGCTCAAGCTGTCTTTCGTCACCACGGAACTGCCTTTCGGGAAGCGGATGGCACATATTATCCAATACTGCGGGAAATCCTCGACGGCTGGGATGGTGAATTTCCACTCCACGAGATATCCTTTGTGACGGCCGGAACGCAAATTCCCAAAGCTGGTTTCCAGAATTCCCAAAACGCGGATCGGCATCGATGGTGTTCCGACACAGGGGCTTTTGACGACGAGAGAGTACATCGTGAATATATCTCCAGCTTCCTTCCTCCGTCCTACGTCAATACGCTCGCGGCCAAGGCTTTTTTAAATGCGGTATCGGACTGGTGTCACGGGCGGTTCGTTTTTTTCCCTCGGATCCGTGGTCTTAATTCAACATCACATAGGTATCGCCTTACTGATACCTTAATGGCTACAGTGGCGCGTGACGGATTCCGAAGCCCGCATACACTGCTCAACGACTACGTCGAGAGAGCGACAGGCTACCGCCCTCAGAATAACCTGGAATTTGTGGAGACTGAAGATGGTGAACGTGCTGAGATCAGGATCCCGAAAGTAGATTGCAAAGTGTTGGAATACCGTTCGTATTCAATCCTTCAATCACTGTGTTCGCGTATTGACTCGACAATAGCTGCTCTCAGGCTATCGGCCTCAACTCTTCGAGACGTCTTGGTACACTATTCTGTGACTGGAAAACATCCACAGCCATTCAGCGTGGATCATATCCAGATCATCGATCGGGCCTTTGGTAGATTCATCGATGACCAGATGTCTCAAATCGTCATCGATGAACCCGTCATGCTCGTCGCGGTTGCGCAGTGGTTTTGTAACAGTGCCGCACACTCCCCGGAGAACTCGTTCTGGGACATTATCCAACTATATCCACCCACCAGCTTACAAACACTCCTGTCCGCACTTGTGATCCACATAGCCCACGCTTTCAGCCAAGGTCATCTTGTCTCCAAAGTTTTCTCCTTTCCGCATTCCGCAGCTCCCGCATGGGCAAAACAAAAGGCCGAGGTCGTCACGCTGCATCGGCTGACGGACGGTCGGATCGCTCACCAAGCCGCGGATTCGTCGGCGGGATTCTTGGCGTTGGCTTCCAACTCCCTGGCAGACACAATATCGTGGATGGCTCCCGAGGATGATGCCAGCCTGCCGCCGTTTTGTCTTCCAATATCTGGTAACCCAGATCTCATGTGTGTGCTGCGACTGGCAGATGGCAGATTCATCAGGATCGTACTGAATGCTTCGACGACGACTACTATCCTTCGAGATTCTCCGCTTAGGCAAATTATCAAGGGCTTAGATGACGAAAACATTTTCCCTCTTGAGGTACGTTTGGTAACACGATCATTTTTGTGAATGTCTTACACAAAATACTGTCAGGACCCTGGACTACGGGAGCGGGCCCTTTCTTCACTCCACGCACTGCCCCAGAATTCTCTTTCGCGAGGTCTCCGCGTTATTGCGTCCTTCCCCGCCCACGTCTATCTAAAAACCGCCACCAACAAGAGGACCCGTGGTGTAGCCGGCCTAAACAATGGTCTATTCAAAACCGTTGCCGCGGCAACACCGACGTCCACGGTACTCGAGATGATGGTTAACGCCGTCTTTGGCCAGCCCCAGCGCAAACGGCGAAGGCCCGAGTCGACAGAAGAACCGGAGAGTAAGAGACTGAAGGTTTCGCCCGCCGTGCGTCGTAGCTCTAGGGTTCAGGGCTCTCATTCTTCATCCCAGACACGTATACCCCAACGTAAATCATAGTAGAATCAAACGGGGCAACGGCATCACTGAATGCACGGCCCCAAAATGACAGGATGCCGGGAGAAGGTGTCGTGAGCACTGGGAAAGCTCGGTGCCAGGAGTCGCGCTCAATAGAGAGTGCGATAGCCAGTCTATGCTTTTGCCTTGCTTATGAACGATCCCAGCTTTACCGCAGGTTCACTGTACTGGCGCTTTGGTTTTTTCTGGGGTTTACTTCCGCGTGACACCCACTTGGACCCACAACATCAATTCGGAGAACAAGGCATCCACATGGCTCGCTTCTTTAAGAGGAGTTTTGCGCCCAGGATAATCGTCCATCTCCCCAGATAACAAACGGCGTCCTTCCACGTCCTGTCGACGGCTTCTCTTCGTACTCCTGGTCCTCGTTGTTCAACATGGCCAGCGACGCGACACTAGTCTCTGAAGCTGCGGATGAACGGATCAAGCTTTACGAAGAGATTTTCCGTGCACTCCGTGTCCTTTACAACAGCGACACTGATTTATCAGAGCCTGAAAAGGACGACAATGTGGACATAGTGCTGTCGCACATCGCCAGACCTATGGGCAGGAGTGTCGTTACTCTTTCTCAAATTGCCCGAAGGCGAATCAGCGACAATGCGGGATTCATGGCTAGACTCCGAAAGGAGACGGATGACGGTACAAAAGATTATGGTTTCCTTCTCAGCCTGTGTACGAGCATTTTTTGGAGTCTACTCGGGAGATCGGGCTAACAACACAATCCAGTTTCGGCGTCGGTGGATACTATTCTTCCAACTCGTGTCGATGGCCTGATTTCTTCGTATTTGAACGAAATCAGACCGGCACTCGAGGGCTTTTTGAGAAGGGCAGAACCTCTGCCCTTTTGGGTTCCCGATGAAACCGTCCCCCATTTCGAATTCCTCAGGAGTCTAAAGATACCTGCTTCCTCTAAGGGAGAGCCGGACATGTTACTCCACGGCCTTGGTAACTTCAAGGAAAGGAAGGAGCTGCAGGCGCTGGTTGAGAGAATATTCCAGAAGGAGATTTCGTCCTCGAATTCTGCAAGCAGGTTGGTTATTATATTCATTCTTCGAATTCGTACGCTCATACTGTTTATTAGTCTTCTGCTAAACACATCGGGCTCTGGGAAGACTCGGTCGCTGCTAGAGGGCCTGTGCCAGATATGGGGCTTGTATTTTACTTGCGGGGTGGACAGCGAAGGCCGTGGATCTCAGGATCTACACCAAACAATTCACCGCCGCATAGGCGAAGACTTGTGTTTCGTCTCAGACCTTCCGCGAACTACCGGTTACAGAACTGTTCACCTTGCGAATTGCGACATAGCTCAGAAGCGATTTAAAGAGGTGCTCCTCGCTCGACTGTGTATCCTGGAATTCTTCTGCCAGGTGGCGCGCGAAGTGGCTGGCGGTGAATTGACCGCTCAACACAAAAGGCTATGGGTGTTCCTCCAAATCAAGCCGTCGTGCATCGGACAGCAGCATGTCGATGTTTTCAATACCCTCACGGAGAACATCGTGGGCATTGAGACCATTTATGCGGACAGGCTGATTAGGAAAAAGATGGAGACCTTGCGCACAGTATTGTCGTTGGACAAAACAGATCTTCCATTGTACTGTGTGGTCGATGAAGCTCAGGTCGCCGCAAGATCCCTACCGAACGCTTTTATGACCTTCGACGCGGCGGAGACCACGCGACGACCAAGCTTGAGAGAGCTGGCGCGAGCATTCGCTCTTCCCTATCTTCCCATACGGCTCAATATTTCTGGGACCGCAATAGACAAGCGGATGATCGACGAGATCATGGGATCGTCGTCGTTCAAGGATACGGCCAAGACCACAATCACCCATTTCGGCGCTTTCGACGTTGCAGAGGAACAAAGTGCCTATATGAAGCAATTTCTTCCCGTCGAACTGGCGGAAGACGGGGTATTCTTGGAACTCTTTAGAAGGAGCTTTTACTGGTTAAAGGGCCGGTTAGTGCTCGAGTTCGTACACATGAGCAAATGCTAACAGCGCCTTTAGATATCGCTTTACTGCCGCGTATATGAAGGACTTGCTACTCACCGGCTTTCGCCGACCTCACCTGATGCTCAACGAATACATACGGTTGTCCACAAGAGTTGAGATAAAGGAGCAGGTCAAGACTACAATGAGTGACGGATTTCGACCGACAGATAGCAAGCTTTTTTGGGAGGATGGCGAAGCGGTGCCCTCAGAGTTGATGCACTTCCAGTTCAAGAAGCTAAAGAAATGTAAGAAAGCGGGTTAATAACCGATAGCCGTGCTGACCCCATATAGTTCCTGATCTAGAAAACGTCGTCCGAACACATACCGCCCAGTTTTGGATGCGAAGCAAGATGAAAAAGTTGGTCGCCGACGAGAGCCAGTTCGATCTTATTGCCTGCGGCTTCGCTAGATATGCCGAAACCGACATAGGGAACCAAGAAGCGGCTCAGGTAACTCTGGACGAACCATTGGCTCTGTTGGCCCTTGCAGAATGGCTCCAACATTGCGATTTGCCTTTGGCCCAAACTCTTCGGGTTGCCGCTGCCAACGCCGTCACGGAGGCAGACGGGGCGAACGGACTGGAGGAGTACCTGGCGCTGTATTTCAGCGTAGTTTTTGACGACGAAACGCCACTCACGGACATATTTCTGTTCAACGAGTACCTAGAACCACCAGAGTGGGCAAAGTCGCCTGCCACTCTCGTATCTCTATACGTGGAACAGGATACCCAACAAATCACGAACTCCAATCCATCAGCGCCGCGGCCCGTGAAGTCGGGGCCGGTGGGACACCAGTCGCGTCCTTCGATCTCGATCGGGCAAGCTGCGGGGACCATGGCGGAAACAGAGCGGTGGTTGGAGCACATCGATCTCCCTCCGATCTGTTTTCCAGACAGGTTCATGGGTCCGGATATCCTGTTCGTCCTAAGACTGATGGACCAATCGCATATCTGGGTGGCACTCCAGTCGAAGTTCAGCAACGCCAACTCCCTCCCATCCGACGTCATTCAAAAGGCTATCCCGACCGTTACTCCTGGCCAATTTTATGGTCTGCGGGTAAGCTCAATGTGACCTTGTCCACTAAAAGTGTTGACCCGGTGTTGCAGAAAGATAAACAGGAAGCGTTACACCCAGAGGAAGAGCCAGACGAGGACGCTAGAAAACAGCATAATTTGAACGTTTTACGGCTTTTGGATGCCCTTCCAGACCGTCTGCATACACCTATTTTCGATAAAATGACCGCGCGAAGGTTGGCCGCGGCCCAAGCCGCGACCAGAAACAAACTTGTCCTCCATCTTGACGCCAGAACGAAGTTTGATGCAGAAGTCTTGGATCGATCCAAATTTGACGCCATTGTAGAAGGACGAGCTAAACAAAGGAGCAAGAAAAATGCCCGTTCATACGACCCTCCGACGCGTAATACGCGGGAATCAAACAAAGCGAAGAAGGCGTTCAAATCGCCAGTTGTATGGGACGCGCGCGAGAGAGCCATTCTTGGAGGGGCGGGGAAGCATAGTGTGCTGCGCGTCGTTGTTGGGTGGCCTGCGACAACCGCACTGCACTCACGGGCTCTTCTGATGCAAGACAAAAGTTGCTACTTCGACGAGGATTGGCATCCAATTGTCGAACTCAAAGTCGCTCACTGGAAGGAAACGATGGACAAATTGCTGGCGTCGTCGGGCCCCAAAGGGAGAAAAAGGTCGGGCTCCAATCCGGAGTCTGAGCGTCCAGCGACGAAGAGGCAGAGGCTTGGATCCCCGTCCGGCGACTGGGTTGGGGTGGAATCCGGACCGACCGTCGCAGAGATCTTGGGGGCAACGCGTCGTCCAAGGGCTCAGGGCAGTGTCTTCGACTCGGAGCGAGAGCGCTCCGTTGCTGTCAGCGGCCCAGGATCCGCATACACGCGCGGTACATCCCCGCCTCCATCCACCGGAGTATCGACTTATTCGGGTTCACCTATGGCGATCGAAGACTGGTACTTACCTCCAGAGAACGCCGGTCCCGTTGCATCAGGATCTGGGACACGCTGGTGACGGTCCCGATAGCCACCAACTCGAGGAGATCGACCGAAGAATCTGCGAGGTCGGGTGCGTGGTCAGCGGCCAATACTACCGATGCGCCAGGACAGGCCAGAACTGAAGGGGGCTCTCAGTGCCTTGCCACCTTCCGCCTGGCAGGCGACTGGCAGCCTGAGGCTATGAAGTCCAGTAACCCTGAGGCTGGGCGTGTAGTTTCGCGAGCTCGGCGCTCGGCGCTCAGGCTTTGAAGCGGCGGACCGACCTCGCACAGTAATCGTCGCCCTAAACGGTCGTGCAGAACTGAAGGTGTACCTGGAGAGGTAGTACACTCCCAGAAATTGTAATATCGTGTGTGCTCGTGTTGCCTACGCAGGACATCGGCTTCCTCCTTTTGAAATGACAAGAAAAGCAGAAATCTGCTGCAAATTATTCAAACAAGCGTGTAATGTAGGGAGCAAGCAGCGTCAGTGATATACAGATATATGCAACTCTAATCGATCTTCAAATGCGCTGGAACAAGTTCAACGTGTCCGTCAATAAAAGGGTTCATGTCAGAAAGACTCGAGTTCTCGGACGGGGAATGTAGCAAGTCTATTGTCCCCGGCGAGCGCATTGGAGACCAGTTGGGCGAGTGCGGCGTGGAGAAGGTGTATCCGCCTGCCCACGAGGATTCGTCGGGATCGCCCTCCGCCTCCGTGGACGATGCGGGCGAGGCCTTGTTGGATGACGGGTCCGGGAAGTCGAAGCGGTGGCCAGAGCGCGCGAGGGGATCGTCGAGCACCATGTCCATGCCGTCTTCGAGGTCGGGGGGCTCGTCGTGCAGGGAAGACGGAGACGAGCCGCTCGCCGACCGTGTCGAGCGGGACTGGAATGTTGTTAGCCCGGGGATGCCCAGGTCGTCATCGCGCGGATCGAGCGTAACGACTCCCTCCTCCGAGCTGGGATAACTGGCCTCCTCCTGGCGTTTCAAACGGGCGGCATCGATTTTGGCTTGGGTTTTCCCGCCGAGCGGTTTCGAGGTCCGGCGGCGGTAAAACAAGAGGTAAGCGTTGGAGTTCTGGGACATATACGATCAGCTAGGGTACGAAGCAAGGCGGGGAGCAACTTACCACAGCGTCTTGAGGTTGTGCAGCAGTCACATGCGAGTCGTCGAAATGATACCACTTCCCATTCGGGTGATTGAGTGCATAGGCGCGGTAGTGCCCCCCACCAAGGCCGCCCATGTGCTCATCCACGCCAAACAAGTCGTAGATTAGCGGCTCGTCCAGGTCGCCGAGCTGGAGCCCTTCGAGCGACACGCCCTCCTTAATAAGCCTATTCGCTGCCGCCCGCTCGCCGATCATATCCCCGAGATCCAGGCCCTCGACGGGGAAGTCCACGAACGCATCGATCTTGTCCCGAAGCGTCCTGCTGCTGCTGAACCGCTTGAGGTGCACGACAAGCACATCCGGCGCCTTCCAAAGGTCGAACTTCTTCGTAGCCTGCTGATGCTTCTTGCATCGCGGACAGTACCAGAGATCTTCCTCGCTAAGCTGCTCCTCCTTCGTGAATTCATCCAAGCAGTCCTGCAGCGAGATGCCCTTGTTCTTCTTCTGCTCCGCCTCGCGCTGCGACTCCTCAAACTCCGGATGCAGGAACAGCTCCCACTGTTCCCAGCGCGCGTCCTCGGAGCGGTGCAGATCGCTAAAATAGAAGGACTTCATGTTCTCGTCAAACTCGCACATCAGGATGTCCCCCTCCCGCACAAGCTCCGGGTGCGTCTCCTTCTCGTCCAGCCGCGCTTCGAACGTCTCGAGCTTGTTAGAGTAAGTGAAAGAATGGGTCGTCCCATAGTCCTTCATGTTCGGCTGCACCCTCAGCTGGAAGAGATCGCGTTTGGGCCCAAGACGAATCGGCTCGCCATCGATAACGACCTCCTCCATCTCCATCGCCACATCATCGTCCTCCGCGACCAGCACGCCCTTCTCGTCCGTGATGTCCCCCTCCAGCGCCTCGGGCGGGTGCTCCACGACGTCCCCATTCGCCTTAATCTCGACCAACGAGTCGAGCGGCGCCACGCCGTTGATCTGGATCGGCACACTCTGCACCCCGCTCCGCGCAACCTCCCACGTGAACAGGTCCGCCGCGTTGTTCGCCCAGCGCTCGAGCCGCCCCACCACCGCGTCGTACACCGCGTCCAGATCCGTCGCCTGCTTCGCGTCGATCACCGCGATGCTCGGGAACCCGAAGTGGGTCGTTCCGACAAAGTGGTGGCTGGACCCGCCGTACCGCGGCGCGGCCGGGGGCTTGTAGTCGCAGAGGTACACGGGGACGATCACAGGGTCGTCGGGCTGCTTTTTGTATGTGCGGCTTTGCTGCGCGTGGCAGGGCAGTTCGTAGCAGACGATGTTGTCGTTGTTCGCCATCTCGCCGCAGAGTAACGCGTCGTCTAGGTTCTTGTAGAATTTGTGCGAGAATGTTTCGAGGGTAAGAAGCTGAGGGGTATGTTAGTGATGGAAGTGAAATAGGAATAGCGGACATACATTGTCTGGGGGGACACCCATCCAACGTCCAAGAAGTTGTCGCAGGTCTTTGAAAGACGCGTCTCGGCCAATCTCAACGGGAATCTAATCGCACTTGAGTGGCTGTAGAATAACGAGTTGTGAACAATCACCTTCAGGTGCGGCTTATTCACATCCCAAGGTATATAGAATATATTGTGTTTCCACTTCTTGGTTATCGGCAGAGGCAGCGTGAGGTACATGAACGGATCGAAGGTGATGGAGACCTATGTGCAAATTAGGAGCGCGAGTTTAGCGAGTAAAACGTAGCCTACCTTCTGACACTCAGGACAGACCAGCGTGCTCTGGTACTGCCCTTGGAACAGATCCACAATCACGCTGTCGTTCCTGAGCATATACCCGTCCCACGCCTTCTGCGCAAGCTGCACGAGCTCCAACGTCCCCCCGCCCGTCCAGTCCGGCTTCTCGACGTAGGGCTTCTTGATGACGCGGTTCAGGTCCTCGTGCAGGCCGTCGAGCAGGAACGCCACGAGCTCCTGCGAGTCGTGCTGCTGGTACCCGCTGAACTGTGGCGCGAACCGCTGCAGCTGCGTCTTGAATTCGCGGGGCGAGTACGACGTCGACGGGCCGCTCGACGCCCAGATGCGGTGCAGGAGCGCGCCGAACGCTTCTGCGATAGCGCCGTGCATGCCCAAGGGGTTGTCCGGATTGAGCTCCTCTTGGAAGACCCCGTCTGCAGGGAGTATTAGGACGATTCAAAGGGACGAGGGGGAACTCACTCAGGAAGTACTCCGCAAGCTCCGGCTCGTGGGCGAGACATTGCAGGGCAGAATTCATGAAGCAGGTATTGCCCATGTTCCCGAGACCCAGCGTGCCCGGTTCGAGCGTCTTGGTGGTCGAGGAGCTGGTGAACGCGCCGCGGAGGGGGAACGGGGAGGTGGTGCGAGGGGACGAAGGACGCTGATTCAGACGGGCAAAGAACCCTTCCGACGACGGAAAGAGCGGCGCATCTGGGGCGAGCGCGGGTCCCAGCTGTCGCGCCGACTCGAGAGGCGGTGGCTGAGATGACGCAGAGGGCGACTCGATGAGCCACCCGCGCTCGGTTTTGAATTCGACCACAAAGGCGTCGCCGTGCATGAAGCCGGCTTCTTCGAGGGATTTTGAGCTTCCATCGACGTTTTCGCACTCGTACGTCGACAGGTCGTCGGCGGGAAACTCGTCCCGATCGAAACCGGCGGTGGGTGGCGCGTCGACTTTCCAGACACGGAATGGGGCAGTGACTGCTACTCCAGCGGGGCGCACTTTGACGGCAAGCGCTCTGTTGAGGGCAGACACGGTCTCGGCGGATGATATAGAGAGGGATGCAGCCGACTCGGTCGACTCTGCCTCGCGATTGCGAACCATCCGCAAAACGGTGATTCTGAGGGGATAGAGCTCGACGGTGGCTTCTTTCTGCTCTCCACGCACAATGACGGTACGAGGGAGGGGATATCTGGGCTCGCCGTACCTATTCCAAATCAGTGACATTCCAATAACAGTGCGTCCACTTTACCAATACACGAGATTATTCCAAGCCGGCTGCGGCACGAGCTCATAGTCCACTTCGTCGACCAGTGGGGCCCGGAGGTAGCCATTCCCGTCAACAAGGGCGGAATTATCGACTCCTCCGAGGTCTTCCTCTGCCACTCCGCCCTCCTTGTCCACAAGTCCGGTGCAAGCCTTCTTCCAGCGCTTCCACCAGCTTCTGTCGATCACATACCACGTCTCGCCCGGAATCAACCTTTCCGCCTTTGCGCCTTCTACGAGCACCACTTTCTCCGCGGGTGGCACCGACTGATACATGCCCCCAGAAGTCGGTTCCAGTCGGACAGTATCCTTGCCAAGCTCAGTCATGTACGAGTCGGTGTCGGTGCTGGGATCCGAGATGGACAAAGTGGAAAGCGGGTCGCCGTCCTGCGATGGCCCATCGGAAAGAGAACGCTTGACCGAGGTCGAAGAAGTGTCCGAACTGCTGCGCTGTCTCTTTCTACTTGGCTGAGACGAGCCTGGGGACGGTGGCGAAGACGGCGTAGAGTTCATAGTTTTTACAGAGAGAAGCCACAGGGAGGGGGGAAAGAAAGAAAAGCAAAGGGAACGCGTCAAAGGTGGTGTGACTGTCACGGTCACGTCGACCTCCCTTGACCGTGAGCGCTGTGAGTTGGCTGTGAGCGCTAGCACTCAGCAGGGCCTAATAAATTCCTCAAGCCTCAAATCCAGACACTCAGATTTCTTTGCGATTTCTGGAGTGTGAAAAATCGCGAATTGCAAGCGACTGGCTTTCGACCACTCGGGACGACAAAAAAGCCCGATCGAAGTCCAAGTGCCCAAGGCCACATAGAGAAAACGCCGGCTATGGATATTGTTATATAAGAGGTGTTGTGCTGCCCCGGATTATTTTGCTACAAAACATACAGAACATAGAAGGTAAGTGTAAAATCGTCAAATCAATGGCCCTGTGGTCGAGGGCCATTTTTGTTTTTCTCCCTCAGTCCTGCCCAGACGTCCTCCGTCGCAGCCGCAATACGCTCCTTCAGGCTGCCAAAGCTGTCCAGGGCAGGCCGGACATCGAGATTGAAAACGGGAGCACCGTCCTCCGGTGGAGCGGAGTAGTAGTCGATCACATAGCGCACTTCCTCCCCGGTCTTGGGACGTCGCACAACCCAGTCGTGGCGATCAAACGGCGGTTCCGTACTACGTTGTGTAAATATCGTACCGGCGTAAAAACTAAGCAAAGCACATACTTGAATCGTGACGGCATAAGCCATCCAGCAAGCATGAATATCCGTGCCTTGGGGGACATCTCCCCAGGTCTTCCCTTGAACCGCGCAAGCTGAATGTCATCAGCGCTGAATGCCCAGGTTAGCAAGGGCCGATCGGGTAAAGTCGGA
Source organism: Mycena polygramma (assembly GCA_029449255.1). Classification (NCBI taxonomy): domain Eukaryota; kingdom Fungi; phylum Basidiomycota; class Agaricomycetes; order Agaricales; family Mycenaceae; genus Mycena; species Mycena polygramma. The sequence continues at coordinate 50,556 of JARKID010000094.1, read as the reverse complement.
GACTGACGGGTACGCCCTCTTCTCCCACTTCAGAACCTCCTGCCACGCTTGCTCGTTCAAGAAGTTGTGGATCTCGACCATACTCTCCACATGGGCCAGCTCCTCTGGCGTCTCGCCGCCCTTGCGTGCAATAGCGTTGTAGAACTGCTGCGGTGACGGATACTCCCACTTGGTCGACTGGTCGCGCGGGATAGAAGACTCCACACGCGACGTCGGCAAAGCTAGAGCCTGAGAGGGGGCCGCTTCCTGGGAGAGTTTGGGCATCTGGTTGAGGGCGTTGATGGGTTCGTGCTCGATGGGACATTGCGCGGGTTTTTGCGCTGCATCGTGAGGTACAGGGCAGCCAGAGGCGGCAGCAGGCGAGGGTTTGTGGTCGATGGGACATCCCTGAGACGGATTCCCGCTGCGAGGCAGCACACTCTGCGAAGTCGTCTGGCCCATGGTGGTTGATGACAGAAAAAAGTAAGTAAGCTCCGAGGCCGCCCAAAGCAAACACAAACAACGCTTTTGTCCCAGAATGGAAGGTGGCCGTTATCCAATCAACGCCCGTCCGTTTGGTTACTAACAAAAAGACAAAATATTACTTTCGCGCCGAAACGTGGAATGCTGTACGTTTGCGTATATTCTTTGACCACCGCAAGCTTCCCTCATCCATTTGCAGGGTACTCGGGTGTAAATATGTATTGACCGGTCAAGCCGGACTCGAGGTCTTCGGGTGTGCTGAGCCCCGGTCCTAGTGTCCGCTGTTGCTGAAAGCCCGGGCGGCATGCCGGGCATCAATCCTTATTTTGCCATTTTGGTTTTTAGTTTCCTTGTGTATCGGCGCCGCGCGCCTCGCCCCTGCTCGGTGCCACCTCGGGTTTCCCCCTGGTTCCCATCGATACCATACGCACTGACATACACATCCGCTTCGGAACGCTGTTACCTCTTTGAATACGTGCGCCGCCATTTGCTCCGAGTCGGTGAACGGGCCTTGATCAAAAATGAAGCAACTTAATCGTTTGAAGGATACAAGGGCATCCCCAGCGTTTTTCCGCACAGCAGTCTGGGAATACGATGTGTCCGAGCTGGGTGACAGAATTCAGCGGACTTTATGACGAGTCTGGTCACGTTTCGATGCGGCACTGCATTCATTTCCACAAGAAATATTCACCTGGAGCCGTCTCCTGCTATGAGTGCCTCTATTTTACGCGGAATCGCTACAGTAATGCAGGCTTTCTTTTATGCCTCCGTTCTAGGTGCTTCGTTGGAATGTGGGCTTTTAATTTTCCATTCCATTTCCTAACGCCGCTTACGGTGCCATCACCTATCACCTGCTCGTTCGGCCACCAGAATTCGTGGGAGACCTCCTCTACCCCGCCACTCAGCGTGGGTACTCCAACGCCACCTACCCGCCTACATCCTACCTCAGAAATTCTGTCATCCTTCCCGCAGCGCTGGTGGGTTTTCAACCAACTCCTAATACCGCCGGACTGCATATATACGGGCCAGACGTTCCTCCTTCCAAATATATCCCCAATCGATTTCGGGGTGGTCCACACATATGCCACGATCTTGTTCAGAGCAAGGCGGTCGGTTTCCAGTCCTCTTCCTGCAGCGCAAGCAGGGGCTCCTAATATTCTGGTATTTCTTCCCTGCTCTCACCGTCCACCGGCTGAATTATCGGATATGCAGGAACCGTATGGCCATTGGCCACTAGAGACTGGCCGACCGTACCCTGGCGAAGCGTCGAAGCGTTGGCTGGGGTGCACGATTGAGTGAGTGTTGTTTACTTCTTGCGTTCTCTTCCCTGAAATGACATTCACATTGTGGCAGCTTATCCGCCCCTCCCCTGTTGCGCACACCTCGAGGGGCCTTGGTCGTACGTCACTGTACTCGTACGCCGACTCTGTCATGAGGGGCTGAGTGTCTCCGCCTGCCGCACTCATGGTCGAAGGCCTCGCCTACGACCCCGCGATACCAAAGCGTAGCACTCGGTCCCAGCAACCTCTGCTCGGTGCCCTCACGCACAACACGGGCTCCCGTGGCATTCCATCCACACTCCCACCGACGTACCACCAGTCGCAGGACCTCAACGAGGGCAAAGGAGGACCCCGAGGCAGCTACGTCTTTGGGGACTTGGCGGCGCAATGGAGACCTCGTAAGTTCGCTTGGCTGCCATCTTACCGCCATCTCATTACTCAGAATATTCATGCTAGTAGCAGAAAGCCCTCAGCGGAGTCCCTTGGCAAGTCTGGTGCATGAAGGTGGATGTCGCGGCGCGGGGGCGTCTAGAATTTTCGGATAAAGCATTTGTGGGTCTAGGTGCTCTTTGGCTAGACCTGATAGTGGGATGCAGGAGAGCATCCCGTTAAAATTCTCGCAGGTCCATGGTGCGGAGACTCGAATGTCGGGGTGTGTAGCAACCTTCCCCTCGGACGGACCCCCGAGATTTGGGACATGCATTAGAGTAGAATATCGCCATCCTCTTGCGACGAAGGCGAATATTCTGAAACAGGGTCGAATCCAGATCTGTCACCTGGTACCCGTTCCATTTGCTCCGCCAGACTTTGAGACTCCAAGGCTGTGGTGAGTTCTAGAAATCCGGCCTGAACTTCGAATAATAGACGGACCGGTATGATTAGAAGTACATACCCGCGACAATGTCGCACCTTTTGTACATGAACTCCGGATAAGCGCCGCGATCTACGATTCGTGCCTCGCACCTCGAGCTGCCCATATGCGTTTCGGCCAAAACTGGAAGGCGAGGAAGAGATCCTGGGATGAACAGTATTTCGGGGATGGCTTGAAAGTTTTGGGACCGAACTTCTCTGTCTGGACGCTGCCTCGGGCGGTCGGGCATTGAACACGGGCGGAGAAGTAATGGCGATTGACTGCGCACTGCGGGACCCGCGAATTGTTAGTGGCCACCGACCATCTCCCCAGTACGGGCAGTGCACTTATCTTGTTCACATCAATCAACAAAGGTGTCCCGTCGGCATTAGAGTGAATATACCTCGTCCAAAGATGACGAGTAGAGTTTCATAGCATAGAGGTGCTGCGCGCCATGGTGGACGTCGAAGTAGGTGCTGCGAACAACGACAGAGATACTGCGCAGCCTGAGCAGTTGTAATCTTCGTGGCTGTTCGTGTTGGTCTGCATAACGTCTCGGTAAAGATTGAGCGCCTCCTTATCCTTGGTTGCTCTTTTCACAAGAATGAGAACGGGAGCGATATGATTAGGGAAAACATGATCCAGAGGATTCGAAGTTGACGCCAGAGAAGTGAAGTTGTGCCTCGTGAGAAGGGGAAAACAACGAATGGAACGACGCAGGTGACCAAAATCCTCAGCAAGTCCAGCCTTGGCTCAGAGTCAGTGCATGAAGTGCCAACGAGGAGGAGTACGCGTGTCCGAGTCCGAAGGAAACGCGAGTCGAAACCATTCAGAGAAAAGACTAAAAGGACAAGAAGAACAAGGGAGTGCGAATCAAAGATCAGCGGGCCGTGGTGGTTTTCCCCCGGGAGACCGAGTTGGCAGTGTTGACACCGTCCGACCGAGACGCCAGCCGGAATTAGGGTGTGAAGGTTTCGGAAGGTTTTTTGAAGGCCAAGAAGAGTCGGGTCGGGTCGGCTCGGCACTGCACTGCATGATCGGATGGCCATCAATAGCCATCCTTTCACTGACCAGCACCAAACCGCAGTGCTGCCTCTGCATACTGGTGCCGTTGACCTCTGTGGCCGTTATCCGGCGCACGAATACCCTTGTTGGAAACCACTTGGTCGACGGCATCCTCAGTGGCAGTGGCATTTCTCACTCGACACTGTCATGTCAACTCGAAGTTTACTTGGGATTATATGTACATCGGCGGACCCTGACTTGACAACATTCCGTCTGCCAACGCAACAGACTACTGTATCCGGAAGCCTCCTGATCTCTACTTTTCACCGTGGTGCATGTGCCAATCAAATGCCAGCGCAGTTTGCGAAACTCACGCAGCCGGTGTATCTCCTAAGATTCGTTATTTTCCTAGCGCAAACTCTCTTGTTGTCGCAAAAGTGGTGCTTAGCGGCGGCTTGGAAACATCACTCAACAGTGATCCTTCCACGCAAAAAACCCAGACAATGGTGAAATATCTGGTTCTCTGAAAATCGGCCCGAATGTACGACCGGCATATATCTCCCGAGGAGGTGGATCCACGCGAGGGCACCCACAGGCGCTTGGCATTCCGTTGTGACAGGAATTATCCGAAAACAGGCTTCCCCGAAACTTCCTCGCAATCCTTCCATCTAGTTCCTTACCAATCAACATCTCTTTCGGAAAACGATGAACTGCAACCCAGACCTCAAATGAGCAGATGTATGTTTATTAACGGGCTCCGGCGGAATACAGCATAACCAAGCGCTCAGTTGACTTGACTTCTTGGGATCCGCTCTTGTGGAGTGGGCAGAGATCTCACGTCAGCCTATAACTCAAGATAGAACAAGGTAAAATTACGATTACCGGAGGCCGAGGATTCCGTGTAAATCAACGGTACAACTTCTTTTGGTCTGTAATGCGGATTCCAGGTGATGGGTACGAGGTACAACGCTATTGTTGCTTATGTGAACTGCGCCGCATACCACTCGACGGACCCTAAAGTATCTATGCGTCGGGGAACATCTACAAGGCTGTGTGCGTACGTCAATTCTTCTGATACGCATTTCCCAAAGGTACCTCCAGGTTTCCGCGTTGAGTCTTCTTTTACCACCGGTGTCTTCTCAATGCCAAGCTCACGAATTGCTACAAAGGCAGGCCTGATGATGTCGCAGGATACTCCAGCATTCTCCTTCTGCATCGACAATGTCTGCACCTGTATCCCCCCGGAATTCCCCAAAGGCCGCCGCCGCTCCTACCGATAGTGATCATCGCAAGCGGTAACCCTCCTCTTCCATTTCCGCGCGTTGAAATAACAAGAAGGTTTGTTAGACGCCGCAACCGCACGACGCAATCGTGCCTCAATTGTCACGCAACGAAACGCATGGTACATCTGGCTCCATGTTGCCAACATACAGCCTTATCTCACCGAATTTGTTAGTGCGACCGAAAACGCCCCTGTTGCACCCGATGCTTGCAGCTCGGCATTGTGAGCTTTTACGAAATTTTCTGGCGAGTCGGTTGACATAAGCAATCAACAGAGCGGAAATTGTGTATATGAAGTCGACGATCCAAACAGACAAGCGGGAAAACAGGGTGAAGGCTCGAGACTGATGAATCGTATCGCGGAACTTGAGGGTGTGATACGAGAGGTAAATTTCTTGCATCGAAACAAATATTTTATCTCATTCTTTATTTCCCCAGTTGAAGAACAAACCGCAAGCGCGCCAAGAAAGATCGCCCAGAGCAGATAGCCCTCAATCGACTCCGCCGAACAATCTGAGCTGGCCTTCACCGACATCCACAGGTTACAGCTCTCCCGGGTCCCAGTTCCCTCCTGCCATGACTCTTTCCCCGCCTGTTCCGGGGTATTCGCGGCCAAGCGATTCATTGGCGTCCCTCATAGCCGCATACGCGGGTCTGACCGACCACATGTACGTTCGAAGGGGCGGCAACTGCGGTTGTATGACTGAGTCCGCGTGCTACAATGCCGTCCTTGAGCTGTCTCTGAGGCTCAGGAAGGCGGCAGATGTACTCGCCCGGTCGCCAAGCCACTCAAGCCATTCTGATTGCCCTCTGAACAACCACATCTCTGATTTGGATGCCTTCGCCAAGTTTGTGGAGCCTTATCGGATACCTCTTCTCGGGGCTAAAATCACTCTTTGATTAACAGGAACTCGTTGCTTGACATTCCCAGCTATGATTCTTCCTTGATGTCGGGCGTCGGCGGTGGTTTTGGTGTCGGCGCAGGAAAGATGAACCCTCCGAGTTCGCCGACCATTTTCAACCAGACGTATGCCCAGAATGGCAACCCTGCCTGGAATTCGGGGGATGCGGATGACTTTATGTCCTGGGTGCCCACCCATAGAAACCTGTAACGAATGGGATACAATGTCTAGAGTTTGCTAGTCTGTGATATCTTATATGCAGAATTCGATATTTATTCTCTGTCGCTGCATTACTCATTACTTTTCGCCTTTCACTCACCATCCCTCTGTGTAAGAGCCGGCTGGTTTGACGATATTAATTGAGCCAGTTCAGACGTACGCTTGGCGAGAGAGTCGACAAGTACGTATCACGAACGGTTGAGCGGATGCTGGCAGTTGGCCGGCTTGGCACTTACAGCGGCACTCGCGTCATTGAAGGCATGGGTTGCGGTCATTTAGATATGCCCCAAAAATATGGACGCAAATTATCGAAACGTGTTGGTAAGCACATGAAATGATCATGGAGCTAAGAAGAGGGAAGATAAATTAAAAAGTGGCGTTGGGGAGCCGTGCGGTTCACTTGCTGATCCAGATTGCTTGGCCCAATCTGCGGCGGCGGCGGCGTCGGAATATCTATATCAAACTGAAACCGAAAGATCAGAGCAGATGATCTTCAGGATGTAGCTATCGGGAAAATGATAACACGGAGGTTGGTTGGTAGACACATCTTGATCATTTTCGCTGTTTTTTTGGGTGTGAGCCGGATGCGGCAGATTCTCACGGTTCAAGGACTGAAACCCTAGGTACAGAAACCTGGAGACAGAGGACAAGAAGCACAAACCCGAATAATTTTACAACAACGAGTTGGATAAAACCTTGTCCAGAGTTGATACTCAATTTTGGCGCAGGGTGTTATGAGTGCAAAACGCACTGCGCACTGCGCATGAGTACCTGTGCATCGCACAGAGCAAAGTTGGAAGCGAATGAGAGGCTTGTGCATACAGAAGGACCCATTTCAATCGAGCACTGGTATACGCAGTTGGATGGTAAAACGGTTGGTGGGAAGGTGGACGCTGTATATATATCGTTCGCATGATTTCCCAAGTGTTCCGCAGTCTGAGATATCTATGATGTGTTTCCCATGAACAGCATTGACTTCGTAGATTTGATTAGAGCTTGATAAGTATGCTGGATGAAATCTCACCGCTGTGAACGTTCAGATATTTTGTAAATGTGATCTCCTTCTGAACTGGCCCGCAAAAAAAAAGAAAAAAAGAAAAAAAAAAGATTTCCCCGCGTTACATTGTCTATGCAGTGAAACTCTATGAGGTGTTGATAATTTGGTCACAACAATGGCTACAACATAAACAACTGTGCGAAACTTCAGATCGCTGGAAAAAAGAAACCAACAAACGCACTCACCGGGCCAGGGTCTAAACCCGCGTCTCGCGCTGCCAACAGCGTAGCTGCCTCGGCTTCCCAATCGTGTTCAATAATGTTCCCCAGTCTGTATTCGACGGAGGACATCTTCATCCGCTCAAGAACATAACTGAATAATAATGTTAATTGTTACACGTTTTCATACAGCACAAAACACGGACGGACCTTTGAATCGGGTTCGCAGCGGCATCTCTGATCGCGTTCACGAACCCATCGCGGTCGCCTACGAATACATTGTACACATATGGCGCGGAAAGGTGCTTCAACCCATCGTGCTGCGTGAACCATTTTGTACGGTCGTTGGGGTCTTTGCCGTCCCACTGTGTCCGTGTAAGTTATTAGGGAGGGGAAGAAAAAATGAATCTACTTACGCCTACTATCGGGTTGATGAACGGAATACCGAGACACCGCGCATCGTACGGCGTCGGCGATCTGAAGTAGAGCGCGCGTCAGTGAAGCGCGGGACTAACACGAAGCACAGTCACTGACACCACTGGATCCCCGACCCCAACAAGGGCCACCGATCGAGACAACTCGTCGTAAAATGCATTTTGATTCATGAGCAGTCCCCCACCGATGTTCTTGATACTGGGCGACAACTCTGGGAGGGTTGTCAAGCCCTCTGGCGGATCGGTAGAGGCCATGACAAAAGACAGCCCCGTTGCGTTGGCCGCGGCATCGAAAAAGTCCGGCGTCCATGCACGCCGGTCGGGGAGGAAGTAATTGAGAAACTTGGCAAGAATGTACGCTTGCGGCCGGCGCTGGGCGTGTGGGATGAGGGGGGGCTGGAGCATTGCGGCTCGATACTGTAGCCGAGGTATGTGTTGTGATCTCCCTCGTACTGTAGATGAAAGATGACGAGGACCGGGAGAGAGAAACAGACTACGGGAAAAACATACCGCCTCCGGAGATAAAGTCCACTTTGCGCCGAGAGGATTCTCGGGGCTACGCCAAAAAAAATTGGGAGAAGATCTTCCATGCCGGTATCCCCGCCGGATTCGCTGCAGACCGCACGCAGGACGCCTCTTTCCAGCAGCCCTCAGCCCGATCATCACTGGCAATGACCATTTTGACGAGATTGCCAAGGATATGGTAAAAAGACACTACAGCATCCATTTCGCGCGCAAAAAGCACCGTATATCCCATATTCTTCAAGGCCTGGAACTGTGAGAGGTGGGCTGAGATTGACATGTTGCAATATGTATGTTCAAAAAAGGACAAACCACAGAGAGGGCCCAGATGGCTTCTCCGCCGATATAGCCACCTTCGAGGGGCCGAATATAGTCATAGGACGAGATGAGGACCACTGGCGCGAAGAATGAGCGATGCCGGAGGAGTTTTCAGAGGGGGTACCTTTAGTTTAATTTTGTGCGCAGTCTCCGCGCTCAATACAGCGAAACAGACGGTACGTCGCCTTTTGGTTCTCAGTTATCCACTTGTATTGTTGGTGGGGATATATGGTGGGCGCCAGGGTATCACCGACAGTCGCAGCGGGGTACTCGAACAGAGTGTTGAGGCGAGAATGCCAACGAGGAAGCACCACGAGGAAAATAAGAGACAGCACGGCTGCTATTATGGCCTGCGTTCTCCGAGAAGAAGCCATAATGAAGAAAGTGTCGCAGGAGATGAAGGTCCAGAAGCAACGTGGCAGCTCAGGAGACCAAACAGGGGCGAGTATGAGAATTGCAGGGGTGTGTTCCTGGGGAAAGGCGTTGAATCTCAGCCACATTCAAACGACGGTCAGACATGTACTCCGGCGGTGGTCGCCGAGTCGAAACCAGTCGCCGATAAATAGTAGCAACAAGCTCGCTAAGTGGCCACCGGTACCGTGGTAGCAGGAAGTCCAACAGTATGACGGTCAAAATGCACATTTATTATTCCGACACTTTCTTCGACGTTCCGACACTTTTATTGTCAAATCTTGTGATTTCCGTATGGCGGGAATACTGTAAAATAATTATTTTGCTCGAGAAAGTGACACACCCCAAAATACAGACGAAAAAGTGACCAACTATGAACAGGGTTGAAAATTCAGCACATTGCTTGTTGGAAAACAAGGCAAGTTTCCACGCACTGCCAGAAACTTGTACGCAACATGGCACATAATTTATTGATCACTGATGGCATTGAACCTACACCGAGGCGATTTGACCGTCCTCGTGAGAATGGTCAACCCACGACCGCAGAGATGGTCGCTTACCCAGTTCATGTTGTACCTGGACTATGTAAATGGACACATTGAAATAATCATTACTCCCTGGTTGTACCCTGTTGAATACTTGAGGACCCCGGGCCATTCGTCGGATTGCCAGATACCTTGGTTGAAGTACCTATAGCGGGCTTTGTTCGGGGGTGGAGCGAAGGCCGGAATTCAGGACCCTGGTCTTGCAGAGTGCTGGTGGTGGGAGCGCCGTCTGCGTGGAGGTGGATGACTCGTTCGTGCCTATGACGAGTACGATGGCGTTGGGGTCAGAGCTCGTCCTCGACGTTCCGTTGACCGGCTCTCCCTCTCCCTCTCCCTCCCCGAGCGCCACGGGACCCACACCCTCAGCTCAGCGCGCCGAGGACACGAGCTCATCGCGGAAAGCATCGGCTTCAATCTTTGGTGCTTTGGTCGGGTTGGTATTGGTAACATATGGACTAATCTAGATAGAATATTCCTCGGCCCTCAGTTTTAGCTATAGAGAGGAGGTCGCAGCCCAAATTGTTTAATGATAGATTTTTGCCACAGAGTGGCCCACAGCCTCGCGTAGATAATATTCGGCGGCGTTGAATTTCGGTAGTTCCCGAGAGATGCCGTCGGCATCTCCGTCTTGGTTTCAACAGAGATTCGGCGTCGAACACAAATTATTCCAACACTTAGACTGGTCTGACTGACGGCGAACAGCGATGCGCACTGCTCGTTGATTGATCAGGGCCACAAAGTGGGTGGCAGTGGTATGGTTATAAGGCGCACGGCGGAACGGACCAGACAGTTAATTCCCGTCGTCTGTCGTACCTCTGAAAATCGATACAAGTGCAATGGGCGCAACTACAGGTTTCTGCATGTTGGCGCTGGCTGCCACACAATGTGCGTTTCCACGACCTCACTCCAATCCTCGGTAGAACAGACCTGACGCTATTCAATTCAGTCGTTGCCGCTTCTCCGGCACTCATCACCTTAGACGCTCCTCTCAGTGTTTTCCCACCTTCCGACACTCTATCCGCCGTGGTTCTGGGCGTGGATGCTCAAAACAGAACTACCTACGGCATATATGAGCATGAAGTAATGAGTCAAGGCACGCAGGTCTTTGCAGGTATTGTACGAAGCTACTCCGCCCGCCTTCTCGCTTCACTAATGCGGCAACATAGCCACCTTGGTTCAAGGCGCCGACCATGCCAAGTACACCCTGTCATTGGGGACCGCCACAATTGGTTACGACTGCGCTCTTAGTGCTGGGAATGCCGTCTGCTCCAGTTTGGATGCCGCCTCACAGCAGATAACGTCCACGGAGGCTTTGACGTCCGGCCTGGTCCTCAACGTTGCGTCGGTAACCGCGGTTCCCTCCCGGAGTGGCTCTGTACCTGCAGCCTCCGCAGCTCAGCCCTCGACCAAGGGCTCAATTCTTGGCGCTTTGGTTAGCTTGGCGTTGGCAGCATACCCCTTAGCTTGAATATTTTGGGCCTTGATGAGTTTAACACGTAGCGGTTCATGGATTTCTCTCGGCTGTACTTTCTAGCTGCCTTATCATTGACTTCTTGCTTCCAAAAGGATAACACCATGCCCATGTATTGGCGGAGGGCTCAATTGCTTGAATTTGGTACGATGGTAGGAAGGGTCAAGTTGTGCCGGTGATCGGCCTCGCTTGCCCATCGGCTCCTCGGCAGAACCCGGTGCCCACTCCTGCCATATTCCACCGGAGACCGGTGGCTTATTGACAGCAGTGTTCGTCATAAGTACCCCAAGCTACTTGAACATATGAAATCCATTGAAGACGGTCAGAAAACCTTTACTTGATGCCTCTTGGACGCGAACGAGCAGCTGGCCGGATCAATTTCGATCAAACCATGTTGAAACTTGTGGCTGTGCTCCCTAACTGCAACGAAGTCGATTCCGCCGTTCATCACCGCTTCAGCTTCGCTTGTATGCTTTGAAGCGGGTGCTGATTTTCCGGTTGAATAGACAGAGAACTCGTCATGTCTAAAAGTGGGGTTGAAGACGGCGACCGGCGATGCGCTGCAGTGCTGCATTGACGCGGTAATTGATCGGGGCCACAAACTGGGTGGCAGTGGTCATGTCCGGTATAGCTTATAGGGCACACGGAGGAGAGAACGAGACAGTTAACCCCCCGTCTATCATCCCTCTGAATACTGACCCGAACGCAATGGTTGGAAGTACAGTTTTTGCAATGTTGGCGCTGATTGCCACACAATGTGTGTTCCGCGATCCAACGCCCTCCAATCTGATGAAGAAATTGACGATGGTTCAGTCGTTGCCGCTTCGCCGGCACTCATCACCCTGGATGCTCTGTCTATCCTTTCGGGTACACATTCGGCCACTATTCTTGGTGTGGACTCCCAAAGCAGAACCACCTACGCCATAAACGAGGATATGGTGGACGTGGCCAATTCGAGCAGCACGGTTCACTATGAAGGTAGTAGGGTTCGCTATTCAGCCCGTTTTCGCTTGTCTTACTAAATGAATACAAACGCAGCAACTTTGGTCCAAGGTGCCGACCACGCCAAGTTCACCTTGGGGCCGCTTAGCGAAGGCGGCTGGGGTTACGATTGTAATTTGACGGCAGGGAGTGCCATTTGCTCAGAGCCCGCCGACTCGATGACGACCACATTGCCTTTCGTCTCCGGTTTGGTGCTCGATGTTACCTCCCAGAGCAGCGCAAGGTCGACACCTTCTGCATCTCAACCTTCTAGCAAGTCCAATTCGTCGAAGAGCACATCGGCCTCGGTCTTCGGGTCGTTCGTTGGCCTGGTATTGGTAGCAGTGTATGAAATGATTTGAATACTCTGTACACCTTCGTTCACGATGTAGACTAAGAGAGCAGCTGGGTTGCCCTGATTCACTCGAGATTTATTTATTTATTCATGTTCCGCTACAATTGAAGCTGTATCTTTCAGACACAGCGACGCTTCGTGGGTGGGGTCAAACTGTCTGATTTTTTTCTCTGTCGAGGCGGTTTCATACCAGGGGTTACAATCATTTGAACATCCGGTTTGAACACGCTTCTCTGTCTGTCAACTCCGTCAGAAAGTTTGAACAACCACTAGCTTCAAATTGTTGCACTTCCGCACACAATCGGTTGTACAAAGAATTAGATTATACATACAGTATGTAGACAACAGACGAGCATTACCCACTACCAAGAAAACCGTCCGATAAATACCAAGATCGAGTCTAGTTAGATATAATTTACAAAAGCCATACACATGCCCAACTCAGAAGACCAGCTAAGATGGTTAACCGTGGTACGGTTCGAAACGCGTCATTTGCAGCTGCTCCCACAGGCTTCGCTGCTTTCGACGCCGCGGTTTGCCCACGAATGAAAGTATTCCAAGCGGCGATCGTTTCGGCGGGATAGACGAACGTCGAGGTCTTGGTTCCCGCCTCAAAGACAATGCCGTCCGAGCCAGGGATGACATCGTTGACGAGGGGTGAGACGTCGCCGCCTACGACCATGGTCGTGCCAGCGGGGGTCTTGATGACGGAGCCGGTGGCGTTGGAACCGAATACGAATTCGCGGAGGAACGTCAACGCCTATGAAATCATTTAGTATAGTTGGAACAATATCCGGAAGTGTGACTTACCGCTGCAGGCGTCTTTGCGGGGATCAAGTGGCCCGCACCGCTGAAGAGGACGTATGTCCAGCCACGCTCTTGATGAACAATTCCTGCGGGTTTTCCGGAGTCGTCAGTCCATGGCGTGGTCGGTTTCCGGGTGAATCCCTGGATGCCGCCGAAGGTCGTATTCTATTGAGGGTCAGTATAGGCGTATCGCAGACTCAAAAAGTGCACGAACTTGGATCGTTACTGTGAGAATGAATGAGACTATTGAGCGAGAAATGATGTTGCGATTATCCGCACCTTCTGTGCCTCTATGGGCAATAAGTGCGTCGTCGTTGCCAGAGTATAATATAACTGAGACGTTATGCCTGGTTGCGTTGGTTGCGAATTCAGACAGGAAATTCATGGCACTGTTGAGTAGGTTATGTCAGATAACGTTTCAGTGAATAAAACGGAAGCGTACACTTGGCCTAGTGAAGAATTGAGTTGAGTTCAGCTATCATGCATGCGCAAAGCCGATACTTACTCGGGTCATCCTCTGATAGAATTATCGTTAGCAACTGGTATGTCAATCTGAACGCCTCGACAAACCTAGTTCACCGAACACAAACTCGAAACTCTGTTCCCAAGCCGCACTTGTCGGTGCGTGGAGAGCAGCCACCACACGTGGGTCTGGAAAGAGTGTCAGCTCTAGAGGTGAATTGTAATTAGAGGCTTACCATTCAAGAAAGTCGGTGGAATAGAGACAGAGCCGTCAGGGTCCGTGATGTCGTAAACCTAGTGAACAGTCAGAAAAGGCGCACGGTTGAAGTCGAGTTCTTACGTTAAAGTCTTGGGTGACGTTCCAGGGAGCGGAATAGTTCAACGCGTAGTCGATGAACTCTGGCAGAAGGGCGCACCCATACTACGGAATAAAAAATACAAATTTAGCAAGACTGCAGATCCAAATCAAAGTAGAGAACGCACCCAGGGATCAAGAGTTCCGTTAGCACGCAGACTCAAATCGCGTTTCCAATTCCCCCGTTGCCGCTGGCGTGCGATGAGGTCCCTCTCAGTGGGTTCCAGTGCCGCCCAACGCTGCGTGATTTCTGCGACGAGGCCGCGCTTGGCGTATCTGGCCTTCTGCAGGAAGGGTACATCGCGGTCGAGCGCGTCAGTAAATTTGACCGTCGGAATGATTCCGTCTTGGGGATAGGTCAAGTTCACGTCGAATCCGCAGAGATGCTCTCTGTAATGATAACAAAATCAGCATTGGCAGTCAGATTCCGATAAACAACGTACTGCTCCTTGAAATAGTTGTATACGTCTTGATCGTACCCGATGAGCTGGGGGTATGTCTCAAGCACACTCAGCTGATAGACGTGAGCTTGTGTTTCTGGGGGGAATGAACGGCAAACTTACTGCTGGGAGCAGCTCGAATACTTCGTCTGCCGCAATGGAACCGTCTCCGATGGCAATCTTCGCAATCTTGACGGGAGGGTTTGCCATCGCAAAATATGCCTTGCGGGAATTTTCAGCCAGAAGTTTTGCTGACCAGTTCGAGAAAGCTTACCTTCATAATGTAGGGTATATACCTGGAGGGAAACAAAGTAAGTCATCGCCTAGAAGGATGTCGACGAAGCCACTCACATGCCAGCATAGCTCTCACCCGTGAGATGGAGTGGACGTGTGGCGAGACTGGGAAAAACCTTGACGAGGTTTGCGAGGAAACCCATCTTACAAAACGTCAAGTAAATATCGGGTAAGTTTAATGTGCACTCACGAAGTCGGCTCCCATTTGGTCCTCGTCGGCGACTGTTCGTCTTGTGAATAACAGAAACGATGAGACGTAAACCCAAACAGCTTACTATAGCCAGCCGCATCTGCGGTCGCGAAGCCCACACCTACAGGTTGGTCGATCCAGATGTAGTCCGCAACCTTGTCCCAACTGTACGTATTTTGGGAGATGATTCCGTCGGAAGCCATACGGATGGGGCCATTCTATCACGAGTGTGAGCGGAAGAGCCACACGGAGCCAATAGAACCGTACCTCCATGAAGAATCCCAGCATACTTGACGAACCAGGGCTGTAAAAATATATATTTCAGTCAGGGAAATAGGGCAAGACGTGTCACCGACCCTCCGTTCAGCCAAATGCCCCACGGATCGGTGCTCTTCGTTGTCGTCAAGGATCCGGATGCATGTTCAAGAGCCCAGAAAAACAATGTATTGTTGGGGTGCCCAGCACGCTGTACGTCGATGTTGCCAGCAAAGCTTCGGGGTAGAGAGAAAGTGACGTTCGGCAGCGGCGCAGTAACTTGGAAATCTGGGATGTATGAGCTCAAATCAAGTGACAGTGCACAGTGGAAACGCACATTTCTGCCAGGCGGGACTATAGTCGCCAGTAGGTTGGCCAGGGTATACGTGGGGAAACGAGCTCGGGAGGGTATCAGACATGACGATGGAGACGGTAGCGAGAATCGTGAGGGAGAGAGCTCGTAAGGAAGCCATGACGGGAGGCAACAGGGGGAAGTGCTTGACTGGTGCGCCTCTGAGTGCGGTTTTATAAACGTCTTCTCAAGGCCCGCGCCGTACAATTGAGAACGCTTAAAATAAGCCGAGCGGTGTGCTTCCGCTCAGTCGCTATTGTGCAATAACTGTTCTGACATTCCGTCCCTGGTTCAATTGTCTTTTTTCTTATTGTTCGGCACAAGTTCGGCACCCAATTTGGTAGGTGCGGGGGGTGTTGAGCGGTACAGCGTGAAGATTGCGCCCTGGGCAGCTCGTTTGGGAAAGACCTCTGTCCGAATGCGAGCTGATGCCCAGTGCGACGGTCAAGCGGACGCGTCCAGTGTGTTTCTGACCCCGAGAACAATGAAAAGTTGGATCAATGCAACTTGAAGATCAACGGAGTCCGGAGTGGCCAGGCTGGTGGCTTCGCGATCCATTCAACAATCGATTCTGGGTTGCAGAAGAGCTCAGGAAAGCAGCGGTGAACGCTCACTGGCAGCGCGCGAGTGACTCTAGTGTCGCGGGAAATAGGTCTCTGTAAATTACATATGCAAATTAGCCCGGCTAATTAGCTGCTAATTTACCTATGTGTCGCTGGTGAGCGAAATGAGGGTGTAAATTACCTCGAACAGTCGCATGGTTCCAGGCCGGAATCCTGCCAAGTTCGGGTTGTTCCAAGGATATTGAGTTCAAAATTCTTCCGGAGGACGTTATCGGAGAGTGATTTGAAGATTTGAACGTGCTACACACACGGGCGGGGCTTGGCAGCAGCTCCTTGACCGTTGAACAGTGAAGAAAAATTGCGCAAAAGAGGGTAAAATAGACCGTAATTTACCGCTGTAAAATAGGTAAAATAGGTCGCCGCTGGGACCAAATGTAAATTACCGATGTCAACCAGCCACCAAAGCTATTTCCCGCGACACTACGCGCGACAAGCAAGGGCAGAGTTATCTACTATTTGTTCTTGTATTTAACAAACGCCGTCGCCTTCCCTTCCTTTGACCTCAACCTTCGCCCAACCTTCTCCTTTGCTCATCTCGATCTTTCATGGCTCGTCGCAAGCGGATTATCGATGACGGAGACGACTCTGACGCTTCTGCTGGGTCGGATATCGACGAAATTGACCCTAATGAAGGTGCCGACGCGCGGGCTGCGCGCAATCTCTTCGAAAATCCATACCAGCGTAAACGGAGACGGGTCAGTGACGAAGACGAGGACGGCCTTGAGGCTGATCTTCGGCCACGCAGAAATACAAAGGGGCACAGTAACTGGACCAAGGCTCCTGCGTTTGTCTCGGGCAACGCGTCCAAAATGGATGTGGATGGAGCCGAGGACGACGGTGAGGACGATGGGTCCGACGATGAGGATGAGGGTGGCGCAGAAGACTCGGATGGGTCTGAGCCCTCCAGGCCCCCGTCTCCTCGTGTCCGGGAGGAGGAGGAAGACGAGTCAGAACTGCCTGGGATACGTTTTGACTCTGGTCGTCCACCGGATGAAGTGGAAGCCCCGATGTCCATGTTTGGTGCTTCAAAGGGCGGGATTGGTGCATCCAAGAGCGGGATCGGCGCGTCCAAAGGCGGTATTGGCTCGTCGCGCGGCGCCACATTTTCCAAGGGTGGACTAGGCTCTGCGTTTGCGAAAACCGGAATGGCAGCCTTCTCTAAAGCCGGGGACGATGCACCTCCCCCTCCTTCCGCCCCGACCAAGGGCGGCATTGGCTCCAAAGGCGGCATCGGCTCGCGTGCACCCCCTCCCCCAGCCGCAGAAGATTTCCCCCCATCCTTCGGCCGCAGCAAGCCCTCGTTCATTCGAGATTCCTCGCCCTCTACCCGCCCTGCGACCCCGCTGAGTGCGGACGAGCAAGCCCATTTTAACAAGATCCAAGGCACGATCGGCGCTCGCCTGCTCGCGAAGATGGGATGGCAAACCGGCCAAGGGCTCGGTACGACTGGCGAGGGCATCGTGACGCCGGTCGAGAGCAAGCTGCGGCCGCAGAAGATGGGCATGGGCTTCCGCGGGTTCAAGGAAAAGACGGAGCAGTCCAAGAAGGAGGCGAAGCGCAGGGGAGAGGTCGTCAGCGACGACGAGGCGGCCCCGGGTGCGCGGCAGGCCAGGCGGAAGGAGAAGGAGGCGAAGGAGAAGCGCTCGGATGTGTGGAAGCGGCCGAAGAAAGTCAAGACGAAGGTGGAGCACAAGACGTACGAGCAGATTCTGGCAGAGGCGGGGCAGGAAATGCCGGTGGCCGCTGGAATTGGGCAGATCATCGACGCGACTGGAGCGGTGGTATGTATTTTTCTTCCGTTGCGTGCACTTGTGCTAATTCTCGCATCGCAGCCTCGGGAGATATCCTCGTTGGCAGACGTGTCCATGAACTCATGGTCGCCTTCAAACGACCCGACACGGATCCCCGAAGTTCGACACAACATACGGCTCATCGCCGAAGCCTGTAAAACAGACCTGGACGGCCTTGCTCGTGAAGCAAAGGCCTTGGACGAGCGGAAGAAATGGGTCGCCCACGAAGATGCGCGGCTACGAAGGAAAGTGGCAGAAGAGGCTGATTGTAAGTCTTCTTCACCTATCTCGTAGTCTTCTTGTCTGATCCGTTACTGGCAGTGATCGCTCGACTGCAACAAGTCCAAATCGTAGCCACCGAGATCGAGACCAAATCCAAAGAACTGGCCTCGGTGTACGAAGTCTCCCTCGAAGGATTCTCCCCTTTGTTTTACAAGCTCGTGGATCAATTCTCGCGCGAATTCGAGAGATATCGGCTTGACGAAATTGTCGTTGCTGCGATCGCTCCCTTGGTAAGTGCACTCCAAAGTCTCCCGCCGGCTTGTACTAACCATCCCCAAGGTGCGCCGTATGGTCGCTACATGGGACCCTCTAGACGCCCCGATGACTTTCCTTTCCACTTTCCGAAGCTGGCGGCGCGCCCTCAGAGTCAATACCGCCGAGGAGAAACCGGCGCAGACCCAGGTCGACGTCTACGGCTCGAAGACTATTTCTGTCGCACCCGTCGATATGTATGTCCTGAGATCTGGTTCCCCCGTTCGTACTGACCGAAATCGCAGAGAGAAGCCCATGACGCCCTTTGAAAGCCTGCTGTGGAATGTCTGGCTTCCCAAAGTGCGGACGTCGATCAACAATGACTGGTCGCCGCAGACGCCGCAACCCGCTGTGAAGCTCTACGAGGCGTGGTCGTCCTTCCTTCCGCCGTTCATCCGGGACAACCTCCTGGACCAGTTAATTCTCCCCAAAGTTAAGAAGGCTGTGGCGGACTGGAATCCGAAGCGGGCGACGGTGTCTTTGCAGAGCATCGTTTTCCCGTGGCTGCCCCACCTGGGGCTGAGGATGGAGGATGTGGTCGGCGATGCGCAGAGGAAGATGAAGAGCTTGTTGCGGAGCTGGAGCGCAGGCGACGCCATCCCGGAGGAACTGGCCACCTGGCGAGACGTCTTCGAGGCAGCCGAATGGGACGCGATGCTCCTCAAATACGTCGTCCCAAAGCTCGGCGCCTCCCTCCGCGACGAATTCCGCGTCAACCCACGCGACCAAATCATGACCCCGCTCACCAACGTGCTCCAATGGGCAGACATCATCCGCCCCTCGATCTTCTCCCAAATCCTCGAAACCGAGTTCTTCCCCAAGTGGCTCGACGTGCTGCACGTGTGGCTCGTCCAACCGAAAGTCAGCTTCGAGGAGGTCGCGCAGTGGTACTCGTTCTGGAAGGCGTCGTTCCCGGAGATGGTGCAGAACATGGGCGGCGTCGCGCGCGGGTTCACGCGCGGGCTGCAGCTCATGAATAAGGCGATCGAGCTTGGCCCCGATGCGCCGACGCGACTCCCGCGCCCCGACTTTCGCGCAGAGCAGGTGTCGGCGTCGGCGCCAAACACACCTGGGCAGAATGGGACCCCGCGCGCGCCGCCAAGGCCTTCTGCAAGGACACAGGAGATCACGTTCCGGTCCATCGTGGAGGACTTTGCGGCGACGCACAATCTGCTGTTCATACCCACCGGGCGGGCGCACGAGCTGTCGCGGATGCCGCTGTTTAGGGTCAGTCTCACCGCGGATGGGAAGGGCGGCATATTGGTATACATCTTGGACGATGCTGTTTGGGCTGCTGTTGGGGACGATGGGACGTATAGGGCGATTTCCTTAGAGGACATGGTTTTGAGAGCAAATATGTAGTTCGGTTGTTTATTAGCTAGTAGCTCAGCTCTCTTGTAACTCGGATACTCAAGGATTGTCGAGGACACATAAGTAGTCGGCAATGCAATCTGAGGCGGAAGAGAGCTGACGGCGATTTAGACTTCGTCCGAATCGTGACCCACGCGTGAGCCCTCTTGTCTTCCGCCACCACGTACAATACCACAATCGTCTGACAATCGTCCTCTATGGCGTCGCACAATTCCCAAGCCATCGACGTCGACGCTTTTGAGGATACGAAGCCCATGCCTCGTGTTACGAGAAGGCCCATGACGCCGACTCCCATTCTCATTAGCGACGATGAAGATGAAATCCTCGAAGTCGCCGCAAAGCTTGAATCCAGGAACACAGAGACCCGCTCGAGGTCCATGGATTCGGATGTAGAACTCATTGGGCGCAAGTCTCCACCCCCAGAATTCATAGATCTTGTCTCGGACGATGAGCACGATTCAGAGGTTGTTCAGTCGTCTTCGAAGGGTAAATCGGTGACACGGAACGCGCCTGCAAATGTCAAGCATCTTGGGCCCGTGGCAGCCATGTCCGCGGCAGCCACCTCTTTCTTGAAACGGGGCGACACTGCTAGTAGTGCTGCAGATGTGAAGCCCCCCGTCAAAGCGGCGGGGTCAGTCTTCCGAATCTGGCCATCAATTTCGACTGAGATTCATTGTGCTTCCAGGTCATCCGAGCGGAAGAAGATCATGCGCCGAGGCCCTGAATCTGCTATCAAGGATGTAAGATCTTTTTGCCTGGTTTGGCATTCGTGGAGACTTATCCGAACTACAGACTCCCAGATTGAGAGTTAAAAAAGAAAAACCTCAGGTCCCCGAGCCAGAAGCTGAACCAGAAGACTTGGAAGACGAATATGAACATACCACTACGCTGATACCAGTACTATCGCAACTTCTTCTTTGACTGAGAAATTAACAGTCAAATATCACAGTTCAAAGGGGCAACCCCACCACCGCCGCGCACCCCTTCGCCCGTTGGGCAGACCTTCGCTCAGCGCCGGACAAGGAGGGAACGCACACCTCCCGTACATAGGGACCGTTTCGAGCCGCCCCAGCAGCCGGCTGTGGATTTTGGTGAACCGCAGTTGTCCAAAAAGCGACGCTATGTCAATATTTCCTCCGGCCATTTGCCCTCTGCATCGGCAGCGGACGATGGGGATAGGTATATCTGGGATGTTGTGCGTCTTTCCGCTCGTCATGGATTTCGTTGATTTGACACCAACCAGCTGCGCGAGTTCAAAATCCTACCTCATTTCCAACCCCGTCCTCGATTTTCCAAGAAGCGTCCGCGGTTGGGCGAAGCCCTCGACATGGACCATTATGTCAAAACTCATCGATTTCGGCGGGCGGGCGGCTGTACGTTGCTTCTAGGGATAGTGGCGGATGGCTAACGGCGTATTATTCAAGCTATTAATGGCATCTTGCAGCATGACGGGCGAGTCGTCGTTTGCTCCAGTTCGGCTGGCGGAGACGCGAGAGGCGGCAAGTGGTAATTTGCCTTCACGGGTAAGATGCTGAGCAGCTGTTTTAGAAACGGACCCGTATAACAAGACCGGTACTTTGATTTCCTGGTGCAAGGTATGAGAACCCGTTGCCGTGATTATCTTCGATATGAATCGAAATGTAGCGCGACCCATCGAAGATACTCGACCTTGAGAAAGGTTTTTGTTCAATCTCCCCGAATGTTCAACCCAGCACGCACTGACATTCGTTCAAGGAGATTCGGAGATTCCGGACGTGACTCCGCGCGACGAGGACGAGGAGGAAAGAGAAGATAATCTTCTTCGGACCCATTATTCAATCCGCAGCATTGCGTACGATCCAGACAGGCAAGCGTTGTCCAGCCTCGACCAATCTGCTCCTCATCATTTCATGGGAGCAGAAATATTCTGGCGTCATCAGGAGCTGACGACTATGTTCGAACATGGAAATATGAGGATAATGCCGACGTTGACCCGTATTCGGCGACTCAGTCTTGGCAATACAGTCGGTGTTAACCTCTTTGAACTCTTCTTTCTTCTCTCTCTCAAATCTGTTTAATCAGGGATCCAAAACAAAATTGCCTCCCCACATGATCTCGCATTCAAGCCTGGCGGCTCAGAGTCTATCCTCGCAGTTGGGGAGCGGTCAGTTATCCCTGATGTTGGCGTTATCGACAACATTATAATTTTCTCGCAGGAGCCTCACTATCGAAAATCTCTCCGCGGAAGATGGGCGACCGTATACCTTCATTCTGGTGGATAAAAGAAACCGGGACCACCACAGAACAGGTGCAATTGCATGGGGCAGTGGCGTCTCGTCCTCCCTTATAATTGCACTGTCTGAGCCGGTCGGTGACACCATCCCCGTTGGATATCATCATGCCTTTGATACCGAAGCGGCAAGGACGGCTTTCACATTCGTTGCACCGGAAGCGGGAGACGCGTTGGCTGTCGACCTAACCGGTAAGAAACATTTGACTCCATTGCTTCAAATCTGACCCAGTTTAGGCGACCGTGCTGCTCTGGTCACAACCGACGAGACCAACTCCTTCCTCCGCATCTACGATATCCGCACGCAAAATGGCACGGCGATGCAAGTACAATCCTTAGAACCGTTTGCCAAAAAGGCAAGCCGCGAGGTGAATAGTATGGCGTTCAGTCCGGACGGTATATATCTTGCTCTTGGACGGTCCGTACTCAACAACTTCCCATGTTCAATCTGCTGAAACGCGAGGAACAATTCCAGGGCTGACAATTGCACCCACGTATACGACTCCCGAATGCTGAAGAGTGGGATGCTGCAGCGAGGTGTATTGTACAACTTCAGGCACTCTCAAGTGCGCTTCAGCCCCGACAAACCCGAAAACCAGTTGCTCTTTGGTGTCGTCGGTGTCCGGTGGGTTACTAGTCGCTCAACTAGGTTGGGTCTTGTGACTGGTGGTAACGATGGTGCGCGCCTTTCTCTCTCTCTCTCTGTGGTCGGAAAAGTAACAGCGTGTATACGTTCTAGGGTGCGTCCGACTATGGGATCCCTTGCGTGCCAATGAGCCTGGAGGTACAGTCCTGGCGCAAGCGGACTCCGATGTTGCCCATTTCACGCTGGGTGATCGGTTCAAAGGCGAACATGAGCTCGTCGTGTGCGTGATGTTCCTTTTATTATACTTCGACTCACATCTCTGTAGTGGTGATTCTGACGGATCTGTGTATGTTATGGATGGCCACGCTAGCTTGTAGGTTGTATATATACATACTGTCTCTTTCTTGCTTTTTTCCGGGTAACTACTCGCATGCTAATTGGCCACTGCTGTTGGAATTTGTAAAAACCACTATCGGCCTGGGCGCGTGAAATCACGTCCTCCTTGTACAGTCTGAGTCTGGGGAAGATTACACGTCTCTCTTTTTTCTAACTTCCGAGCCCAAAGCGGATCGCTGGTGTATGTCTTTGCGCACCCGGCTATTGCAGCCTGGTCTCTTTCCATTCTGCGGTATATTGACTGGCATCCGTCGTGCCAAGGTGCACAACTTGAAAAACGAAAAGAAAATAAATGCGAAGAAAATAAAGCCTTTATTGCATCGAACCAAGCCCAGATTGCGCTGAGTGCAAGAGATGTGAGTGTAGTACGTCTCGCTCGTGTGCGGGGTATCTCGGGGTAAGTGCTTGGCCCCGGCGTAGCTGATGATCATTATTACGCGAATGATTTGCTCGATTTGCTGTGGAAACAGCGATCGACGTCGCTTCGATGCCAGCCGCTCCAACCCCGCCGTTTTCTGTCCACGACCACCACGACCGCTGCGGACCCCGCGTTGCTGAGCCAGCCCTGTACTGACCCTCCTCCTTAGCAATGCCTGGAACGGTTAGCCTCAAGAGCCGCAAGATCGTCATCCTGGGCTCGCGCTCGGTCGGTAAGCAGATTTCTCGAATCTTCCCACAGGCACAACTGCCGCACGGACGCTGACGCGCCACAGGCAAGTCCTCGCTCGTGAAGCAGTTCATAGACGGCAACTTCTCCGACTCGTATTACCCCACTATCGAGAGCACTGCGACCAAGACGATCTCGTACAACGGCACCGAGTACCCGTGCGAGATTATAGACACGGCGGGGCAGGTGGGCCTCTTCTACCGCTTGTATTTGGCACGACGCACTCAGGCCCAGTTGTCTCACAGGATGAATTCTCGCAGCTCAAGTCGCAGCATGCGATTGGGATACACGGCTACGTATTTGTGTACTCGATCGCCTCGCGTGCATCCTTCAATATGATACAAGTGCTCTACGACAAGATCGTGGACTACTCGGGGCTTGAGGCGATCTCGGCCATCATTGTGGGCTCCAAGGCGGATTTGAATACGAGGTGCGTCGCGAATCGCAGAGAAATAAGACACTAAAAACGTGCCTTTTGCCAACAGCCGGCAAGTAGACGCGAAGGACGGGCAGGAGCTGGCGCGGCGGAACAAGGCCGCGTGGATAGAGGCCAGCGCGCTGCGGAACGAGAATGTCGGTGCGTGCTCTTCGCCTTCCCCTCCTCCTTTACTTCTTTCTTTTCTCCTCCCGTCTTTCCACTTTGTTCGTCTTCTTTCCCAAAATGGAACCTGTATATTCACCCCCACCCTGCGCACTACCACAGGCAAGGTCTTCGAGCTTTGTCTGGCCGAGATAGAGAAGGGCAACGCCCCGCCGCCGACGCCCGTCCAGCAAGGCGCCCGGTGCTGCATCATGTAGGTTTCGGGGTGCTTCGTCGTCAGTGTATGGTTAGGTGGGTTGCGCGAGCGACGGTATATTCTGTGGAGGATACTTGTTGTGGAGGATATCGTGATATATGTATGTATTCCATTGTCACTGCCATTGTGCGCCCGGTGCCGCCACATACATAGATGGCACAGGCGTCTGCTGTGGTTCTATAGATTCATTTTTCGGGTTCGCGAATTGGTTTGTCCCAGTCTAAATGACCGTAATTTTTTTTTTGAGGTAACGATCTCCGCTGATCGACGCTGCCAGTGCCTGCTATTGATGCGCCCGTTCTCTCTCCATGGAGAATTAATTCATTTCGATTCCGCTTCCTGGACAGGTCCAACTTCAATTTTTCATTCTTATCAAAGCGACCGTCAAAGAAAACTGCACTATGGATCAAACCGGAGAGGTGCTGATGAAGGAGGATGCTCCCAGGTCCTTGTCTTTTGCCGGGGAAGTTTGCCAGGAAGGGATACCGTCGCGCTTATATCAACTGGGACTCCGACCCGAGAAAAAAACTATACCGGTTCTGTCAGTCATGTGTCGCATAGCAGATAATAGCACCAACTAAGTTAAGACTCAGTCATTCCACCACTATATCAAAGTGCCATCGCCACAGTCCCATCGGCATTCCCCACCACCACATTTCGTGTTGAGAGCCACAATGAAATTCACCTGAACGAGTGGGATCTCCAAGGAAATCCAGGAAGGATGCATGATGCACAGCTAAGCGTGGTATCACCTGTAGAAGGGAGCTTAGACGGCGGCAAGTCAACTGGATGTCGCCGACGCTGAGTTGCACAAGTTCTGCGATTACCACCACCTTTGCGTTATTAAACTCCATCATCGCGCCTAAAATACTGAGAAGTCGGGGCCGGACGGGGACGAGGACCGTAGAGAGAATCTGGATGTACATCTGGTCAAGATGAGCAAAGGGCGAATCAGAGTCGGGGTTAGGCAGACGAAGTTCCTCCAGGCGTTCTGAGGGCCGGAAGTCTCGGTCGTCGACAAATTTAATAGCGGTTGCTGCATATATAAAATATCCAGAGGATTTTTGAACCAATTCCGCGACGACGGGGTGAGGCCATGGCTCAGGGACTGCCGCCATGGTCTCCTTGTGTTCTCGGTGGATACGGAGAAACTCCTTGCGGAGGTACGCCTCGACGTCTTGAAATGACTGCTCGATGTTCAAGGTTTCGTAGAGCCCGTTGAATGCAGTTTCCTCGAATACTTCACGAATGTCGGGCTCCGGACGACTCGCGACTATTATTCTGAGGGGGAGGGATTGTGCACAGAATATATCGCGTATTGTGCGCAGTATCTCCTGTTGAGCTGTGGCCCCATAACATTCGTCGAGTCCGTCGACGAGAAGCACCTGAGGCGCAGAACCTGTGACGAATCGGCAAGGCTCAACAATGAGTTCTCCTAGTTGGAAGGCCATTGACTTCCCCACGGCGGCAGGATACTGTTCCACCCTCTCCGAGATCAAGGGTTTTAGATTGGACTCGTTATGGAGCGCAAGCTGGTATGCTAGAGTAGCAAACAGCACCCTGCCGTTCCCGCGAGTTGGATGACCACGCTTGAAGAAAAAGGTTCCGCCCAGACGACCGGCATTTTCCAGTCGCTGAGATAATGTCTGCATCACGGCCGATTTACCAGCGCCTGCGGGTCCATAGAGCCACGGTACAGGGACCGGTAGATGGGTGTTCGTCGCCCATTTCCACGAGCCGTCCAGCATCTCTGTACGAGTTTCAGGGTGGCACCTGGGTTGTGGAAAGCTCTCGGCGGAGTCGTAGATTGCTTCGAGCGCAATCGATCGATGGAGTATATGAATTCCTATATTTTGGGCTGAATGGATCGTCTGCGATTGGGAGGGCCGTCGGACGTACCCAAATCGCTGCGGGGGTGGAAATGGTTCACATTCCCCGCAGTAATATACGTCCCGCCACCTCCGGTCTCACTGGAGAAATTAGGAAGGGGACCGGACCCAGAGGGCGTTGACTGAGGTTGGGTCGCGGGATTTGTTCCCGCACCATTGAATGACCTCACGTCCGACGCCCCGCTTCTATTGCGGACATGCGTTCCAGATTCTTCCCTTGTCGTCGGTCCGCCAATTTTGGGCCTCGAATTCGCTGCAACAATGGTAGGCGGACTCTCTTCGTTCGGTGACCCGATCTGCAGTGTATTGACATCTACCCGTCGCGGATGAAAGTTGAGATCGCCGTGAACTGCGTAGAACGTTCCATTGTGAACTTGAAAGTCCGCGCAGTTGTTGAAGACGGACATAGGGCAAGAGCAAAGGTATGGGTTCTGAGGAAGAAGAATCGGCCAGATGGACAGCCCAAGCCAGAAAGCTGTTGTCGTGAGAAGGTAACAAGTTTAATGGGCATTGAGCCAAGAGGTGGGCGGTATCAAAGTTCTGGACACAGACCTCCAAAACATTTGGACCCCGAATACCGGGGGGGGGGGGGGGGAGGGGGGTGACAGTAACATCAGTCACTCGGCAAGCGCACCCACGGCGATAAATCTTGCAAGCGATGGAGAGTTGATCGCATCACTGAGTAGGCTGAAACTAAACCACGCGGTAGAAATTCATCCCGGCCACATTTTATTTTTTTGAAGACGCCAGATTATGCAGAGCTATCGAAAATGGGGGGGTAGCCAACGGCCAAGAGGCCTTCGGGCACAAACTGGGTAGTTATTCAAAACCTTTGCGAAAAGTGCTCAAAACCTGTCAAACTGCCAAGGAAAGACCCCGGGCACCGATTTGGGGGGGAGTCAAAGGTGAGGTCAGTGTCCGGGATTCGGTTACCGCCCACCTCTTGCATTGAGCGGCCTAGTATCCGCGATTGACCATCCCACTCGACTAGCTCCCGAAGCCGGAGAAGAAGGCGTTAGCAACATTGCCCTCTGGCTCGGAGGCTCGCGAAACGATGAGCTCGAAGCAAACCAGGCGGTTGCGCTTCGCGGAGAGTGCGCAGAGCACGTCGCGCCGTCCGTCGCCGCGGCCTCCCGATACGGATCCGAGAGCTCAGAAGACGAATCCGGGCCCTCCTCACGCCCAGGCAGCCGTCCGCCCTCGCGTCCCTCATCGCGCACGTCGCGCAAGCGCTCGGACAGCACGCGCACCGCGGGCGGTGAGATGGACCGCGACAAGGCAAGTGTCGCGGGTGGGCCTCAAGTGCCGTGGGCTCCCTGACGAGCCGCGAAGGAGACGCTCGCGAGTCTGCACACACAACGACGGCGACGACGAGACGCGCGAGTCGGGGCCCAGAGAGTCGTCGGACAATAGCGCCGGCGTGTTGTCTGGGAGCGATCAGGCGCCGCGCGTCGTCCGAGTCCAAGTCCAAACCGCACGCGCGGACTAGCAGCACAGGCACCGGCGGCGCGACGACGCCGAAGCTCCCCATCGCGCATCGTGAAGCCGCAGATCCCGCGCAAGATCGTGCGCGCAGTGTACGACTTCTCCGGCTCGAGCGACGAGCTGGCGTTCAAGACGGGGGACACGATCGTCGTGGTGAACGAGGTGCTCGACCGGCGGTGGATGGCGAGCTCAACGGCAAGCAGGGGCTGTTTCCCACCGTACACGGAGGTGGTCCCCGACTCGGACTCGGATGTGAACGAGCACTACGGGCACCCCATGACCGCGGCGTCGCCGTTCCACAGCGGCCCGTCAGACGCGTCGCGAACGAGGACGACGACGAGCGCGAGCTCATGTCGTCATATGACCGCCCCGTGCCGCCTGCGCGCCGGTCCACCAGCCAGCTGCTCGGCGCGTTTTCCACGAAGAAGGGCCATTAACTACGAGTAATACAGAGAATCTATTATGCAGTCTATGTTGATGCTTGACCATTAGTATTACTGTAGGTGATCGTCCGTGGGTGTGAGCCCCGCCGAAGCGCATGCGTATACGCGGGACTTTGCTCTCAGGCCGGAACGCACTACACCGATATAGACCGCCTGGCCTCCTCCTCCTTCGCTCGCGCATGCTCCTGCCTTGTCTCCGCCATCCGAATCCGCCGCGCGCGACACCGTGGTCCGATGTAGATAACAAAGTACATCAGCGGGGCCATGAGCGCGCTGATGCCCCCGAGGAGGAGGTAGGCGTACCCCGCGCCGAGCGCGTCGAGTAACGGCTGCATGGCGGAGACGAGCCCCGCGCCGAGGCTGCAGCGCACGAGATTGTTCTGCGTCATGGAGGATAGTCAGCTTGAGCAATCGCTGTGAAGGAGGGAGGGAGAGAGACGCACACAGGCGGTGATGGCGGAGCCCTGCGTTGGGATGAGGTCGACCATGAGGGTCTGGGTGGAGTTCATGACGGTGATTACGACAACACCGACTGAAGGCGACTTAGCGGAGGCGTCGTTATCGAGAAGATACCAGTCACGTACCGAAGAAGAGCAAGATCAGCGGACCGGCCATGTTGGTGCGTTCCTCGATGCACCACCCGTACCCGATGCAGGACGCGACGAATAGCGCGACGAAGGCGGGGAGAAGACGCAGGCGGGCCTTGGCACATGTGAGCTTGGGTATGGAGCGGTACAAAAGGGAGATGCTTACCCGCTCGATGGGAAACGCCTCGTCATCGACCGTCCCCGTCTTCGAAGCCTGCGCGATCAGACGCCGCCGGAGCCTCTGATAGTCGCGGTCCAGCAACTTACCGCACCCGATGGACCCTACAGCAAGCCCGCCACCTAGGGCTGCACAGCGCACGCGTGAGCGGGAGAAGACTCAAAGCGGAGCAGAAAAGCGCACGCACTGAGGAAACACAGCCCGATCTCCGTCTCGTTCAACTGCGGATACGCATCGTGGAAGACCGACGATATGCTCGCCGTGATACCGTACAGCACTGAGTTGAGAATGGCGTTGATGAGGAGCAGGGCCGCGATGTCCACGTGCAGGAAAAGAAGCAGCGGGTTCTGGAATTTCCTGCGCGGGGCAGTGGTCGCGGTCGCGGTTGCGGGCGGGTACTGTTTCGCACGGCGCCCAATAATCGGGACGACGGCGTGGTAGATCGAGGGCAGAGGGATGCTGCCGTTGCCGGCGATTGCGCGGAGAGTCTCCGGGAGGAACCTACACGGCGTCAGTTGGGTCGGTGGAGAAGTCAAGGGCCGCAAGACGCACAATACCATCACAATCATGCAGACACCAGAGGCGATGCAAAGGAACCAGAATATGGCTCTCCACCCCAGTTTGTCGGCCAGAACACCGCCTAGGACAGGGCCAATGGCTGGTCCGATCTGTGATGGCTTGAGTCGATAGCAACAGACGGGAAGGTATGGTCCGCACCATGGGTCCGATGGTGGCGAGTCCCAAGAATCCACCCCTCTCAGCGCGGGTGCATATATCGCTGATCACTCCAACCGTAATGGCTACGGTGCTCGCTGACCCGGCTGCCTGAAAGCATCGGAGTAACATTAAGAGCCAGTAGGCATTCGTGGGTGTCAAAGCGAGGCCAACACAGGAGAGACAGAGGAGCAAGAGACACAGGATAAAAGGGAGTCTGCGGCCGTAAGTGTCGGATATTGTGCCCCAGAACATGGGTGAGATGCCCTGGAACACCATGTTTAATGTGACCTAACAAGGCGTCAGTCGGTATACGGACTGGGCAGATTATGGACGTACTGTCAAGTTTATGAGTTCGACGGACTTGTGAAACGCTTCCGCGATTGCTGGGATGGCGGGGAAATAAATGTTGGCGGACAATGGGCTAAATGAAGATCTCAGTCAGAAAGTGAAAAATTCTAGCCTTGAGCCATGGCAGCCAGAAACCGTTCAAGACGCAGCGAGCCATAGCTGTCAGAGCATTGAATATCCACAAGACGAACCTAAAAAGGCCTCCAAATGCAATCAAGGACACAATGAACCATTTCTCCCGTTGCGTGAAGATACTATACGGTTCCTCGGATTGTGCGACCGGCGGAGGAGGACGAACCGAGTCGTTGCTTTTCGTCGACATTGTTGACATACAGGCACGCTATGCTATAGTTTTGACGGGGAACTGAGGGGAAGTCGACGATGCATAAACGCGACTTAAATATGGCCTCGTAGATTTCCGGGACTCGCAGGGGAGGAGACATGAAGGAACCGAGCCGTGCATGAAAACGTGAAATCGAATGACAAGTATTGCCTGATTCAGCACTCGGACGATGTCGGCTGGGCTCGGAGCGGACGACATCCGGATACTCGACGCCCCTGGACAGTGACCATGGATAAGACGGATTATCCTCCTCCAGGCTGGCTAACCGTTCAGTAGTAGCCATTTGCGGGTCGCCGTGGAATGGCCTGCTGGTCATGGTGGTACAGAGCAAGAAGAGAAAGCGTCTACGCGTCAACATCCACAAACAAAGCTTGTCTCACTCTCACTGCTCCATTACTGTGAAGTCTGTCTGAGCGCGTCAGCCATGGGCGTCGTTGCAGCCTCCTCTTCGTGCAGTTGGACAAATACCTCCGTCTCGTGCCCTGCCTCACAGATCTCGAGATGTTCGCTCCCCAAACCCTCTCCTTACAGGACTTCTTCGCTGCGCTCGCGGATTCTTCGGCCCCCCTCCTCCCGAACCTCATGAGCCTGAAGATCCAGCAATACGATACATAAAAGCACGGCCCGCTACCGGCGCTTCCCTGTATCTGTGTATCAGATGGTTGAAAGGTGTGGATTCCCACTTGTTAAATTTAGTTGAACTGAACGAACGATTTTAGGTCAAGTCACCGCAGATAGAATTATTTTGTACTGTCAGCATTTGGCCACGATACAAGAACATCGCCGATCTGTCCGAAAGCGAGGTTTGGCGCGGTTTTGGTTCAGCCGTCTACAAAATCAAAACTTTTTTTTTTTTTTTTTTTTTTTTGTCTGGCGCGATTATGTGTTGTTGCACCCTGGTTTTAACTGCGACGAATTCGGGATGTCGATAATCATCCCGGAGTTTCTGATGTGATGGATACTAAGCGCCCAACCTTGTTGCATTCTCACGACAACAGCTTTCTGGCGCGGGGCTGTGCATTGTCCCGTTCTTCTTTCCTCCGGGACCCACAATATACAAACCTGCCCCATGTCCGTCTTCAGCAACTGCGCGGACTTTCAGGTTCACAACGGAACGTTCTACGCAGTTCATGGCGACATAAACTTCCATCAGCGATCTGTGGAGGACAATACACTGCAGATCGAATCACGGAACGAAGAGGGTCAGCCTACCATCTCTGCGGCGCCTTCGAGGCTCCAAATTGGTGGGCCCACGACAAGGGAAGAGCCGGATGAATTTGGGATGAACACGAACGGAGCATCGGATGTGATGTTAGCCCATGGTGCGTACTATTCCGCACACGGTTCCGAATCTTTGCTCAAACCTCTCTCAGCCAGTGACACGCGCAATCGAGAGTCTCGATTGCGCACACCGCCTCACTCAAGTTCTGTTAATCTCGGTTCCAATCCTGCAACCCGACCTGGATTCATGCCCTCTGAGTCCAGTTTTTTCCCGACTCAGGCTTCCGATTTCTCTGGGACTGGGGGTAGTGGGACATATATTACTGCGGGAAATCTGAACCATTTCCACGCCCGGGGGGATTCTGGTACGTTCAACGGTTTAAATTAGAGATCGGACACCAGACCAACCGCTGATATAGGAATTGATATCCTCCATCGATCGATTGCCCTCGAAGCTATCTACGACTCTGCCGAAAGCTTTCCGCAACCAAGATGCCATCCTGAAACTCGTACAGAAATGCTAGACGGTTTATGGCAATGGGCAACGGATGCTTCAGCGACCGATGTTCTCTGGCTGTACGGGCCTGCGGGGTCCGGCAAATCAGCCGTTATGCAAACCCTGTGTCGGCGACTGGAGGATGCCGGCCTTCTGGGCGGAAGCTTCTTTTTTCGGCGGGGACATCCAACTCGCGGGAACGCAAGGGTGCTATTCGCCACTCTGGCATACCAGCTTGCCCTCCATAACCCTACTTTGAAATCATCGATCTCAAAGAGAGTAGAACAACACTCGGCCGTCGTGGGCAAGTCTATGGCCTCTCAACTACGAAGGCTCATCGTTGAGCCCTGCCAATCCATCACAAATTCTGTGCCTCAGATACTTCTCATCGACGGACTCGACGAGTGTAATGGGACCTCAACTCAACAGGAAATAATGCGCTCGATACGATATGTTTTTTGCGCACAATCCCTTCCACTCAGGATAATAATCGCCAGCCGTCCGGAACCCGAGATATGCGAAATCTTCGAAGGGTCAGCGTTCGAAGGGTTTTACGCGACCGCCAACATCGAACAGTCCTTTGAGGACATCGAGACATACCTTCGGCAAGAGTTTTCCCGGATCCGTTGGGAACACAAAGCGATGCGAGCTATCCCTGAACCATGGCCTGACCCCGCTGTCATTGAAGAATTGGTACATAGATCGTCCGGTTACTTCATATACGCAGCGACAGTTATCAGATTCGTCGATGACCGAGACTTTCGGCCCACAGAACGCCTGGAGGAACTTCGTCTACCCGCCCCCCGTTTCTATTCGCCATTCGCTCATCTTGACCAGATGTACATCCAGATTCTCTCCACGGTTCCCGCCTCCATACGACCCCGCCTTCTCAGCATCTTATGCGTGATGATGAACTTCAGCAACGCAAAAGCGGTCGAAATTGAAGAACTTCTGCAACTGCGCGACGGCGATATCCAGTTGACTTGCCGCCGTCTTGGCTCCCTCCTACAAGTGATGCCGCGTTTGGCTGTGCATCATGCATCCTTCCTAGATTTTCTTGGGGAACCCTCTCGCTCCGGTGAATTCCACGTTGGCTTCCAACACAAAATGGATTTGGCGCGTTCAGTACTGAAAACCCTCTCCCATGCTCCCGATGATGTAATGACGGATTGTCGCAAAGAAATGATTTACAATGGGTTCGTCGTGTTCTTCTTAGACAAAACATAATCTCGACTGTCCGCAGGAATTTTGCGTCTAAGGGAATTCGATACCTCACCTCCTCAATTCCACCTTATTGGGGAGGCGACCTCGTCCCCCTCTTTCAAAATCTCAACATGGACTTCTTCCGGCAGGACCCCAAGTGGATATTGAGTGCAGAGAGGATAATACGCTGGCTGAAAGTCGGTCCAGCCCAACCATTGTACTTAGTGTTCCTCACTAACTGGTGTCAGGAAGTAAACCCGAGACCTCAGGACATCATTAAGATCTGGGAGATGTCCAGTGACTCTGGCCCTCAGCTCTTCCCCAGCTGCTTTCTACCTTACTGCAACTGCCTTAATTAATCACTCTTTGGTCACTCGAACTCTAAAAGAGCGGCGGAAAGTGGCGAATTCTATCTGACAGAAGTAGTAAAAACAGTTATAAACATGTATAGAGGGAATCACAACCCGGTGTTGGAATATTATTGAGTCGTTCAAGTTTCAACATGTGGCTGTGCGTGGTTCAAAATCGCTTCGGATAGATATTTTGCGTGGAGAGAGAATACGAGTCAGAATCTCGTTTCATTATTGTACAAATCAAGTTAAATATTTGCAGGCGAGCCACAACTCCAGAGAAAATACAATAATTTTGTTCACATCTCATGCAACTACAGACCCGACGACGGCCCGCCGCGCGGCAACCGCCCATTGCAGGGCGTCAAAGGGCTACGTTGTGCGCCATTGAGGCTGCCGCCGCCCCCAGGCCCGGACTAGACACACGAATCAGCATGTTCCGAGCACAAAAACAACAGAAACAAACCTCGGTCTTCGAGGAGGACGCGGTCGCATTCGCTCGCTCCTTCCCCTTCGCTGACGTCGGCTGTTTTCTCTCGTCAGACAATGCTCAGAATGGCTTGGGAAATAATGCTCACCACGAACGCCGGCCCTAGCAGGGAGGTACTGGTACCGCTTCCCAAAACCGGGGGAACGTTCTCGGCGTCGGTATCCTCCCCCTGTAGAAATTAAGGTTCATGCATGCACAGAGAAGTACGATCCAGCGTACCTCACGCAGCACCGAATCCCCTGCGTCTGGATTGCCTGCGAGGCCAAATCCGGGATTGAAATCCAGCAGAAAACCGCGTGGGGAGAGGCCGGGAGTCTGGACCGCGAAGAGGAATTATTAATGGTATATGGAGCGTGGGCACGGATGGATACGTACAGCTGCGTCGGCCAGCATAAAGATTGGCTCCGGAGACCAATCCTAGTGTTCAATCATTGGCGGGCTGCACCCGAAATTGAGACTGTTCAACGCACCACTGTGGACTTCATCTCTCGCAACTCATCCTCGTCCATCTCCTCAACCGCCAGCTTGCGCAGAACGGCAGGCGGGTAAAGTTTGTTCTTATTGAGGTCCGTGAGCGGCCGCGGCAGATCGCCGTCCCCGAGGTCCGAAGGGCCGGCGGAGTCGAAGGAGTCGAAGGAGGTCGGGTCGATGCGCGGACTCTGCATGAGAGTCGTAAATGAGTCGTGGGAATTGAAGAAATACGCCTACAAAGTACTCCGAAGGGTGCCGTTCCTGTAGTGGATACCCGGCTTGAACACGGTTTGCGCACGATAAATCGTGAACGTACCTCGATCCCAAAGTCATACGACGGCAACCGTGTGCCTTGCACAGGGCTTGGCGTCCCCATAGTCGAGTCTGCCAAGTCGGCCCCAAGTGCGTCGGTGCCACCAGCAGGAGTCTACAAAATGCAGATGAGTAGGAATTTGAAACATGCGGCTGTGGTAGGCTCACACCAGGCGGAGACGGGGCAGGGTTTTTCTGCACCTCCCAGGCGTTCAGAAGGAACAGTTGTTCTGCGTGGCGTTTAGAGCCTGAAGCCGGGTTGCAAGTTGCTTCAGAATTGGCTTACCGCCGCCTAGCCGAAAGTGTTTGACTGAGCCCGACGCCTGGGTCGAGGGAGCTTCTACCTCTTCTTCTTGAGCCTCGTTCTCGCTAGATCGGTCTGTCAATTCAACGGTTGCGCATAGGTACGCAACCAAGGTACGTTCCGGCAGCCACCTGCACGACAGGGCCGAGGACTGGATGGAGAAGCGCGGCCACCGCCGGCGTGTTGAATGCAGACTCGACCAGAAGCGCTCCGACGAGCTCCGTAAATCCTTGTTCTACGCGGGCAGGTTTATTCGCGACGAGACGAGGGTCGATCCTTTCGGCAATCATCCGGAGTGTCTCGGCCGACAGACAGCACTTCCCGTTCAATGGCCTAAAGAACTGCGTTCATTAGAAGCACAGGGTGATATTAGGGTTCCCAACCTTGGTGAAGCCCTCCGGTTTATCGAACACAATAGCTCCGAGTAACAGGACGATGGAGTGCTCCAAAGTCGACCTGCCGATATGGACGTAGGAGCGGCTACGGTGGTCGTTACCCGCCAGCTTCATTTAAACGAGCTGTCCATCAATTCATCAAAGTCCGGCCGGCCACCGGCCCATTGTTCTCGGAATCCCTGGTATTCCTTCTCGTTGAGAGTGAGCAGGGGAGGTTGTACAAGTAGTCTAACTATTATGCATCTACAGAGGGGGATACATACTTATATATCTTGATTTTTCCTATTTTTGAATGATTTTGCCACCGCGCGTGACAATGTCACACTTGTGATTGTTCGTGTCTTTACGCGTCCGTTAACGCGTCTCTGATACATTTTAGGGGTCAAATAACTCAGAGGTACACAAAAACCTGTGGGAAAGAGTCTAGAAAGTGATGCAATGGATCAATTTCTTTGACTTGTTGGATGAAACATCGAGTTTAACCTTGGTTCAACCTGTATGGTTCAAGTGATCGCAGGGTTAAATCAAGGTGGGTTGCTGGGTGAGGCACCATATACATACCACCATTGAGGATGTAGTTAATTAACTGCTTGTTTCAAGTGGTCGTCACTGTTACACCAGTTATAGCAGGCTGAGTAAAAAGAGACTATGTAAACAGTCGTGGGCCTATAAAAATTCCATATGTCTCCAAATCCCGCTCCGGTTGCACCATGGTATTTCTACGAGAATCAGAGCACCTCAAGTCCGAATTCAGGCAAGAATTTAGAGGGCAGAACCCCCTGGAACGAGAGAGGGAGTGAGGGGACATGGAGTCTTGAGAACAATGGCCGGCAGCTCGCCGGTGATGGCAACTGATTGCATCAGGCTTCTGCTGTTAGCCGTCGCTAATTGAAGCTGGCGGGTCCCGGCCACGCTAGCGGCGAAGAGACTTTTGAACCGCCTTGGCCTTGGCGTCTGTTTTCTTTTCAGCGAGGTCTTTCCAGTGCGAGGTATTCAGCGGCGGCAGGCGAGGTGGGTTGTACTCGGAAGAGGACTCGATGAAGGCCTTGACGGCTTGGTGGATCGCAGCAGGAACGACGGATGCCATGACAAGACCGGCGAGTAGGACTCAGATTGGAGGGAGGAGGTAGCGCACGGGCGGGCGAGGATGGCGGGAGGAAGCAAGAGCAACTTCCCGTTTTGGGCGAGTGATAGACAGGTCACCGCCACCGACGCGTCTTTTGGGCCTCTACGTACGCCTTTATGGGTGTAATACTGTAAAATAATTACTTTGTGTAGTACCCTGTCTTCTGAGAAAAAGTGACACCCTGGTTCCAATTTGAGCAGAAAAGGTCAGCAGTGAAATGTGAACCTAAATGTAACAGGTGCAGTAAACCAAAAATGTAGCAAGTTATTCTGACAGCATTCACACGTAGGAAAGGTCCTCAATGGGATATATTTTCCTTGGAGCCTTTGTCCTGTGAGGTTAGCTTGGTACCACCTGATTCTAGGTACGTCCAACGCTTTCGCGAGCCACCAGCACTCTGCAAGACCGGATTTCCGGCCTTCGCTCCACATCCGAACAAAGCCCGCTATAGGTACTTCAACCAAGGTATCTGGCAATCTGACGAATGGCCCGGGGTCCTCAAGTAATGATTATCTCAATGTGTCCATTTACATAGTCCAGGTCCAACATGAACTGGGTAAGCGACCATCTCTGCGGTCGTGGGTTGACCATTCTGACGAGGAAGGTCAAATCCCCTCGGTGTAGGTTCAATGCCATCAGTGATCAATAGATTATGTGCCATGTTGCGTACAAGTTTCTGGCAGTGCGCGAGAACTTGCCTCGTTTTCCAACAAGCGACGTGCTGAATTTTCAACCCCGTCCATAGTTGGTCACTTTTTCGTCTGTATTTTGGGGTGTGTCGCTTTCTCGAGCAATATAATTATTTTACAGTATTCCCGCCATACGCCTTTACGTCCAATTCGAAGTTCGACTCCGTAGCATCTGAGCATCGCTGCAAATCGAGATGGCTCCCGCTGGCAAAGAATTGGACCGAATTTGAGTAAGGTTCGGCCTGCGAGGCAAATGTAAATGTCGGGGCTCGTTGAGTGATCCGATACGGGGTCATTACAAGACATATGGGTAAGGAATATGGCTCCACTGTGTCCACTGCGGTCCAGTGGTTAAACATACCGTAACCGATAAATTTCAGGAGCGGGAGGTCGGAGGTTCGATTCCTCTCGGTGACACTCGATCAGATTCGGGGCCGGGCCCCGGGCACTCCAATGTCCAGCGCTCGCGAGAAACAACAGGCGCCAAGCATTTCCCTCTATGCAATACTGTGTTTCGTTCTGATCCTTTTTCTCTCTCTTTCTTGCAACCAAAGAAGTCTCTGGAATGCAATCGATGGACATACCTGAGGCCCGCAGAAAGCTGGATCCCCATTGCAGACACCGGTCTTGCGAGACGCCGAAGTGAGCAATGAATTGATCCAATCGCCCACGTTCTTCCTGCTTCAAGTATTGGCATTCCTACCTCTTCTCTCCGTCTCTTTGTTTGTCACATAGTATTTTGGACTTGGATTGGGATGAATCATAGCGAGTTCGATCAATGCGAATATCAGCACCTGTATGTTGGGATTATTTGCGTCGAATATTTGTTAATTTCCCGATAAATATCCTTCTTGAGCCTTCATCCTGTTTAACATTCCACCATCTCTCGGTCCTTCATCATCACAATATTGCGGACCAACGTGCTTTCCACCGTAACCATGGTGCTTCGAGTTCCGGCTCAGAATAACCCCGATATTGAGACTGTCTTCCAAGTGTTTCCAGATAATTTCCCCATAGCTGGATGAGCTCGACTGATGGTTCGGGAAATGTCTGCCACTGATGGATCAGCACTCATTTCTATAGTGGTCCATTAGCACGCACCTTCAGCCACTGCAAGATACTATGTGCTTCGCCTTTGTTCACCGGCAGTTTGCCTTGGTTTTGCCCTGCGTCGCTTTGGTATGCTGGTACAAATCCACGAAGTTCTGCAAGCACCGACGGGCAAGGTGGGGATGACCTGATTATCCATGCCAGATTGCTGATCTTGTGGTCCCTAATCAATCGCGTTATTCACAGAGGTCAACTTGCAATCATGTACTAACGCTATCTCGGGCCACGCCGGTCTTCGAATACGGCCACGATCGATCCACCAGAATAAGCGAAGACACCCTCGAGCTATGTCCCTCCATATTGGTGACCAGTCAGACTTTCGATTGGGGTCGAATACCGCTGTATTTGGACAGGCCAACTGAGCCATTTCCCGCACGGACTCAGCTGAAAGTCCGTCCAGGACACGGGTTGCCAATCTCATATCATCCCAAGACAGGTCCAGCAGGAACCGGAGATGATAGAAATTTATTCGCTCGAACAGTCCAAAAGCTCTGATGGACAACCAATAAGTCTGAAAAATGCGCAAAAGTAGAGGGGGAGTGTCTGGAAGGCCGTCGTTTACGCTCGTAGGCGGAGATATGGGGGTTATAGATCGGTACACTTGACCGACGAATGAATCACAGGACTGCATGAAAGCATAATCCTTCCAGATTCGGACCACCTCCTGGGGGACCGGTGTTATATTCTGATCGTAATAAGTTAAATGCAAACAAAGTAGTCAGGTTGAACTTACTTCCAACCAACGTATTATCTTCTTAAAGATTCCTTTCAACTGGCGTTGCCGGCCGAACCAAAATAAATCTAGGTTGAGATGTATAAAGAGGGGCGCGACATCGCCTCCTTCGCGAGGTGGGATTTCGGAAATCAGATATCTGATTCCCACGAAGGCAAGATCCCTGAACAAGAAGATGGTCAAAACGTGTGCGCTCCGATCAAGGGAAAGTGACGCACGAAGCACCAACGTAACCAGAGCAAGCTTCACTCGGACGACGAGGTCCACGGGAACACACGTTCAGGACTGAGCGGGCCACATTCTTCCTCTGCTCCAAACCGATGTGGAATTCCCCAGAACGAGAAGGGTCCCCAAGGAAATCACGGAAGGACGCATGATGCACCTCTAAGTGTTCCCCCAACTGCAAAAGAGAGCTGAGACGCCGGCAGGTCAATTGCACATCGCCATCGTCAAGTCGGAGAAGTATTTCGATTTGGGTCGTTGTTGCATGGAAGTTCATTATTGTGCATAGTATGCTCAGAAGCCGAGGACGGACAGATAAAGGGACAGTGCTGAGAATCTGAATGTACATCTGATCAAGATGTGCGAATGGCGAATTAGACTCCGGGCTGGGTACACAAATGGCCGCAAGTCGTTCCGTGGGTCGAAAGTCGCGATCATCAACGAACCTAATCACGGTTGCTGCATATGCAAAATAGCCAGACGAATTAAGCACCAGTTCCTCCACGACGTCGGGGTGAGGCCATGGCTCAGGGACGGCCACCATGGTCTGCTGGTGTTCCCGGTGGATACGGGAAAACTCCCTGCGGAGGTACGCCTCGACGTCTTGGAATGACTGCTCGATGTTCGTGGTTTTGTAAAGCCCCCGAAAAGCGGTTTCCTCGAACACTTCGCGGATATCGGGTTCCGGACGACTGGCAATTATCATCCTCAGGGGTAGGGGTTGTGCACAGAAGATATGGCGTATTGAACGCAATATCTCCTGCTGAGCTGTGGCCCCATCGCACTCGTCGAGCCCATCGATGAGAAGTATCTGAGACTCGTAATCTGTGGCGGATCGGCAAGGTTCAACAATGAGCTCTCGTAATTGAGAGGTCATCGAAGTCTTTCCGAGAGAGGGTGCTTTTTCCGCCCTCCTCGATATTATGGGTGCCAACAGGCGGTTGTGAATGGCGAGCTGGTATGCGAGAGTGGCGAAAAGTGCCGTGCCGTTCCCGCGAGTCGGATGCCCCCGCCTGAAAAAGAAGCTTCCTCCCAGACGACCAGCATCCTGCAGTCGGTGACATAGCGTCTGCATCACAGCCGATTTGCCGGCGCCTGCGGGTCCATGGAGCCACAAAACAGGGACTGTTGGATCGGTGTTCGTCGCCCATTCCCACAAGTTGTCCAGCATTTCTGTACGCGTTTCCGGATGGCATCTGGGTTGTGGAAAGCTCTCGGCGGAGTCGTAGATGGCTTCGTGGGCGACACATCGATGTAAGATATGAATCCCTATATGGTCGACAGTGGGCCTCTATCACGTCATTCAGACATGGACGGATGTACCTGCATCGCCGCGATGGTAAACGACGTTCTCCGTGGTGATGTAGGTTCCACCACCATCAGTCACCTCAGAAAGTGAACCATAATATGCTTGAGTCGCGAGTGGACGCGAGTATGGTTCACTGGCTGGGAGGAGCTGAGTAAAATTTTGATGCCGAATCGGGTAGTACGCACTGGGCCTCGTCCCGCTGGGGTGATCATTCGTTCCCGTTTCATGCCATTCTTCCCTTGTCGTCGATCCATCAATTCGGCGCCTTGAATTCGCTGCATATGCGCTAGGCTGACCCTCTTCCTCTCGTACCCTGATCCGCAGTGTACTGTCCTCCGAGTCCACAGGTGCCTGAAGAAAGTTCATATCGCCATGAACTGCGTAGAACGTCCCATTGTGAACTTCAAAGTCGGCGCAGTCGCTGAAAATGGGCATCGTCGTCTACAGCGTTCTTAGTCGACACCCGAAGAAAGCTGTGGACGTGGGAATGCAGAATCAACGGGCGCTTGGTGACCATCGCCTGAGGCTTGTCCTTACGAATACAGCGTAGTACGAACCGCCTCGGAGTTTGAATGAAATGATGGGTGTCCGCTAGGGTCTTGATTTGATTTGATTTGAATTTCAAGTTTGTTACTGTAAGTGGCCGGGTACGGCTAGGGTCATTCGAAGACCATAATCCCCCAATTCTTCGCAAGTGTCATATTTCGATCGACATGAAATGCTCTGAATTTTTTGCTCGAATTTACAAGAGGTAATGAAGGAGTTTGGAGCACTTCATTTTCAGGGTTTTTCGGCGAAATTGATGGGAGTGATAGATTGCTGATATCTTGGCGTGTCATTTTTCAAACTCGAGGCGGTTCGTATTACCCGGACCGTGTATTCGTAAGTTCCAGCCTCTACAGTATACGTGATCTGAACGACTGTCTTCAGATTTCACGCAGGTTATACTGGAGAGGCTGGACAACGAGCCTAGATTAAAGGACGGTTTGCGTCGAGCTCAGGCATAAATGGTTGAGTCAACCTGCTTGGTCAACCCAGTCGCAGCTGCTTCGCGCTGATAGAAAAATCCACCTCATAGATAGTCCTTAATTAGCGCCCCCTCCTCCTTCGTATGTACGCGTACGTGTACTACTAGTAGCAGCCATGATTACAGCAAATATTCCGGTTCTATGTAGCATTGCAAGGTCTGGTATTGTCCTCCACTGCCTCCTCGAGTCTGGAACCTTCCGCTGGCGTCGTATCCATCCACTCTATCCACGTCTCAGGCCGCAAAAGCAGACTCCAGCGGACCACCGCGAGGGAGGGTCACCACACCACCGCGACGACGGTCGAGTGTCAGACTCTACACATCCACACCCGGCGGCGCTAAACGCAGAAGCAAAATGCCATTGAGCGAAGCTGAAAACGAAGAAGGGACAGAGGGAGAAACGCACGACAACACGCGTCCTCCTGCGGATTACACTCCTCCGGCGGGCACAGCACCAGACACGGCGTGTCCGCGTCCGTCGCCGGGATTCCGTTCGCCTAAAAGTACAATAGCACACAAAACAATTAGCCGTTAAGAAGTAACAGGAGGTTACGGATGAGGGAAGGGGTAGATGGGGGAAGGAATCGGAAAGGGAACAAGACAACTCGCCTCCACGCGCGCGCCGTAGTACTCAGGCTGGATTGTGCACGAGTGGATCCCGTGGTCGTGCAGCGCCTTGCGGATCTTCGCCGCAATGGGCATGAAGTCGAGCTCGCGCGACGCGAGGACGTGGACCGAGGCGATGTTCTTCGATTCCGAGAGCTGCGGGGAGGAGTTAGTGTACGATAGGGAAGGAGGAAGGAGGAAGGAGGACACGCACCTGCCAGATATGCAGCTCATGCAAACTACGCACACCTTCCACAGCCAGAATCGCCGCGCGCACCTGCTCAAGCGAGATCGTCGCCGGCACGCCCTGCAGCAGCACGAACGACGCGCTCCGCACTGTTCCCTCGTCAGCGATTCATTCACTCAGTAGATGGAGGAAGACAAGACACACCAAGCGGCACCGCGCTCCCGAGGATGATGAATGCGATGATGAGACTGATGGCGGGGTCAAAGTAGACCTCGCGGCCGTGCCACGACGCGGGCGCGTAGAGGAGGATGAAGCCCGTGGCGATGACGCCGACGTTGCCGAGCGCGTCGCCGAGGACGTGCAGCACGAGCGCGCGCATGTTCATCGAGCCCGCGTGCGAATGGCCGTGGCCGTGTCCGTGCGCTTTGGCGGCGGGGGCGGGGGAGTGGGAATGTGAGTGCGCGTCGGGGGAGGGTGAGTGCGAATGCGAATGTGATGCAGACGGGGAAGCGAGTAGCGGCGTTGACTCGCTCGCTGCTCCGTGGCCGAACGAGTGCGTGTGCTCGTCGTGCGAGTGCGTCCGCTGCGTCGTCGAGGGCGAGCGTGCGCGGGCGATGTTGTGCGCGACTACAAGTCGTCAGCGGTGAAATTTTACCGCAAACGCAAAATGCAGACGCACCTCGCACAATCGACGCCCGCGTCATCGCAGGGTGGCCCGCGCCCACCGCCGGGAACGCATTATCGCTCTCCGTGTCGCTCTCGCTGCCGCTCCCACTGTGGCTGGTGCTCGCGTCATCCGCGTCCGCGCTCGGTGCCGCTCCAATGGCTTTCAGCGCCGGGGAAGGCGTGGCCGGCTTCACGGCCTCGTGCGAATGCGCGTGCGAGTGGTCCGCATCCACGGAGTGAGAATGGTGCCCGTGAGAGTGGGCATGTTCTGCGGGGCGTCAGTTTGGCGTCATACACACCGGTGGAGCCAACGCACCGTGAAACAAAAACAGCCCGACGAGGTTGGACGCGAGCCCCAGGCTGCCGACGATAATCACCAGCCGCGGGTTGCTGATCTCTGCGCGGCCTCGTAAGATAGATACATTCAATACCTGGAAGACCTACGCGGCGCATTAACAAACCGCTCCAGCGCCTCGAGCGCAATGGAGAAACACAGCGCGACGAGGAAGACGCCGTTGACCAGGGCGGCGAGGATCTCCGCGCGGTGCCAGCCGTACGAGTAGCGGCTGTCGGACGCGCTCTGCGTGGTGAGGTTGATGGCGTAGAGCGCGACGATTAAGCTCATCACATCACTGCAACGATGAAAACGCAAAAGCAAGAGCAAGTCAGAACGCCGGGTATGCCCCAGGGGAGAGAAAGCCGCTCACTTGAGCATGTGGAAGCTGTCCGCGACGAGGGCGAGCGAGCCGACAGCATAACCTGCGCCGAATCATCAGAACTTTGAAGCCAGAAATACAAGTCGGTGGTACCGGAAATGAGCTCGACGAAGAAGAAGATGACGTCGATGGCGAGTAGGACCTTGATTTTCGCCGAGCGCGACATGCCTGGCAAGAGATATTAGCGTCAAGCGCCGGGACGTGAAGGGGGAGAGAGAGAGAGAAAATAGATTGGTAATCGCTGATTAGATTGGCGCCGAATCCCGCTGTCGCCGACACTCATCAAGTAAAAAGCATTCCCTGAGCGCTGAGACCAAGCTCGCTGAGAGCAAGCTAAGACTCAAGTAAAGCATTCACATTTCAAACGTCTTTTTAGATTTCAGGATATCACAATACAAAAAACGCAATACAAAACGAATAAAGCTCGAGCGAGCAACAAGGCTCGTCAAAGGAGAGAAGATGAAAGAAAAGAAAGAAAA
This sequence comes from Mycena polygramma, assembly GCA_029449255.1. Classification (NCBI taxonomy): domain Eukaryota; kingdom Fungi; phylum Basidiomycota; class Agaricomycetes; order Agaricales; family Mycenaceae; genus Mycena; species Mycena polygramma. The sequence goes on along the minus strand of JARKID010000094.1, from coordinate 6,015 downwards.
GAGGACAATACTCATTCCCCTCCTCCGTCTGCATCATCCGCGTCGTCGTTCTCCTCCTCAGACGCCTCCTCCTCCTCCTCGGAAGACTCGTCCTCCTCGGAAGACTCGTCCTCATCGGACTCATCCTCCTCGCTGCTCTCATTAAACGTCAGTGAAATAAACTCGTCGCCCATCTCCGCGGTCGCGGTCGCAGCTGCAGCCTTCTTGTCGGCGTCTTCCTCCATCTTCGCCTTGTCGTCGGTCTTGAGCTTGCGTGCACCGGCAGCGCGGATGACATGCGGCAGCCGACAGCCCTTGCGCTCACACGTCCCGCTCTCCGCAAAGTCCGGGCACTCCCGCACGTGCGCCTTGTCGCACTCGAGCCCGAGCTTGCAGTACCCGAGCACGGCGAAGTCGCGGCAGACGGTCGTGCCCGGCGGGCGTGGGCCCAGGTTGACGTGCGGGAAGGGGCAGGAGGGGCGGGTGCAGGAGCCTGCGAGTGGTTAGCGGTATTGATTCAAAAGGGGATAAGAGACGCACCGGCGAGGAAGTGGGTACAGAGCGGGGTGCGCTCGGGGGTCGGGTCGTGGGAGAGCGCACACTGGGCGGCGGGGAGGGGGCAGGTGCCGCTGAGGAAGGGCCAGCAGATTGCGGTCGTGGCAGGGTCGTGGGTGTAGGGACAGGTGAGGCCGCGGGTGCAGGTGCCTGGGGAGAAAAGGAAACAAGTAGGGGGAACGGGAGGGAAGCGGGGGAAGAGAAAGAAGGAAAGACGCAGGGGGGCGTTACAGAAGGGAGAAAGGGGAGGAGGGAAGAGAAAACGAAGCTCGATCAATCATATACCACGCAAACTCACAACAATGCGCACCTGTCGTCGAGAAGCGTGGACACGGCTTGTCCGATTTCTGGCGCTTGGGCCGCGATCTACACAAACCGAGGGTCAGTATCCTCGCTAAAGAGACGGGGAAAGGGGGATAGGCGGACTGGTAGGGCCGACGCGAGTTGGTGAGCGTCATGTTTCCGGGGCGGCCACGTCCGCGTCCACGGCCTCGGCCTCGGGAAGACTTGGGCTTGTACACGCGCTGGGGCGGGAAAGGTCGGGTATGTGGGCGGGGCGGCGCAGCGGCAGTCGAGGGCGGCTTGGGTTTCGCGGAGGCGGGTTTCGGGACTGGAGTCAGTCAGTTAGTAATCATCTTCTACGACTCCAAAAGACAAAAGCACTCACGGTCCTTGCGTACCAACGAGCGTGTCGAGCTCTCGAACGCCACGCCATTGAGCATAACCTCCTTCACCCCGCTGGGATTCGCACTCGCATTAATACTATTACTACTGGTACTTGCTGCACTTGGCGGCGGTCTTGCTGCAGCCGGTGCAGAGGATGTTGGGCGGATGTACTTGTTCGCTGGCTTGTAGTTTGGGTTGATGTATGTGCTGCTCCGGGATGGGTGGTAGCTGCTACTGCTGCTTGCTGGTGCTGGATACGGGTAACGCGCTGGTGCGCTGGGCTTGGCCTTGTGCTGGCTGATCGAGGCTGAGGTTGGTTCGTCAAGACATATCTAGCATGTAGGAACACGAGGACTTACCTGTGAGTCTTGCGATTTCGTTTTTTATTGAGGCGGCGTCGGTGGCCATGGTGGTGGAGAACGAGAAGGGAAGGTGCTGTGCAATATCGACAAACAAAGACCCATCTTGCCATGATCTGGAAATTTCTGGCAAACCTGGCCCTCAGACCTCATATTTCAGCTGGCAGGCCCTTCAAGTCGGCAAGACGGAGCGTGGACGCTGTACATAATATTCTAAAAGCATCAACTGATGAAGCCTCTGGCAATTGCGCAAACTGGAGTTCTGCGCTTCAAGTTGAAGAGGAGGGCCCGGGCAGCTCCTGCAATTCCGAGACAAACCGCAGATTCTCCCTCAAAATGCCACTTGCCTTTGTAAATTTGGCTCTCAAAAAGTCATTTTTCGCGGTTGTCGAAGCGGCTTTTGGGAGCTCCCCTGGAAACATCCCTGGCTGTTTATCAGGCTTGACCGGAATTGGCGAATATAGGGGAGAACCAGCGGGGCGGAAGCAAAATCTGGACATCCGGACCACTTCTTGGACAGGGAGGGACTGCAAAATCTTGGTCTAAAGCCACTTTTCCGGTCCAACTCAAACCTTTGCAGGAGATTCTCGGGCCCTGCGACAGTCTTGGGCATGCATTCAAGTCTCTGGAGCAGTGATAAAGTGTGTCCTAGTCTCGACAGATCGGCGCTCGTAACTCGTCATACGGGTGTGTCCATTGCGGTGCGTCTGCATCGCCAGAACCCGAACCCATGTTGGGAACTTCGATTCTAAAATTTGTTCTTCCAGTTCCAGCTTGGTTTGTCCAAGATGATCATCGTAGGGGGGAGATTGTAGCCCTAGGCACCAGGTTTATAAACCCCCGGATTACGAGCCCGGTTTCAAATGCCCAGCCAGTGGAATCATACGGAGGCCCTTTTGCGTCGCTCTCAAAATAACCGAGCGTCATTTTTGGTGTCAAGCAAAGCGCCCAGTGGCAGCTGCGCACAGCTTTTTATGCCACGACAGCGACCTCGACCACACCACCATTCCCTCTGTTCCCGTGAGCGCTGCGCCTGCTTCACGCCTATAAATGCTTCGCCCAAGTCTCAAGATCGTCGTCCTAGGAGCCCGGTGTGTCGGTGGGTCACAGCTTGCGTGGGTATCACGTCGCCTCTCGGTGCTCATCCCTTCCAGGCAAGTCTACTCTTGTCGACCGATTCACACTCGGGAGTTTTTCCGAGCGGTATCAGCCCTCCTGCCTCGAGACGAGGTTAAAGAAAACTGTGTCATACAACGGCACAGCACACTCATGCGAAATCATCGACACGGTGGGACAGGAAGAATTCTTCGACCTGAAATCGCAGCACATCATCGGAATACATGGTTACATTTTGGTCTATTCGGTCGTCAACCGCGCATCCTTTGATTCGATTCAGATCATATACGACAAGATTCTAGACCACTCCGGGCTTTCCGACATTCCTGCGATTATTGTGGGGAATCAAGTGGATTTACGGTCCGTGCCAAACTGTGTATCGGCAATCGATATTAATGATTATTCCGTACAGTCACTGGCCATACCGCCGACAGATTGACTCAGAAGAGGGGAAGCAGTTTGCGGAGGGACATGGGGCAGCTTGGATCGAGACGAGCGCGTTGCGAAACGAGAATGTCGGCGAGTCGCGGCCGCTTTTGGACCGCACATCCATTTACTCCAGAACCACAGACAAGGTCTTCAAGCTATGCCTGGCTGAAATAGAAAAGAGGAACGGATTACCCACTGTGATGCCTCGGGGGCTTATGAGTATTCCAGGCAAGTTCGATGTTCAATTGAGATTATCCAGTGGCGCATGCTGATTCCTTGCCAAGTGGCACACATCCACGACATCTTTGCCATGAACGAACGGATGGACGAACTCTTTCACGAAGACGTGTTTGCCATGACCGAACGTCTGGACAAACTCCTTCACGAAGACAAAGTATGGTATACGGAGTTTGTTGCATGCCGTGGAACGCCTGCTCAAGTGCGTCTGAATTTCCTACAAGATGTAAGACAGGAATTTTCCTTTCGGAATGGTTGCTGCCCACTGAGGGATTCCTCTCAGATTTTGGATTATGACTTGTGGCTCGCACCGATGAAGCGGCGCAGACTCTTCAAGGCGTTACTAAGGCTCTCGCGCGATTCCGAGCTTTCCCCCCGATGCTTTACTCTTACTGGTTTGCAGCGAGGGCGACTGGTGGCGGGTGGGTCTTTCGGCGATGTATATAAAGGGCTGCTCGAGGGTCAGAGCATCGCCGTTAAAATGATGCGAGTGTTTGAAGAGTCAGACGTTGCTGCATTGCTCACGGTATGACTAGAGGTTGCACCACTTAGTATCTGACACTGACAGTTTGCGTAGCAGTTCAGTCGAGAAGCACTCATTTGGCGGCAATTCTGTCATCCCAATCTCCTCCCATTTTTCGGTCTGTATTACTTCCAGCAAAGGCTCTGTCTCGTTTCGCCATGGATGGAAAACGGCCACATCCGGGCATTTCTGAAGAAAGAAAAATGGGACACCAAACGTCTGCTTCCTTTTGTAAGTTTTTGAAGTGAATCACGTCTGGCCATGGCTTAACCCCTTTGACGCAGATCTTGGATGTCGCACTCGGCCTCGAACATCTCCACGAGAGTGGCGTTGTGCATGGCGATTTGAAAGGCGTGCGTGTTATCGATTTGCTTCTCGCCACCCTCATACCTGGTGCTTGCACAGGATAACATCTTCGTCACTCCCTTGCGTAGGGCTTGCATTGCAGATTTCGGCCTTTCTTCGATGATCGCGTCGGAATCCTCCTTTCATTTTACCAATTCATCCAAGCAATCGCAAGGAGGTACAATTCGCTACCAGGCACCTGAATTGCACCGCGGAGGCAACAATGACCTGCGTTCAGATATTTATGGTTTTGCGTGTCTCGTGTACGAGGTCATTCGATGTGGTTTCCTTCCAAGCACCGAATCATTGATGTTACTGACAGATGTTGGCGGGAAACTCTCCGTTCCCAGAGTTGCGCACCGACGGCGCAGTGATTAATGCAGTCCTTCAAGGTCGGCGGCCGTCTCAGCCAAAATCGTGCTCGGGAACTCCATCCTTGTTTGGGCTTTGGAACTTGGTTCAAGAGTGTTGGAATGAGCAGCCCTCGATGCGTCCAACCGCTGCCCAAGTTGTCGCGCGGCTCACGGGGCCCGAGATCCAGGCGAAACAAAGTGCAGGGCCCATAGAGTGGGACCATAGCTATACGTCCAGGTTCCGCCGCCGGTTTATCCTGGAAGAGAGCCTCCCCTCAGTTAGCGAATTCGAAGGCATAGTCTTCGGCGACAGTTAGTACTACTGAAATAAAGTAAGACGTGGATGACGCCCTGATGTCCGAATGCAGTGCCACATCCCTCGCACCATGCACCCGCGGCCACTGGCCGGGCGATCCCTATACCGCAGCGCACCAGGAAAGACATCCCCTGGTCTCACCAAGATGATGTTGACTCCCCAACGTTTCCCCAAGCACAACTTGAAACTGTTGATACTTTCAGGGGATTATGGGAGGACATTCGAGGCAGGTCGGCGCTTTGATATCTGTGCTTGTAACATTTGTGCGTTGTCCGAGTTCTTTTGCCAGTTTCGAAAATCCAATTTCGAAAATGAGAATTTTGATCCCACGGCATTCGGCCAATTAAGATGTGGGCCTCTTGCAAGCTTCGCCTTGCCCGTTAGAGCGATGGTTTCTGGGTAGTCCACCAGTTACCTGAATCAACCGATCCATGGTCCCACGGCACGGCGCCGGTAGGCCAATTTCAGGACGTGCAACTCCGGCGGATGGATTCAGAGATTCACGTCATTTTTCGCACCCCCTGCCCAAGTGAGCGTAACTAATATAGCAACCACCGCACCCCGTTTTCATGTCGGCAACAGCGTCGGAAACTATGTACCGAGCCGCCTGCAGTGAATGTTTTGAACAAGTCACGACCGCCTTTTGTCTACGACTCTTAATACTTGATGGGTCTCAAGTACCTGCAGTCAGCATCTGGCCGGCTTCTTCTTAGTGACTGGAGCGTACAGGTTATGCATCGCCGCATCCAATAAATATTCACAGGTATGCGCCTACTTACAGTATCAGAACTCATGAGCGAAGTTACATTTAAGTTGAAGCTGGAAGAAAAGACAAGACAGGTCGAAAAAGGAGTCCAACTCCAGTTTTGAACCATTGCACAGCCACATGTTGAAGGTTGAACATTACTCAAAAACATTCCGACGTCGAGAGATGAATGGGAAATTGAAACTTGAAAGGTTGAGCTTGTAAACTGTGATCCTCTCAAGAAGCATGGCGAACATTCTAAAAATGACGCGAACCCAATTGGTCTCAACCTGTCGGCTCAAATTCGATTGAATACCCCGGGCAACCTCGGGTTACACATAGATGTCTCCATCTCCTACTGTGGCGCAAAAGAGAGATCGAATAACATTTGC